>CM050855.1:38171226-38486226 GCA_027580175.1 Siniperca scherzeri | reverse complement strand
TCAACGTAACATTACAAGAATCAGGCACATTCTCTCTCAAAATGATGTTGAAAAACTAGTCCATGCATTTGTTAGTACTAGGCTGGATTATCGCAATTCCTTATTATCAGGCTGCCTGAATAAGTTCCTTAAGACTCTCCAGTTGATCCAGAATGCTGTGGCACATGTACTGACAAGAACTAGGAAAAGAGGTCATATATATCCAATATTAGCTTCTTACCCGACTAGAACGCTGCGTTCTCAGAATGCAGGGTTACTTGTGGTTCCTAGTCTCCAAAAGTATGGGAGCCAGAGCCTTCAGCTATCAAGCTCCTCTCCTGTGGAATCAGGTCCCAGTTTGGATTCGGTAGGCAGACACCATCTCCACATTTTTATCCCATTACTGCATTTTACTAACTCGACATATTGTCTCTCTTCTCTCTCCTTCTGTGGTTTTCAGCAGGTATTTCTGCCTCTGGAGCTGCAGAGTCTGGATCTATGATTGCAGGCCTCCTATTGCCCCCATTTTCCTGCTCAACAATCACTACTACAATTATTATTAGTCTTGTTATTAGTATTATTCCTATCACTATCATTCATATTATTATTTTATTATTATTTAAAAATTCTACGTGGAATTTGCATTGTGCTACTGTATGCTCTCTTACCTCCTGCTCTCTCTCTCTCTCGGCGGATGGCCGCCCACCCTGAGTCTGGTTCTGCTCGAGGTTTCGAAGTTTTTCCTTGCTATTGTTGCCAAATGCTTGCTCATGGTGGGAATTGTTGGGTCTCTGTAAATAATATTATAACAAGTATGCTCTAGACCTGCTCTATAGGAAAATGAGGCAATGAGGTAACTTCTGTTAGGAATAGGCACTATATAAATAAAATTTAATTGAATAGAATCCCCTGTAAACACAGTGTTGTCCGTCTTTTTTTCATGCAAACCAATCTAATCAACTTATGAAATATGATTCATGATTTTAAATTAATAGCCAACTAATACTAATGTATTGTTAATACTGTAATAATAATAATCCAATAAGAAATATTGTTTAGCTCTGTTTTTGGTCTCTACCAACTCCTGAGGATAATATCTGGGTCTTTAGCTGGTAAACATAGTGGAGCATTTAGCAGGTTTAGGGGTTAGTCTCTAATTGTGTCTGTCTGCTGTTTGCTGCTGAGCAGGTAGTATACTGTGGGTCTTTAGAGCTTTTTCTCTGAAAGCAGCTGCCTTCTGCTGCTGGAAACAATGCTCTGAGAGCACTGAGTGAACCAAAACATTAAAGTTGTGGGCTGTAAAACCAAAACAATGAGCTGAAAGACACGATAAAGCTCTGTAGAGCTAAAGGGAACAGCAGCCAGGAAATAATTCTCTGTGGATTTGTCACTACAGTGGCTTTTCACAGCTTTTACTATCTATATGGGTGGAAGTCTGCACAGTATGTTGAGCATGGACACACATGTTGCAGAAAAAGGAACAGATGCCCATTATTTCTGGCATGCACCCAACATGCACACATTCGCACACACACCCTCTAAATTAATTGGCTATCAATTTTCTCTTCTTTAAGAATGGTGCCCCGATGTGAATTTAAGTTAAATTTATTATTGATTAATAATACTAATAATTAGGATTATTCTAATATTTAATATAAATATTGATGTCATTTAAAGGTCCAGTGTGTAACATTCAGGAGGAGCTATTGGCAGAAATGGAATATAATATGTATAAGTATGTTTTCATTAGTGTATAATCACCTGACAATAAGAATTGTGTTTTCGTTACCTTAGAATAAGCCTACAGAGGGAGCGGTCGCCATGTTGCACTGCCATGTTTCTACAGTAGCCCAGAATGGACAAACCAAACACTGGCTCTAGATAGGGCTGTTTGCGTTTTTCGCGGCCACCGTGGTTTCTCCGAAACGCTTGGAAGCAGAGGGTGAGGCGAGCAGTATTCAAATGGTTGCAAACTGCAATTTCACTGCTGGATGCCACTAAATCTTCCACACTGGACCTTTAAACCATAATTCCCTACACTATCTAGACCTGATCCACCTGTCTCCTACTTTTCCCCCCAAACCATCACTGTCATCACTTTCTCACTCCATCCTCCCCTCAGCTCTGCTCTGCCTCCACCCTCACAGCCTGTTATTGGTCAAGACTTGCGTGAGCTGAATGTCCATGGAGGAGAGTAACTTGAAGCTCTTCCTCTGCCCTGATAGGTCAAGTTTACCTCTGGGCCCAGCCTGTGCTCTGCAGTCTTCTCACAGCTTGGTAACAGCTTATGGGACTATGAATTCCCAAATGTACACATGGCAGAGAGGGTTAGACAGATAGCTCAGTTTCTCAGTGTAGAGTGCATATATTGGCCTTTTATTAAAAAAACAGATCCAGTCCCTGTTTTCAACTTCTGCTATGATGGATATGATGCACACCATTGTCACTCTATAGCAGGGATCTGTCTGACAGTGTTAGCCCCCCCTCAGACAAATTCAAGACAAGTCGTCGTCAACCCATATTCCATAATGTTCCCATAATGTTTTTTTAGCCTATTTGTTTACATTCTGTCAAATTATCTCCATTAAAAGTAGCTGAATTAGCTGTTAGCAGCTCCTGTCTTCAGTGGACCCATGGATGTACAGACAACTATCACTGGATTACTATGATACTGAAGAAAACTTGAAAACATGATGATTCTCAGGCAGGTTCTGCAGCAGCTTTCCTCTCTGGTGTCTAAGTGGATTTATGGACATATATTATAAAGCTTAGATAAACCCACTGTACACTACCTGCCCAGCACTAAACATACAGTTGCTGTAACCACACCCAACAGTGATGTCACAGTGTCCTAGGGTACACCTGTACATCACTGTAACAAAGTGAGAAGTTATACTGCGTTCCAGACAATGTCGGAGGTTGGAATTTCCCAGTTGAAATTTCCGACTTCTGACCTCAAAGCGTTCCAGGGGCACAACATCAAACGCAAACAAACAACATGGCTGACCGTGACAAACTGATGTTTCTTTGGCAAGCTTGCACACAGATGAAGTCTCAGCAGTGCAGCCTCATTGCATATATAAACCAAACAGAGGAGGAAACAACGACGCATGAACAGACGGCATTATACACATTTTTTTCCTACGGCACTTTTATACTCAGAAACGTATCTTCGTATTCCATTCACTAGCCTAATACAACACTGTAGTCTACAAATACATCCTACCTCCCTCCCCTATTGATTGAAATGTAGCCTAATGTGAGCTTCCATGGTGCTGCCATTGTTGTGTGATGTCAGACAACTGCTTCTTCATGAAGATGACCACTGGAAGTCAGAAAATTCAAGATTGGGGGGGGGGGGGGTAGCTTCCAATGTGTGCTAAGCTAAGATAACCATATCCACTTCCATTTCTGTTTGATTCCTTTAAATACTTAGGAACAAGGAGATATAAGATGTTGCTTTTTATAACAATAACCAGACACTGTACATAAGAGGGCTTTCTGAGATATCTTCATCTGGTTGGAGAAATTCCATGAGTAACTTCATCTACTCTACCATTTTTTATACATGCTCACAAGTATTCTGCTAAAGCTGAAAACAGTCAGGAAAGAGCATAAACCTAACGACTGAGTAAATACACCAGACAACACACAGAACCATTGGTCGGAAACCACTGGAGCTCTGGAAATAGACGACCCCGCAAATCCTGTTGCCAACAGCAATAACAATCAGCATCCAAAAGTGTGTTCAGCAAATACAAAAGTCTGTTGCTCATCCAGCGAGTTAAGACTTTACCTTGTGTTGTGACTCCAAATATTAATTCATTCATTTGGGTGATTGAATTTTTGTTAGGAGACTGCATTCTCTTTTGTCCCACAATCCTGAGCGCCACTGAACACAGCATTGGCCAGTCTGACCTGTGACCAGGATGTCACCAGGTCAATAAAAAGGTCAACGATGCTTTGTTCTCTCTTTTCTCCTGGAATCTTTCACTGCAGCAGACGGCCGTGGCTGTCTCCCTCTCAGTGCCACCTGCTCACCAGCAGACACCCACCTGAACTCTCTCCTCCTGGCTTCACTGTGTAATCTGCTAGGAGCAGAAACACGCAGCACTGCGAATGCCTCTTAGATCTCTGCAACAAAGTTTAGCGCAAACGGCTGCAACACACAAAGCCTGCCAGCTTCATATGCTAACAGGAGAATGAAGCATGTTAACCACAGGACAACCACAAATGGAGCAACTGGCTTCCTCCAATCTCTACAAGTGGACACTGCACAGCAAAAGACGCTTCTACAGCGGAACCACAATACTTCCCAGCTTGGCTCGTCTACAACAGACTGACCGCCAGCTAACAGCAGCACCAAAGCCACCTCTCTTTCCCTCCCAACATACGGTAATGTAACAATTGGGCATCACATATTGTAACAGTGTACTTGGCTAAGCACAGGACTGTTTAGTTAACGATGTACATGTACTGATGTGTTTTCACTGAGGTTTTGTTGTGATGTGTTTACCTGTTAGGTTAATTTGGTAGCCACATTTGGAAGCCACATTAATGTATACATGTTAAGTTGATGTCAAAATAAGGAGAATCTACTGGGGGCTATATAAATAGCATAGAGGTATAGCTCTGTATCAGTTATATCCAGGCTTTGATCTAAATTTAACCAAATGTTTGATTTACTGTCAGCAGGTAGACACGGGACACAGAGGTTAGTACTGAGACGAGGGAGTTTATTCACAAGCCAAACAGAGAAAAGCAATGACGGGAGCTAAGCTAGGAAAGTCTATGGATCTTATCTTGTAGTAGCGCTGATAGTAAGATCCACTGGAGGAGACGGGAGACAGGAAAGCCGGGAGCTGACGAAACACACAACGGAGAAGTCCAAAGTCCAAAAGGGGTAGTCAAGAGAAGCTGGGGTCGGGTTGTGTTCTCGTAAGAGGTTTGAGACCAGACAGTGAGTGAACCGGGGGAGTGAGACTATATAGTGTGGAGTAGATGATTAGTGGCAGGTGTATAATCAATACTCAGGTGAGTGCGATCTGCTGATTGCAGTGGGTGGAGCTGGTGGTGTCTGTGTTGGCTCTCTGACATTTACCTTGTTTAACTGGTGAGATCTGATGGCAAATATCTCCTTTATACCACATCATGACCCCCCCCCGATGTTCTGCTCTTGCATTTGTTTTTTTTTATTTTATAGAGGGCACTTCATTATATCCTGGAGGACAGTGAGTGAGCAGGTCATTTTGACACCATGTTTCTGTTAACACAATTACATCAACATCTTTGATAAATTTAATGAATTCAGGGTTTTCACTCTTCATCTCAAAGGTTGAGGAATGGGGACCATGAATATTCCAGCAACTTATGTGAAATGAACGTATAAAACAATCAAAATGAACCTGTATAGTGCGACAAATATCAAAACACCTACAACTATCTATACTTTTACAACACTGAATAATAATTTTAAAGGGATTACATATATAACAGACTCACTGCCCTCTAACAGCAACACCAAAGCCACCTCTCTTTCCCTCCCACGGACGGGTAACATAACAATTGGGAATAGCATAGAGTAACAGTACATGTATTTAGCAAAGGACTTTTCAGAATCAGAATCAGAATCAGAAATACTTTATTGATCCCCGTAGGGAAACTCTTTGTTACAGTAGCTTGCCTTTACGTCAGTGCACACAGGAGAAAGTACTATAAAACAATATAATACACTATAAAAAAGGTCAGAAATAAATTAAGTATCAGGTCGGTATAAGTATAAGATAAACTAAGTGTCGAGTACCAAGTGGGTTTACCGGTTGATGATGAAAGTACAGTATAATAATACAATGTAACCAAATAAGTAATAAGTAATAGTAATAAGTGGAGGTGCATGTACTGTCGAGAGTAATAGAGGTATATAATATCAATAACAATAAATAAGAAAAACTAAAATGGGAAAACTAATATTGCACGGGAGTAGTACACAGAATATTGCACAATTATTCAATTATGGCAGAGATGTAATGATCAATGTCCAGTTGCTGACCACGCTGTCCGACACACAGTGCTGCAGGCGCACGTGCTGTGGTCTGCCAGTCAGGTAATCCACAATCCAGGACACAAGGGGGGCATCCACCTGCATTGCTGCCAGCTTCTCACCCAGCAGGGCAGGCCGGATGGTGTTGAAAGCACTGGAGAAGTCAAAAAACATGATCCTCACCGTGCTTGCCGGCCTGTCCAGGTGGGTGTGGATGCGGTTAAGCAGGAAGATGATGGCGTCCTCAACTCCCAGCCGGGGCTGGTAGGCGAACTGAAGGGGGTCCAGGAGGGGTCTGACCATGGGCCGCAGCTGTTCCAGCACTAGTCTCTCCAGGGTCTTCATTATGTGGGAGGTCAGTGCCACCCGTCTGTAGTCCTTGGAGCCACTGGGACGCGGCGTCTTCGGCACAGGAACGAGGCAAGATGTCTTCCACAGAATGGGGACCCTTTGAAGACTCAGGCTCAGGTTGAAGACATGTTGAAGGACTCCACATAGCTGGGGGGCACAGGCTTTTAGCACCCCGGGGCTAACGCCATCGGGGCCTGCAGCCTTGTTTGAGTGGAGCCTCATCAGCTGTCCTCTCACCTGGTCAGCAGTCAGGCACACAGCAGAAGTTACAGGTGGGGGAGGGGGGGAGTCGTCGGTCTGGAGAGGGCCGTTAGCCTGATGGGGAGGGGGGAGCAGGGTACTCAGAGGAGCTTGAGGGCCGACAGCAGCTGAGTTAGAGGGGGGATGAGCAGGAGCCGGTGTGTCGAATCTGTTAAAGAACATATTAAGTTCATTGGCCCTGTCCAAGCTGACTTCAACTCCTATGCTGCCAGTCGGTCTGAAGCCAGTGATGGTCTTCATGCCACTCCAGACCTCCCTCATGTTGTTCTGCTGGAGTTTCCGCTCCAGCTTCCTCCTGTATTTCTCCTTGGCTTCCCTGATTTTCACCTTCAGGTCAGCCTGGATAGCCCTCACCTCCTCCCTATTACCATCAGTAAAGGCCCTCCTCTTGGCATTCAGAATGTCCTTGATGTCCTTTGTTACCCACGGTTTGTTATTTGGGTAACAATGGACCATCTTGGTTGGGACATTGCAGTCCACACAGAAGTTAATGTAGCCAGTGATGCACTCAGTGAGCCCGTCAATGTCCTCTCCATGAGGCTCACAGAGTGCATCCCAGTTTGTGACCTCAAAACATTCCTGCAGTGTCTCATAGGCCTCCCCTGACCATCTCCTCACTGTCCTTGTGGTCACAGGCTGCCTTTTAACCAGAGGCACATAGCAGGGTTTATAGTAAACCAGGTTGTGATCTGACCTACCCAGAGGGGGAGGGGGGAAGAGCTGTATGCGTCCTTAACGTTAGCATACAGCAGGTCCAGTGTCCTCTCCTCTCTAGTAGCACAACTCACATACTGGGTGAAATTAGTCAGTGTTGTTGAAACACTGACATGGTTGAAGTCACCTGAGATTAAAATTAGTGCACTCGGGTGTTGAGTCTGGAGATGTGCTATGGCGGTGTGAATTGCGTTGCACGCCGATGCCGGGTTAGCAGAGGGGGGGATGTAAACAGCCACAACAATGGCATGTGAGAATTCACGTGGCAGATAATATGGCCGGAGTCCCATAGCTAACAGTTCAATGTCCGGGCTACAGATACTCTGCTTGATAGTAATGTGACCAGGGTTACACCATCTGTTGTTGACCAGAACAGCAAGCCCGCCGCCTTTCCGCTTACCGCTCCCGGTGTGATCCCTGTCGGCCCGAACAGTCTGAAAGCCGTCGATGGAAACGTTATGGTCCGGGATATCCTGGTGTAGCCATGTCTCTGAGAAAAAACATCAAACTACACTCACGAAACTCCGTCTGACTCCGGGCTAACGCCGTTAGCTCGTCCATTTTATTCGCCAGCGATCTCACGTTGCCCATGACGAGAGAAGGCAGACACAGCTTAAATCTCTTGTTCTTAAGTCTCTTTTGTCTGCACCCCTCTCTCTTCCTCGCCGCTGCTCCACCTCTGCATCCTCGGTGTGTCCTCCTCCAGATCTCAGTGGGGACATCGGTAGTCCTGGGCGCCATGCTGCTCGGCTTCAGCGCGATCAGCTGTTCCCTGGTGTAAACAATGCGGCCAAACAGCTGATCTGCAGCGGTGCCCCAACCGAGTAGCAGAAGAAGTTCCATGGCGAAAAAAAGTACAAAAACACTTTCTACCCTCATTTTCGTAAAGAGCGTAGTTTAAATTACACTTACACACAAGTTACTCAAGTTTGGAAGAAAAAGGAAAGTTAAAAGTTGGAAAAAGTAAGACGACGAGACGGAGCTATGGCAACAGGCAGCATGCGGGCTGGTGCATGCGCACTACTTTTATTGTACTTTTGTACATGTGACGTTACTGATGTGTTTTCACTGAGGTGTTTACCTTACCTACCTAGGTTAATTTGGCTGCCACATGCTAATTTGATACTGAAGTTTGTTATGCTCCACACAGACACTGTTTGCATGCTAAATAACTCCTTTTAACTTGGCAGCGTTATCCTAAACAGATCACACAGATCCACCTCTAATTTGACTTGAACACAACCACATACACGGCGGAGAGTAACGTTAAAGCTCCCGCTGCACATGTTGTTTTGTTTCTGACCACGTGGGTTCATGCTTGTGCACGCGAGACATACGGAGGCAGAACAAAGAAACACACACATGCCTTTTGGCGCGCACCCAGACCTGCGCACACATACACACCCTTTTGTTCTGTAGTTTAGTGTATGTAGAGTTAGTATTCATATTGTGTGTTTTTGCTTTGTTTATCTTTTAAATAACTGCTAAATAACAAGAGTGAGTAATTTGCCAACCTGTGCTATGTTGAACTCCAAATTCTTAAACCTACTAGCTATTTATGGTAATTCTCGTTATAGTTATTAATTTAATTATTAATCTGAGTTCCAAATTGATAGTTTTGTGTACTTTATGAGACTCAATCAATTAACTGGCTATCATTTCTCTTCTTTAAGAAGAGTGGTGTCCCCGAGGACTTTATTCATTTAAGTTATTTATAATTATGATTTGATAATTCTGATAGCCATAATTAATTGATCGCACCTACACCAGGCTGGTGGAGATTTGGCGCCGTTTCTGAGTTCAGGCTTTTTGGTTTTCCAAGGGCCTCTGTTCTTTGTTCTCCACACTTGGTGAGGCCTAACAATTGATTGTGGCTTTAACAATACAGATATATAGTAACTGGAGACCAGAACTAGAAAGTAAAACACAAATGCCAACACACAGGAATGTGGCTTTTGATGTACTTTAAGTGTGCTGATAATGTCTGATGACCCAATACAAGGGATTTTGGTATTATTTGATATCAAATTAGAAATATGCCCCTGATCATGTAGCCTATACAGAACTTCAGGCTGTACCTTTTGGTGATTGTGTGTGTGCTGCAAATAAATATGCATTTAAGAAAAAATATATATTTGGCCTCGAATATAAACTGTTCAGTGCTGCATTGAGTCCTTTAACTTGCCTTGAAAACCCACAAGTACCAACTCTTTTTCGGGCTGCAGAAAATAAGCAGAGCAGTCATGCAAGTAAAATGGAGTTTACTAAGAATGGATGTGAGTGTGCAGTTTATTTAGTTTGAGCCAATCTCCCCTCAGAGTGCTTCCTTTTATGGATGATGATTTTGTTCTCAACATCTAAGAGCTGAATTTTTAAAGTGCAGGAGGTTTTTACTGGATCCCAAACAGGAGCACACAGACCCTGGTGCCCTCTGCAGAGAGCTGTGAGAGCACAGCAGCCTGTTATCATGGGGGTCCTGGGTTTGACAAGGTGTGTATGTGCACATGCGTGCGTACACAAGCACGAACATACACACGCACACATACACTTTGTATAGTTGGAGAATGTTTTGACATAAGTCTGCTCCAAATCTTTGGGGAACAGGAGGCTTTTTCTCCAGTGTTGCTCATGCTTTTAAAGTCACTCACCACAGTTAAATTTGTGTCAGCATTTTGAAAACATCTTCCAGTGCACCCACTGGAGGAAAAGTAAAATGATGCATGGAATCTCAGGGAATAACCAGCCTAAAAGGCTAAAGCCTTAAAGCACATGCACACCTTGTCAGATTCAGCAGCCCATATAGGCTGTGGTGCATTCCACCACAGGAATGTTCTGCTTGTAAAAAAAACATACTGACAGTATGTGTGTTCTTAGAGCTCAGCAGTGGGAATAAACATGTAATGTTTTCCTGAGTGTGGCACAAGAGGAAACTCTGGATATTGCAAATAATTTTTTCATAATCTTTTAAATTAGCATGGAAATAGAGCAGTAGCCCAAACGTGCCAATAAACATGCATGAACTGATTTTTTTGTCCACGTTTTCAGCAGAAACAAGTAGTAAATACAACATTGACATATTGTCACCTTTTAAGTTGATATGTTGAACTTGTTAGCAAACAGCTGCTTATTTCCACATCCAGCAGTTATAGAACAACATGATCATTCATTAAGAGTCGTGTTTGTGTCACCTGATGAATGTCAGTCCAATATTCTCTCTCTGTTAGCTCCCTGTTTTTGGTCTCCACCAACTCCTGAGGGAATTATCTGGCTGTTCAGCTGCTAAATGCTCAAGACTATGTTCAACAGCTGGTCTCTAATTGTGTCTGTTTGCTGTTTGCTGCTGAGCAGGCCATGTTCAGTGGCTTTTTACACCTTTTTCTCTGAAAACGACACTATGAGAGCGGTGAGAGTGAACCAGAACAGTAAAGTTGTGGGCTGTGAAACCAAAACAATGAGCTGAAAGACAATATAAAGCTCTGTAGAGCTGAAGGGAACAGCAGCCAGAAGATGGGTTTGTCATTATGAGTGGTCCCATTCCTTTGATTCATTGTTCATATAACAATAAATTCAATTTATTTATATAGTACCAATTCATAATAGAAGTTATCTCATTGCACTTTTCTTATAGAGCAGGTCTAGACTGTACTCTTTATAATATTAATTACAGAGACCCAACAAATCCCACCATGAGCAAGCATTTGGCGACAGTGGCAAGAAAAAATTTCCTTTAAGAGGCAGAAACCTTGGACAGAACCAGACTCAATGGTGGGCGGCCATGTGCCGCTGCCGTATTAGGTTTTGAGAGAGTAAGAGAGAGGGAGAGAGAGGTTTTGGGAAAGGGGGGTGGGGGTGGGAGAGAGGAAGGCACAATGCAAATACCACCTTGAATTTTTAAAATAGTAGAAATGTAATTGTAGCATTAATATTAATAAATGAATAATAATAGTAATGACAGCTATAGGAAAAATAATGTCAGTATTAGTAACAGAGCCAATAACTGTAGTAGCAGTTGTTGAGCAGAAACACGGGGGCAGCAAGTGGCCCACAACCACAGATCCAGTCTCTGCAGCTCCGGAGGCAGAAAAACCTGCTGAAAGCGACAGAAGGAGAGAGGAGAGAAACGAGAAGGCACAGAACTACGGGTGAGAGAGGATGTCGAGTTAGTAAAATGCAGGTTCAGGGCTCACCTGAGCCAGCCCTAACTATAAGCTTTATCAAAGAGAAAAGTCGTAAGCCTATTCTTAAATGTGGAGATGGTGTCTGCTTCCCCAACCCAAACTGGGACCTGATTCCGCAGGAGAGGAACTTGATAACTGAAGGCTCTGGCTCCCATTCTACTTTTGGAGATTCTAGGAACCACAAGTAACCCTGCATCCTGGGAGTGCAGTGTTCTAGTTGGGTAATAAGGTATTCTGAGATCTTTAACATACGATGGTGCCAGACCATTAAGAGCTTTGTAGGTGAGGAGACAGATTTTAAATTCTATTCTGGATTTTACAGGGAGCCAGTGCAGAGAAGCTAATATTGGAGATATATGATCTCTTTTCCTAGTTCTTGTCAGTACACGTGCCGCAGCATTCTGGATCAACCGGAGAGTCTTAAGGGACTTATTCAGGTAGCCTGCTAATAAGGAATTGCAATAATCCAACTAGCTAACTGATTAGTTTTATATGGCTTGATCGATAGATTTAATTGGGTATCATCCGCAGAACAAATGCCTGCACTTGTTTTTCAACATCATTTTGAGAGAGGATGTGCCTGATTTTTGCAACATTGTGTAGGTGAAAGAAGGCAGTCCTTGAAGTTTGTTTCATGTGGGAGTTAAATGATAAATCCTGATCAAAGATAACTCCAAGATTCCTTACGGTAGTGTTGGAGGGCAGGGCAATGCCATCTAGAGTAACTATATCTTTAAATATTGTGTCTCGGAGGTGTTTGGGGCTAAGTACAATAACTTCAGTTTTGTCTGAGTTTAACATTAGAAAATTGCAGGTCTTTATGTCCTTAAGGCATGCTTGAACTTTAGCTAACTGGTTAGTTTCATCTGGCTTGATCGATAGATATAATTGGGATAACGATAATTGGAATAACAATGAAAGTTTATGGAGTTTTTCCTAATAATATTGCCTAGAGGAAGCATATATAAGGTGAATAGAATTGGTCCAAACACAGAACCTTGTGGAACTCCATGACTAACTTTGGCGTGCACGGAGGACTCACCGTTAACATGTAAACTGAGATCGATGTGATTGATAGGATTTAAACCAGCTTAGTGCGGCTCCTTTAATGTCAATTGAATGTTCCAGTCTCTGTAATAGGATGTGATGGTCAATGGTGTCGAACGCAGCACTAAGATCTAACAAGACAAGTACAGAGACAAGTCCGTTGTCTGATGCAATTAAATTGTAATTAATTAATCAAATTGCAATTAATTTTCACCAGTGCTGTCTTTGTGCTATGATGCACTCTAAATCCTGACTGAAAATCCTCAAATAAACTATTGTTATTTAGAAAGTCACACAACTGATTGGCGACTACTTTCTCAAAGATCTTAGATAGAAAGGGAAGGTTAGATATAGGTCTATAGTTGGCTTAAACCCATAGATCAAGAGTGGGCTTTTTTAGATGTGGTTTAATTACAGCTACTTGAAAGGATTGTGGTACATAGCCTGTTAATAAAGAAAGATTGATCATATGTCAGTAGAGAAGTGCTAACTAAGGGTAACATTTTTAAGCAGCCTAGTTGGAATGGGGTCTAAGAGACATGTTGATTGCTTAGATGAATTAATTGTCGAAGTTAGTTGAAGAAGGTCGATAGGAGCAGAGCAGTCAAAATATATATCAGGTTTTACAGTTGTTTCTAAAGGTTCCTGTGTTTGAAGATAAGTCAGTACTGGTTGAAGGCAGGACTTGATGAATTTTTTCTCTAATGGTTAAAATTTTATCATTGAAGAAACTCATGAAGTCGTTACTACTGAGGGCTATAGGATTACATGGCTCAACAGAGCTGTGACTTTGTCAGCCTGGCTACAGTGCTGAAGAGAAACCTGGGGTTGTTTTTATTTTCCTCTATTAATGAGTAGTAAGCTGCTCTGGCATTATGGAGGGCCTTCCTATATGTTTTAAGACTATCTTGCCAGACTAAACGAGATTCTTCCAGGTTGTTGGAACGCCATTTCCTTTAAAGTTTTCGTGATGTTTGCTTTAATTTGTGGGTTTAGGGGTTATACCATGGAGCTAACCTTCTTTGTTTTTTTAATCTTCTTTTTTAGAGGAGTGTTCGCAGTGAGCCTGCAGCACTATCAACTAGATGGTCAATTTGGGCGGGGCTGTGATTTGCATAGGAGTCCTCTGTTATAATGAGACATAACATTGAATTAAATGTAGATGGGATTGCTTACTTGAATCTAGCCACAGCAATATCAGATAGACATCTAGAGTAAGAGTTTAAAAATATAAAGAAGGATTCTGTGGAAAGACTATTAAATGTTCAATTTCAATGCCATATACCAGAACAGAATCAGAATCCCCCCGCCAAACTGCTCCCCTCTCTCTCACTCTCTCTCTCTCTCTCTCTCTCAAAACCTAATACGGCAGCGGCAGATGGCCACCCACCATTGAGTCTGGTTCTGTCCAAGGTTTCTGCCCTCTTAAAGGAAGTTTTTCCTTGCCACTGTCGCCAAATGCTTGCTCATGGTGGGATTTGTTGGGTCTCTGTAATTAATATTATAAAGAGTACAGTCTAGACCTGCTCTATAGGAAAAGTGCAATGAGATAACTTCTGTTATGAATTGGCGCTATATAAATAAAATTGAAGTGAATTGAATTGAAGGTCGAGGGTGTGGTTAAAACAGTGAGTGGCTTCATGTACACTCTGACAAAAGCCAATCGAATCTAATAATCAGATAAACGCAGTACTAAGGCTATCATTTTCAACGTCCACATGAATAATGAAATCATCTACAATAGTTATCTGTTTTAAGGACCAGGAGCGGTGTACACTTTAACAAATAGAATTGACTGTCGTGTTTTCCAGGTTGGGTGTGAAAGACTAAGAACAAGGCTTTCAAATGAGTTATAATTTAGTTTAGGTTTAGGGTTGATTAATAGGCTTGAGTCGAAGATGGCTGCAACTCCACCTCCTCGGCCGATCCCTGGAGGAATACGAGTATTAATATGACTGGGCGGAGTGGATTAATTTAGGCTAACGTATTCTTCATGACCCAGCCAGCTTTCGGTAAGACAAAATAAATCAATATGATACTCTGTTATTAAATCGTTCACTAATACAGCTTTAGATGACAGAGATCTGATGTTTAAGAGTCTGCATTTAATTCTCCCATTTTGTGGTGCTATTTCAGTGTTTTTGTTTAGGTTTTTATGTATAACTCCACTTCTGTTAACGATTGGTTTTATTAATTTAAGTGGTCGGGGGGCAGACACCGTCACTAAGGAGTTTTGGGTGGGTAACTGCTCTGGAAGTGCAGAGAAGCGTGTAGGACTGCAACTCTGCCTCCTGGTCTCAACTCTGAGTTGTCATGGTTTTGGTCCACTGATAAACTAGGCCAGATTTCTGGATGTGAGAGCTGCTCCATCCAAAGTGGGATGAATGCCGTCTCTCCTAATCAGACCAGGTCTTCCCAAAAAAGTCTGCCAATTATCTACAAAGCCCACATCGTTTGCTGGACACCACCTCGACAGCCAGCGGCGGAATAAAGACATGCGGCTAAACATGTTTTCACTGGTCATGATTGGCAGTGGCCCAGAGAAAACTACGACATTGTCTTTATATATGTACACACCGACTCAACATTAACTTTAGTGACCTACGATTGGCGGAAACGGGAGTCGTTACCGCCGACGTGAATAACAGTCTTGCTGTATTTATGTGTATCCTTAGCCAGCAGTTTTAACTAGGATTCAGCATCGCCCGCTCTGGCCCCAGGAATACATTTGACTATGGTTGCTGGTTTCGCTAACTTCACGTTTCTCAAAATAGAGCTGCCAATAATAAGAGTTGGTTTCTCAGCAGGTGTGTCGCTGAGTGGGGAGAAGTTGTTAGAAATGTGAACAGGTTGGTGGTGAACCGTGGGCTTTTGCTTAGGGCTATGCTTCCTTCGGACAGTCACCCAGCCTCCCTGGTTTCACCGCTGATCAGGAGCCGCCGGCAGACGGCTAACAGGAGCTACCTCTAGTCGGTCCACACCGGCTGCTGGGGGCTGGCTAACAATACAGGCAATGATTGAGTTCCCATGATGCAGAACCGCATTCCCAATTCACTAAGCCTTGCCTTCAATGCTACAAATAAACTACATTTATTACATGTACCATTATTACTAAAGGAGGAAGAGGAATTGCTAAATATTTGACACACCGAACAAGAGAGAGCACGAGAGTGAGAGGGAGAGAGAGAAGCCATTGCTAGCTGCTAAGCTAAAGAACGGTAGCCAGCAAAAATTAATAGCGTGTAAACTGTGGGATTAGCGAGAAAGTTATTAAAACGAGAGAGCTATCAGTGCTTGAGCAGAACTAGTGTACGTTTAAATGTATAGCAGATAGTTAGTCACTATAATGAAGAATCAAACTAAATGAATTGTGATGAGCTAGAGCAGCAAAAATACGCTACTAGTAAAACACAAACACCAGTGACCGGAAATTAGACAATACGCTTACCGCAGCACATTATAACAGTATGGATTATTGCAGCTTTAATGCTATAGAACCACAGTATACAATCTATAATATAATTTCAGTTGTGACAGATTTGGAGGGATCAGACATTATCCTCTAATTAATTTGGTCTGGGCCATAGTCATAGACAGGACCTCTCCTTGTGATAAAAGACAACAATTGCCCCTCAAAACCATGCAAAAGAACAATTTAGAAAGATCAGGGGATTTAAGGAAGGAAATGCTGCTGTGTTCTCACTGAAAAGATCCCATAGTCATGATGTCAATTACTATTTTCCAATTAAAATTAAGTAATTTTGTTTATTTCCTGTTATTTATCTAGTATGTTTAATACACCTAATTTCAGAGATGAGAGCTTTCCCCAGCTGACAATCAAGAACAATTCACAGTAATGGTTTATTAGATGATCAGATGCTAAGATCATGCACTTTTAATAATTTAATATTGCATATACTGTAAATATTGTTAAAGCTACTGTAGAGTTTCTGTAGTTTCTGAAACATGCCAAATGTTTCCGCCGAACAGAGGAAAACATTTAATCGGCTGTACATTGCTCACAGGCAGTTATTTGCCGACCTCAAAATTAAAGCTTAAATTGTTGTATGGGGTGCAGTATGAGGACCCAAATGCAGACGACCAAGAAGCGGTATGAGGATGAGGTAGCCGGATGACTACAGTGTTTATTGGGTGAAGTAGGTTACAGGCAGGCACAGGCAGACAGACAGGCAACAAACAGGTAGACAGATACAGGTCCAGGTAATGGGAAATGGGTTACCAGCTGGCAGTGGTTGAAACCAAGAAATGAGTCCATTTCGGACGGACGGACGGACGGACGGACGGACGGACGCACGCACGCACGCACGCACGCACGCACGCACGCACGCACGCACGCACGCACGACAGGAACACAATGGTCCGACAATGAACAAAGAAAGCGACCCGGACTAAATACCCTAAGGGAGGTGAGACAACGAGACACAGGTGCAAACAATCAAAGAGGGACCAACAATCAAAACTGGAGGGAAAGCAAACAAAGCCAGGAAGCAAAACCACAAGACACACAAGGGGAGGAGAATACTACAAAATAAAACAGGAAATATGACAAAACCTCAAACTATAACATAAATTACACTATATTTCCATTGATTATACATTTAGTATTGATCTCCTGCTTGTCTTTATGCTGCCTCTGTCTATTTGTTGCTTTACTACTTTCCTAGTAACAGGGACATTAGTGACATATCCAAATCCAGGTAGTTTCCTTCTCGGAGTTGTCACTGTGAAGAGTTCAATCACACTTTAATACATGAGAGCCATCTGTTCCCTGCTGATAGCAGGAAAGACAGAACAAGAGACTGTATGCAAAGAACAGAAAGAGAGGAAGGAAGAAAGAAACAGGTTAAGGTAATGAAATGCTCTTACCTTTGATTGGACAGATCAGAATCAGAATCAGAAATACTTTATTGATCCCCGTAGGGAAACTCTTTGTTACAGTAGCTCGTCAGTGCACACAGGAGAAAACGATATTATACACTATAAACAGGTCAGAAATAAATTAAGTAACATGTTGGTATAAGTATAAGATAAACTAAGTGTCGAGTACCAAGTGGGTTTACTGGTAGATGGTGAAGTACAGTATAAATACAATGTCACTAATTATGTAATAAATAATAGTAAAAGCGGAGGTGCATGTTCTGTCGAGAGTAATTGAGGTATATCCGTAACAGTAAATAAGAAAAACTAACAAGGGAAAACTAATATTGCACTTGAGTAGTAAACAGAATATTGCACAATTATTATTAATTATGGCGGAGATGTAATGCTCAATGTCCAGTTTAGTGACCTAGGGTCAAACAGACTAATCCTTAGAGGGAGGAGTTAAATAGTTTGATGGCCACAGGCAGGAATGACTTCCTGTGGCGCTCTGTGGTGCTCTTTGGTGGGATGAGTCTTCCGCTGAAGGTGCTCCTTTGTTTAGCCAGCACGTCATGGAGCGGGTGGGAGACACTGTCCAAGATGGCGTGTAGTTTGGCCAGCATCCTCCTCTCTGACACCACCGCCAGAGAGTCCAGCTCCACCCCCACAATGTTACTGGCCTTACGGATTAGTTTGTTCAGTCTGTTTGCGTCCGCTACCTTCAACCTGCTGCCCCAGCATGCAACAGCATACAGGATAGCACTGGCCACCACAGACTCATAGAACATCTTCAGCATTGTCCGGCAGATGTTGAAGGACCTCAGCCTCCTCAGAAAATAGAGGCGGCTCTGGCCCTTCCTGTAAAGAGCCTGAGTGTTCTTGGTCCAGTCCAGTTTATTATCCAAGTGTACTCCCAGGTACTTGTAGTCCTCCACAATGTCCACACTGACCCCCTGGATGGAAACCGGGGTCACTGGTGCCTTGGCCCTCCGTAGATCCACAATCAGCTCCTTTGACTTTGTCGCATTGAGCTGCAGATGGTTCTGCTCGCACCATGAAACAAAGTTCCCCACCACAGCCCTGTACTCCGTCTCATCACCACTGCTGATACATCCCACCACAGCAGAGTCATCAGAAAACTTCTGAAGGTGGCAGGACTCTGTGTGGTGGCTGAAGTCCGTGGTGTAGATGGTGAAGAGGAAGGGAGAGAGGACAGTCCCCTGAGGGGCCCCAGTGTTGCTGACCACGCTGTCTGACACACAGTGCTGCAGCCGCACATGCTGTGGTCTGCCAGTCAGGTAGTCCACAATCCAGGACACAGCTGTCCGGCCTGCCAGCTTCTCACCCAGCAGGGCTGGCCGGATGGTGTTGAAAGCACTGGAGAAGTCAAAAAACATGATCCTCACCGTGCTTGCCGGCCTGTCCAGGTGGGTGTGGATGCGGTTAAGCAGGTAGATGATGGCGTCCTCAACTCCCAGTCGGGGCTGGTAGGCGAACTGAAGGGGGTCCAGGAGGGGTCTGACGATGGGCCGCAGCTGTTCCAGCACTAGTCTCTCCAGGGTCTTCATTATGTGGGAGGTCAGTGCCACCGGTCTGTAGTCCTTGGAGCCACTGGGACGTGGCGTCTTCGGCACAGGAACGAGGCAAGATGTCTTCCACAGAATGGGGACCCTTTGAAGACTCAGGCTCAGGTTGAAGACGTGTTGAAGGACTCCACAAAGCTGGGGGGCACAGGCTTTTAGCACCCGGGGCTAACGCCATCGGGGCCTGCAGCCTTGTTCGAGTGGAGCCTCATCAGCTGTCCTCTCACCTGGTCAGCAGTCAGGCACACAGCAGAAGTTACAGGTGGGGAGGGGGAGTCGTCGGTCTGGAGGGCCGTTAGCCTGATGGGGAGGGGGAGCAGAGTACTCAGAGGAGATTGAGGGCCGACAGCAGCTGAGTTAGAGGGGGGATGAGCAGGAGCCAGTGTGTCGAATCTGTTAAAGAACAGATTCAGTTCGTTGGCCCTGTCCAAGCTGCCTTCAACTCCTCTGCTGCCAGTCGGTCTGAAGCCAGTGATGGTCTTCATGCCGCTCCAGACCTCCCTCATATTGTTCTGCTGGAGTTTCCGCTCCAGCTTCCTCCTGTACTTCTCTTTGGCCTCCTGATTTTCACCTTCAGGTCGGCCTGGATTGCCCTCACCTCCTCCCTATTACCATCAGTAAAGGCCCTCCTCTTGGCATTTAGAATGTCCTTGATGTCTTTGTTACCCACGGTTTGTTATTTGGGTAACAATGGACCGTCTTAGTTGGGACATTGCAGTCCACACAGAAGTTAATGTAGCCAGTGATGCACTCAGTGAGCCCGTCAATGTCCTCTCCATGAGGCTCACAGAGTGCATCCCAGTTTGTCACTTCGAAACATTCCTGCAGTGTCTCATAGGCCTCCCCTGACCATCTCCTCACTGTCCTTGTGGTCGCAGGCTGCCTTTTAACTAGAGGCACATAGCAGGGTTTAAGGTGAACCAGGTTGTGGTCTGACCTACCCAGAGGGGGGAGGGGAGAAGAGCTGTATGCGTCCTTAACGTTAGCATACAGCAGGTCCAGTGTCCTCTCCTCTCTAGTAGGACAGCTCACATACTGGGTGAAATTAGTCAGTGTTGTTGAAACACTGACATGGTTGAAGTCACCCGAGATTAAAATGAGTGCACTCGGGTGTTGAGTCTGTAGATGTGCTATGGCGGTGTGAATGGCGTTGCACGCCGATGCCGGGTTAGCAGAGGGGGGGATGTAAACAGCCACAACAATGGCATGTGAAAATTCACGTGGCAGATAATATGGCCGGAGTCCCACAGCTAACAGTTCAATGTCCGGGTACAGATACTCTGCTTGATGGTAATGTGACCAGGGTTACACCATCTGTTGTTAACTAGAACAGCAAGCCCACCGCCTTTCCGCTTACCGCTCGGTGTGATCCCTGTCGGCCCGAACAGTCTGAAAGCCGTCGATGGAAAAGTTATGGTCCGGGATATCCTGGTGTAGCCATGTCTCTGAGAAGCACATCAAGCTACACTCACGGAACTCCGTCTGACTCGGGCTAACGCCGTTAGCTCGTCCATTTTATTCGCCAGCGATCTCACGTTGCCCATGACGAGAGAAGGCAGACACTGCTTAAATCTCTTATTCTTAAGTCTCTTTTGTCTGCACCCTCTCTCTTCCTCGCCGCTTGCTCCACCTCTGCATCCTCGGTGTGTCCTCCTCCAGATCTCAGCGGGGACATCGGTTGTCCTGGGCGCCATGCTGCCCGGCTTCAGCGCGATCAGCTGTTCCCTGGTGTAAACAATGCGGCCAAACAGCTGATCTGCAGCGGTGCCCGACCGAGTAGCAGAAGAAGAAATTCCACGGCGAAAAAAAGTACAAAAACACTTTCTACCCTCATTTTCGCAAAGAGCGTAGTTTAAATTACACTTACACACAAGTTACTCAAGTTTGGAAGAAAAAAGGAAAGTTAAAAGTTGGAAAAAGTAAGACGACGAGACGGAGCTACAGCAACAGGCAGCATGCGGGCTGGCGCATGCGCACTACAATAGGTAGATAGATACTGCAAAAGCTGTTATGTCATTGTCTTCTTTAAAGTCCTGAACCACTTTATTTTATTTTATTTTACATTTTAAATAAATTTTATTTATATAGCGCCAATTCACAACAGAAGTTATCTCATTGCACTTTTCCTATAGAGCAGGTCTAGACTGTAGTTTTTATAATATTATTTACAGAGACCCAACAAATCCCACCATAAGCAAGCTCTTGGCAACAGTGGCAAGGAAAAATGATGCACAATGCAAATTCCACCTAGAATTTTAAAATAGTAATAATGTAATGGTAGTAGTAATATTAATATTAATAAAGTAATAATAATAGGAATAATAGTGATAGGAATAATAATGATAATAATAGTAATAAGACTAATAATAACAATTGTATTAGCAGTAGTCGAGCAGGAACACGGGGTCAGCAGGTGGCCCATAATCACCGATCCAGACTCTGCAGCTCCGGAGCCAGAAATACCTGCTGAAAGCGACAGAAGGAGAGAGGAGAGAAACAAGAAAGCACAAAACTACAGGAGAGAGAAGATGTTGAGTTAGTAATATGCAGTAATGGGACGGTGTAGTCCCCCATTCATCCAGGAGTGTTCCATCGTAGAAAAGGTTTCAGTCGTAGTCATCTGGACACTGTTTTCAGAATCAAGATGTTTCGGCTCCCATCCGGAAGTCATTCTCAATTGTGAAAATGGTTCGAGAACTCAGAAATTTAAGCTACTCTGTGTTGCTTAAGCCCTGCCCTCAGGAAGGAATCTTACTGTGCTGTTTACCCTGCCTAGTTTCACCTGAAACTGACCTTCTTTGTTTCCATGATGGCCCAGTAATCAGGCCTATTGTTTTCTGGCTGCACCTCCCTCATCACTGTTAAGTACCTGATTAGCATATGATTGGCTGGCCAAGGTGTTAATACACTGTGGTAAACGTTGGGCAGATTGAATCTCAGACCACCATTTCTGTTTAAAGAGGGGTTTTCCTTTTTCACAAAAATGGCTTCTTTGACTCCTCTTTCAAACCAACTCTTCTCTCTACTTAGAATCTTCACCTCACTGTTTTCAAATGTGTGGTTTGTAGCTTTTAGATGCAAATGCATGGCGCTCTGCAATCCCGGGTTAGCGTGTCGTCTGTGCTGATAAAGTCTTTTGTGAAGTGGCTGTTTAGTCTCACCTATGTAGCGTTCTTTGCGGTTTTCCTCACTGCATTGAATTGAATAAACTACATTGCTCTGTTTTTTTGTGGGCATCTTGTCCTTAGGATGAACGAGTTTCTGTCTTAAAGTGTTGCCTGGTTTAACGAAAACAGGAACATCGTGCTGTCTAAAGATCCTTTGTAGTTTTTCAGACAGTCCAGATACATAAGGGATGGAGACACCATTCCTTCTTGGTTCTGTTTCCCTTTTGTCCTGTTTTTTGGTTCTTTTAACTTTGTTGAGAGCCCAAGTAGGATAACCACAGGCTGAGAGAGCTTTCTGGACACGCCTTTCCTCCTTCTTCTTACCCTCTGAGCCGGTGGGCACTTCTTGGGCTCTATGTTGTAATGTCCGGATTACACCCAGCTTGTGCTGTAATGGATGATGAGTCAAAGAGCAAGTATTGATCCGTATGTGTTGGTTTCCTGTACACTTCTATCTGGAGCTTTCCGTCCTCTCCTCTGAGTGTAGAACAATCAAGAAAGGCCAGGCGGTTCTCTTTGGCATCCTCTCGTGTGTACTTGATGTTGGGGTCCACAGTATTGATATGCTCTGAGAACGCTTCCAAGTCTTGGTTCTTGAACTTCACAAAGGTGTCATCCACGTAGTGGTACCAATGACTTGGTGGTGTGCCCGGGAACGAGGACAATGCCTTCTTCTCAAACTGTTCCATGTACAGGTTGGCCATGATGGGAGATACCGGAGAGCCCATGGCACAGCCATGAATCTGTCTGTAGAAGTGTCCCCGGAATTGGAAGTAGGTTGTGTTAAGACAGATGTCTAATAGTTTGCAGATGTGTTCAGGTGTAAGCTTGGTCCTTTCCTGCAAGGTGGAGTCCTCCTGTAGTCTTCTCCTCACTGCTGTCACTGCTTCTGAGGTCGGAATGCAGGTGAACAAGGACACAACATCATACGAAACCATTACGTCATCTGGGTCCAACTGGAAATGTTTCACTTTGTCCACAAATTTCTGTGTGTTTTCCACATGATGTTCTGTGTTCCCCACCAACAGAGCCAAGATTGTAGTCAAATGTTTGGCTACGTTGTATGTGATGGAATCTGTGCTGCACACGATGGGTCTGAGTGGAACATTCTCTTTGTGAATTTTGGGAAGGCCATAAATGCATGGAATGGCTTCCCCAGGGTAAAGTCTGTAGTACAGAGGCCTGTCTATCACCTCCTCCTTAACAAGCTTCTGTAGACAGTCTATAACCTTCTTCTTGTAACCATTATTTGGATCTCTTTTAAGTTTTTGATATGTGGTTGTGTCTTCAAGAAGGTTGTAGACCTTGGTTTCATAATCGGCTGTGTTCAGAATCACAGTGCAGCGACCCTTGTCTGCTGGTAGAATGTTTATGCTGTGATCCTTCTGCAGTGCTGAGAGTGCCCTCCTCTCTTTGGATGTAATGTTAGAAGGAGGCAGCTTGGCACTCTTTAGTGTTGCTGTGACACGTAGCCTCAGAGGCTGCAGACCTGAGGCTACGTGTCACAGCAACCTGCACAAAAGCCACAGAAGGAGAGAGGAGAGAGACGAGAAAGCACAAAACTACGGGAGAGACAAGATGTCAAGTTAGTAAAATGCAGTAATGGGATAAAAATACATACAGATGGAGAGGGAGAGGAGGAGAGAGGAGCTCAGTGCATCATGGGAAGTCTCCCGGCAGTCTAGGCCGATAGCAGCATAACTAAGGGATGGTTCAGGACTCACCCAAGCCAGCCCTAACTATAAGCTTTATCAAAGAGGAAAGTCTTAAGCCTACTCTTAAATGTGGAGATGGTGTCTGCCTCCCCAACCCAAACTGGGACCTGATTCCGCAGGAGAGGAACTTGATAACTGAAGGCTTTGGCTCCCATTCTACATTTTGAGAATGATCACACACAACTACCAAATGTGAAGGATAACACAATAAAGTCCAAGACTTCTTTCGACTGAGGTCCTTGATGAGGTGACTAAACGACATGATTGTACCAACAAACAACACAATAAGCCATAAAATCACTCCAAGTCAAATGCAAAAAATTAATATCTAAAAAAAAATACATACTAATTTTAACTAGGATGATAAGCTTGCACATCCACATTTCTGAAAAGCCATAATTTGACCCTTTTAACATTGTTGTGGTTATTTTAATGTACAAGGGTGACACAGAACCTAACAACAAATACCTGTACTGGTGTTCAACTTTGGTCAGCACAAGTCATTAACACTGGTTCTGGTCCGATTGTCATGTCCTGCTCTGCTGCCTAGTTTGTTTCATGTTTTTCTGTCGATGTTTCCTGTTTTATTTTGTATTTCTCCTCTTCTTACATGTCAGTAACTACACTTCCTATCATTGTGTCTTTCCCTCCAGTTTGATTGTTTGCCCCACTTTAATTAGTTCCACCTGTCTTTTGTTATCTCCCCTCACCTGAGTATTTAGTCTGTGTGGTTTCACTCCCTCCTGGTCAGTTCGTCTTGGTTTGGGTGCCTATGTTCCAGCCATTTTGATTCATCATTAAATCTTCACCAGCTCTCCCTCTGTGTCTGCAATTGGGTCTAATCGCTCGTTTTCCCTGTTGCCTTGTCTCTGCACTGAGCCTTATACTGATGAGTTCTTGCAACTCTACAAAGGTGGTATCTGAGATCCTCAGGGATCCTCTGTTGTCACAGAGATTATGAACCACACTGAGCTACTGTCTGCTGACGTCGGACTAACTTGTTCTGAGAGATCTGTAGGTTGTCTTTGGGTGTTTTTCCTTTCAAACTATGAAGAGATTAAAATTGTAATCCCTCAGATTTCAGTCCTGGTTGATATGGCAACACCAATGGTTGCCGTGGTAACAGCAGGTGTGGTTTAATACCACAGCAAACAGTGGTTAAGCAGCTACTTAGTCAGAAATCCAACATTAGAGCAGCTGGTGTGTCTGTTTACAGTGCAGCCAAAAAAACTTGTTTTAATAAAGAAATCAGTTAATTACAGCCTCCATCTGATGTCATGCTGCACACATAGCCAGTATTTTTCCACACAGTAAAGGAGTTGGTTATGTTGCTGAAGAGTCGGATGTGTGCAGCTCTTCATGTAACAGCTCAGTATGGCTGCTCCTCACTCCTCCTTTACTCCCTAACAGATTTAAAACTCCCCTGCTGATGAGTCCTTTTGTTTGGTAGACACAGTTTTGACGAATGATCGTGGTCAGCGTTAAACTCTGTGATAATGAGATAACTTCTGTTATGAATTGGCGCTATATAAATAAAATTGAATTGAATTGAAACACATTGTGCTTCGTGTGACTGCTTCACAATAAAAGCCACCCCGTGTTTGTCCAGTTCTTGTAATTGGGATCATATGTAGACACTGACTTGACATCACATTAAACAATTTGACTACAAATTCCATCTTCACTCTCATTCACTTGACAACACACACACATCATACACACATGCGCTTTCCTCCTCCGTCCCCAGGCAACACATCCATATCAATCTAATGCATGCTGACTTTCTAATTACGCTAATGGCCAGAGCCAGAGCCATGAGGAATGTATTATTCAGACGAAAATATATTTTTCAACATTCTCCAAAGTGACTGATCATCTCCCGAGTATGGCTGGTGGTACCATTAAAATCGAAGGTATCAGTCTTTTTTGATTTAAGTCAGCCAACACTGGTCAGTGAGATGGCTGGAGGCAGCCTTTGAAATGCACTGATCTTAATACATGCTGTGTAACACAAAAGTTGCCACTGTCCACCAGGGTTATAGAAGAAAGACACTAAACATGGATCCAGTATGTCTGTTGTTTAATGGGTATAAGAAAACAAGTAGTAATGAGTAAAGCCTCCTTGGGAGCCTGCCCTGACATAAAAGCAGGTCCTGTGCTCATGTTGTAAAGCAGATTAACAGAATTTTTCTCACTGACGTAGCAGATGTCCCTGCAGTCTGTACATGTAAACCCATACAGTGAGTGCAGCACAGATAAATACACAGTTATGACATGGGGAAAAAAAGCAGTAGGCGGGCGGATTCGTCTGTATAGGCAAAACATGTTTATATTCAAGCAATAGGAGATACACACTTTACATAGTTGCAGTTCAGTTCTTCTTGTGAAATAATAATATTAATATTATAAAGAGTATGGTCTAGACCTGCTCTATAGGAAAAGTGCAATGAGATCACTTCTGTTATGAATTGGCGCTATATAAATAAAATTGAATTGAAAATAGTTAGACCCAGCATCTCCTCTGACCACACCATGTTTATTCTACAAACTGCACCTTTAGAGAAATGACTTAGGGCTCTCAGCTCTTTCTTCTTTCTTCATCCATGTTGAGATCTATTGTTCACCTCACTGCCTGTCCAATAGGATTCAGTCTTGAGCGGATAGAAACTCTCTCAGGCGGCTTGATGTGTATTTAAATGTATTAAAGCTGTCAAAGCTGACTAGATTACACGTGCAGTGATTACACTGTGGACAAGAGCTTCTTCACAACAATTAACAGACAGACAGAGGAACAGATAGATGAAAACAAAAGGAATAGATGGAGACAGATATCAGCCAATGGAAAGCTTGTGCGTGTGCACACAGAATGTGATAAGATTTTATGTTGTATGTTATCAACCAAACTGTTTGTACACTGTGGAATATCCATTCAGTCAATTATTTCATTCAATTTGGAAAATAGAAAATAAAAAAATGCATCAAGATTTAGTTTATGTTTTTCGTGGGCATCAAAAAGGGAAAATAATATTTTTTTTGTTTTTGTCTTGATATGGATAATCTAATAAACATTATAATAATCTAATAAAACCAGAAAAGCGACCATGTGCATCATTAGACTCGCCAGAGTTTCTGGAAAATTGAAACTTGCAAGTTTTCCTTCAGCAAACCCACATATGAAACATCTTCAGCATGAGAGTTCAGTCAGGTGTCCTGTGTGCTCTTCAGTGTGGACTCTGCAGTTTATGAATAATATGAATAGTTTTAGGACGGGACACCGCTCTGGTTTCCCCTAACTGAATCTTTGATTTGATCACATTCAGCAGGATGTCTCATCAAAGCAGTCTCATTTCATCAGGCTGTCAGTACGAGCCTTTTGGTGAACCTTTTCTATTTGTGACACCAGAGACCTTCATCAACAAAACTCCAGCACTGCGCATCCTCAGGTAATGAAAATAGAAGCTAATGCTTCTATAGTCACTAAATGGTAAATGGACTGTATTTGTATAGCACCTTGTAGTCTCAAAACGCTTCACACTACATATCACATTCACCCCATTCACACACTGATGGCAGGTGCCAACTCCTCATCAGAACAAGCCCTAGTGAGCAATTTGGGGTTCAGTGTCTTGCCCAAGGACACTTCCACATGTGGGCTGGAGGAAGGGCAGACTTTCCGATTGGTAGATGATTATATTTTCATGATGATAATGGATTAGGGTGATCTAAGTGAACGACCGACCTTCACGTCCAGCAAATGGAAGAAGAAGGGCCACTTGATTTCAGTCCCTGGGATGTCCAGTGTCATCGGTTCACTTTCACCACACCAGTGAGTATTATAAACAATATTCCAACTAGCTTTCTGCATTTTCATTACACACATAACACCATTATTTAAGAACTTTTTAAATCCTATTACTGGACTACACGCCATTAGGCAAAAACTCCTACTCTAGATGTCTATCTGATATTGCTGTCGCTAAATTTAAAGAAGCGATCCAATCTGCATTTAATTCAGTGCTATGTCTCGATATAACAGAGGACTCCTATACTAATTTAAATAGAGAGAGAGTTTTTGAGAGAGAGAGAGAGAGAGAGAGAGGTGGGGTTTGGGGGAGGGGTGGGGAGACAGGGATTCTGATTCTGTTCTGGTACATGAAGCCACTCACTGTTTTAACCACACCCTTCCACAGAATCCTTCTTTATCCTTTACTATATCTTCTTTACCATTATTTAATTACTTTTGAACTGCTATTACTGGACTACACGGCATTAGGCAAAAACTCTTACTCTAGATGTCTATCTGATATTGCTGTGGCTAGATTCAAGTAAGCGATCCCATCTACATTTAATTCAATGTTATGTCTCAATATAACAGAGGACTCCTATGCAAATCGCAGCCCCTCCCAAATTGACCATCTTCTTGATAGTGCTGCAGGTTCACTGCGAACGACACTCGATTCTATCGCCCCTCTAAAAAGAAGATAATAAAACAAAGAAGGTTAACTCCATGGTATAACCCCCAAACCCGCAAATTTAAGCAAACATCACGAAAACTTGAAAGGAAACAATCTGGAATAATCTTGTTTAGTCTGGCAAGATAGTCTTAAAACATATAGGAAAGCCCTCTGTAATGCCAGAGCAGCGTACTACTCATCATTAATAGAGGAAAATAAAAACAACCCCAGGTTTCTTTTCAGCACTGTAGCCAGGCTGACAGAGAGTTACAGCTCTATTGAACCATGTATTCCCATAGCCCTCAGTAGTAACGACCTCATGACCTTCTTTAATGATAAAATTTTAACTATTAGAGAAAAAATTCATCAAGTCCTGCCTTCAACCGGTACCGACTTATCTTCAAACACAGGAACCTTAGAAACAACTATAAAACCTGATATATATTTTGACTGCTTTGCTCCTATCGACCTTCTTCAACTAAGACGGTGTAGTCCCTCATTCGTCCAGGAGTGTTCTATCGTAGAAAAGGTTTCAGTCGTAGCCATCTGGACACTGTTTTCAGATTCAAGACGTTTCGGCATCCGGAAGTAATTCTCAATTGTGAAAAAATGGAACGGGAACTCAGAAATTTAAGCTACTCTGTGTTACATA
The DNA here is from genome assembly GCA_027580175.1 of Siniperca scherzeri. Lineage (NCBI taxonomy): Eukaryota > Metazoa > Chordata > Actinopteri > Centrarchiformes > Sinipercidae > Siniperca > Siniperca scherzeri. The sequence continues at coordinate 38,457,204 of CM050855.1, read as the reverse complement.
AGACCTGCCCTCAGGAAGGTGTCTACCTGAGTATCTGTTGATTAGCTAGTTTCACCTGAAACTGACCTAATTGTTTCCATGATGGCCCAGTAATCAGTAATCAGGCCTATTGTTTTCTGGCTGCACCTCTCTCATCACTGTTAGGTACCTGATTAGCCTATGATTGGCGTGACCAAGGTGCTAATACACTGTGGTAAACTTTGGGCAGATTGAATCTGTACTTGTCTTATTACATCTTAGTGCTGCATTCGACTCCTTTGACCATCACATTCTATTACAGAGACTGGAACATGTAATTGACATTAAAGGAGCTGCACTAAGCTGGTTTAAATCCTATCTATTAGATCGATCTCAGTTTGTACATGTTAACGGTGAGTCCTCCATGCACGCCAAAGTTAGTCATAGAGTTCCACAAGGTTCTGTGCTTGGACCAATTCTAGTCTCCTTATATATGCTTCCTTTAGGCAATATTATTAGAAAACACTCCATAAACTTTCATTGTTATGCGGATGATACCAATTATATTTATCGATCAAACCAGATGAAAGTAACCAGTTACCTAAACTTCAAGCATGCCTTAAGGACATAAAAACCTGGATGACCTGCAATTTTCTGATGTTAAACTCTGACAAAACTGAAGTTATTGTACTTGGACCCAAACACCTCCGAGATACATTATCTGAAGATATAGTTACTCTAGATGGCATTTCCCTGGCCTCCAGCAGCAACGTAAGGAACCTCAGAGTTATCTTTGATCAGGATTTATCAATTAACTCCCACATGAAACAAACTTCAAGGAATGCCTTCTTTCACCTACGTAACATTGCAAAAATCAGGCACATTCTGTCTCAAAATGATGCTGAAAAACTAGTGCATGCATTTGTTACTTCTAGGCTGGAGTATTGCAATTTCTTATTATCAGGCTGCCCGAATAAGTCCCTTAAGACTCTCCAGTTGATCCAGAATGCTGCGACACATGTACTGACAAGAACTAGGAAAAGAGATCATTTATCTCCAATATTAGCTTCTCTGCACTGGCTCCCTGTAAATTTCAGAATAGAATTTAAAATCTGTCTCCTCACCTACAAAGCTCTTAATAGTCAGGCACCATCATATCTTAAAGATCTCATAATACCTTATTACCCGACTAGAACACTGCGCTCCCAGAATGCAGGGTTACCTGTGGTTCCTAGAGTCTCCAAAAGTAGAATGGGAGTCAGAGCCTTTAGTTATTAAGCTCCTCTCCTGTGGAGAAATATGATCTCTTTTCTCAACTGCAGAGTCTCAAGGGACTTATTCAGGCAGCCTGATAATAAGGAATTGCAATAGTCCAACCTAGAAGTAACAAAATGCTGCAATAGTTTTTTGACATCATTTTGAGATAGGATGTGCCTGATTTTTGCTACATTGCATAGGTGAAAGAAGGGGCCAAGTACAATAACTTTAGGTTTTTTCTGTACCCTCAAGACACATCTGGAAACTCTTTTTATTGGGTCCCTGTCGTTTATGTCACCTCATAACATGTCATTCCTAACCCTGGAGTCCCATAATGTGCCACACAGATGTGGTCCCAGACCAATTGATCCTCCCTTTTTCCTTCTAAAGTAGATTAACACATGGAGTAACTTACAATCACTAACTGAAAAAGATACATTTGATTACATATACCAACATATATAACAAAGGTACATGACACATAAAATGATCCAGTGCAAGGAGGGGCGAAAAACCCAGAAACACATCACCTTGTGAATATTCCTCTCTGACCCCCCTAAGATTACTACTCAGCCACTTTCCTGGGGCGATCGCTGTCTTCAGCGTGCATGGTACAATTCTTCATCTTTCACTCCATCTTCCTTGGACTCTTCCTTTCTGAACATCACATAAACTGTGACACAATAAAATATCAACCCATACTAACTAAATAATGAAAAGCAAATTCAATTCAATTTTATTTATATAGCGCCAATTCATAACAGAAGTTATCTCATTGCACTTTTCCTATAGAGCAGGTCTAGACTGTACTCTTTATAATGTTATTTACAGAGACCCAACAAATCCCACCATGAGCAAGCATTTGGCGACCTTTCCTTTAAGAGGCAGAAACCTTGGACAGAACTAGACTCAATGGTGGGCGGCCATCCGCCGCTGCCTTGTTAGTTATAATGAAACATTACATTAAAATCTCTATTTCATGCATAACTTGCAACAATTTAGTATTCTTAGCTGTAAAAGGCGTTCCATTATCAGAATCAATTCCCACAGGTATTCCAAATCTTAGAACGAGGTGTTCCATTAAACACTTAACAACAATGACCAGGAGACAAGAAGATCCTTTAAATTTTGGCATATGCGTAAAATAAATTTGCAATTGTTGAAAAGGTCTCTTTGGTGGAGGCAAATGATCATGTTTAGGTGCTTTCATGTCTGGATTACATCTAGCACAAATTAGGCATCGATTCACGAAATCTTTGGCTTGTTGTTCCAATCCACTCGTAAAGAAAAGTTATGCCGATATCCCCTTAGCATTCACATGAGTCACTCCATTCACATAAGCAATTAATGGGTCATATGCTGTTCTTGGTAATGCTATTCTTCCATCTCTGAACTTCCACAGCTCATCAACATCCTGATAACATCCTTTCGTCTTCCACCGTTTTACTTCAGCTTCAGACACTTGTCTCTGAAATGCAAGAAGGTCACTAACTGTGAATGGGGGCTCTGGCACAGGTGCAGACATAAAAACAGCATTCATCCATAGTGGGAACTCAGCATATAATGCTGCATTCTTCGCACATATATCAGTTAAATTATTGCCTCTAGCCACCTGTGAGTCATCCCTTGCATGTCCTGCACATTTTACCACAGCAATCTGTGATGGTCGCATCATTGCTGCTAATAATTCTTTAATCAAAGCCACATGTTGAATCAGTTTTCCAGCAGTTGGCACAAAGCCTCTATTGTTCTAGATCATGCTAAAATCATGCGCACACGAGAAAGCAAATTTGGAATCTGTATAATTGTCACCGCCTTATTGTCAGCCAATAAGCAGGCCCTTGTTAATGCAATTAATTCAGCTGCTTGTGCTGGTTTAACTGGTAACTTGAATGCCTCCAAACGTTTGCCTTCATCATCTACAACTGCATAACCTGAAAGAATTGTTTTATCATCTGGGCACATCGACGATCCATCACAATACAAAACAATGTCATTCTTCTCTAGTGGAGCCTGTTGCAAATCCGCTTGAATACTAGAGATTTAATTAATTAATTCCAAACAGTCATGATCAATCTCCATATAATCTTCCAGTTCCCCCTGCAACAATGTTTTTAAATGCACAGCCGGATTTGTGTGTGCTGCTGTTGAAATCGTAAGATTTTGAGTCCCTGTCAAAATGTGTTCATAATTGCTATGTCTTTGACTAGTCATGTGTTGTGTTGTAATATTCAACAAATATAATATTTACTGCACGAGAAGTATGAAGAATCTTGGGATGTCCCAGTACAATTGTTTGTGACTTTTCCACCATAATTGCAGCTGCTGCCACAGCAAGTAAAGAAGAAACCATGCCTTTTACAATTAATGGCAGCGTCTTTGAATAGTAAGCCACTGGTCTTGGTCTGTCCCCGTGCATCTGAGCCAACACAGAAGCAGCTGCACTTCCATCCTCTGCCACATAGAGGTGAAAGGTCATCTTGTAATCAGGCAACCCTAAAGCTGGAGCAGCATACAGCATGTGCTTCACATGCCGGAATGCATGTTTCCTTTCCTCTGTCCACTGAAGGGAGAGTTTTTCAGTGTTGTAGCCTGCAAAAGACCATCATATATTGCATATTCCGGCAGCCAAGCCCTGCAATAATTCACAAGTCCAAGCCAAGATAACATTTCCTTTTTTGTTTTTGGTCTTTGAATGTCCCTTATCACCTTGATCTTTTCCGGTGACAAATAACGACAACCATCTCTCAGTACATATCCCAAATAGTGAACCAAGGTCTGACAAAACTGCAGCTTAGCCAGTGAGGCTCTGTGTCCACCCATAGCAAGATACGTCAGCAAAGCAAGAGAGTGTTTCCGGCAATCTTCTTCTGTTGATGATGCCACTAAAATGTCATCCGCATACTGTAATATCGCAGATGGACCGGGCAAGGCCAATTTCGATAAATGTCTTTGCACCGCTGCTGCATAAATGGTTGGACTGTCAACATATCCCATACTTAATCTTGTAAAGCGATACTGAGTACCACAATACGTGAATGCAAATAAATATTGTGTATTCTCATGCACTGGAATCGAATAATATGTTGAACACAAATCTACAACAGTATACCATTTAGAATCAGCAGGTATGGCAACCAGAATTGCATTAACATTATGCACAATCGGAACTAGAGGAAATACCGCTTCAGTCATTTTTCTCAGATCTTGTGTGAATCTGTATTTCTTAGTTCCTGGTTTCAAAATCGGATTTATTTCTTATTCGGATTTATTTATTTATTATTATTCCTAGTTTAAGTAAACTTTCAATTACTGGTCAAATTCCTTCCTCTTTCTCTTTAGAGAGTGGATATTGTTTGACATATACCGGATATTTACCATAGTTCATTTTGGCTTGACATGGCTCCAAATCCAAAAATCCCACATGATTTGCATGTTGAGCCCATTACTTCACTGGGATAGAGGCAAAAATTGAAGGTTGCTTCAATAAAACCTCTGTTGTTATTGATTGTCTAAATTTGTGGTTTGACATCATTCTGCAATGCTTTAATAAAAAAATGAGTCAAGCATTATATCACTGTCAACCATGTCATTTATAACTGATATACAAATAAAATCTCTATGTTCTCATCCACATCTTTACACAGTAACATGAGTCCATGTGGTGATACAAACAAAATCTGTGGAACCTCTTGTAAACATTCGCTAGACACAAACCTGTCAGAAAATGGTTTATCAATGGCTTCATCATCAATATTTTAGAAGCTACCACAGCCTGACAAGCAGCCAGCTCCTTGATCCTGTCAACAGTAAAAAGTTTAGACACAAAGTCTGACTTCAACAAAAAGATGTGGCTTTGTGACACAATGGAACACATTCTGACAACAATTGATATGCTTTACTCTGAGAAATATCAATTTCCACTCCTTCAGACAAATACACAACAGTTGCACCCAGTTTACTTAACAAATCTCTCCCTAATAAGGAAAGAGGAACTGTTGAACTCACAACAAACACATGCTGCAAACTTGTTTTATTCACCTCCGCCTATAACGGTTGTGATAGCAGGTCTATTTGTGGGACACCTGTATTACTGACAGACTGGTTAGTTTCTGTACTCAAAAGGCAATTTAAGTCCTGTTCATTTATACATGATATGGTTGCTCCTATATCTATCAAAAAAGGAACTATTTTTCCTTCAACTTTTAAATAAAGTTTTGGTAATTGTAGCGGTGTATTAGACACTTGTACTGCATTTACCATAAACTGAGAACTATCCCTGTCCTGCTGTGTGCCTGACTGCTGACCAGGTGAGAGGACAGCTGATGAAACTCCACTCAAACAAGGCTGCAGGCCCCAATGGTGTTTGCCCCAGGGTGCTAAAAGCCTGTGGCCCCCAGCTTCAACCTGGCCCAGAGTCTTCAAAGGGTCCCTGTTCTGTGGAAGACATCTTGCCTTGTTACGGTGCCGAAGACGCCGCGTCCCAGTGGCTCCAAGGACTACAGACGGGTGGCACTGACCTCCCACATAATAAAGACTCTGGAGAGACTGGTGCTGGAACAGCTGCTGCCTCTGGTCAGACCCCTCCTCGACCCCCTTCAGTTTGCGTACCAGCCCTGGCTGGGAATTGAGGATGCAATCATCTTCCTTCTGAACCGCATCTACACCCACCTGGACAAGCTGGCAAGCACGGTGAGGATCATGTTTTTTAAATTCTCCTGTGCTTTCAACACCATCCGGCCAGCCCTGCTGGATGAGAAGCTGGCAGCGATGCAGGTGAATGCCCCCCTCGTGTCCTGGATTGTTGACTACCTGACTGGCAGACCACAGCATGTGTGTCTGCAGCACTGTGTGTCGGACAGCAACACTGGGGCCCCTCAGGGGGCTGTCCTCTCTCCCTTCCTCTTCACCATCTACACCACAGGCTTCAGATACCACACAGAGTCCTGCCACCTTCAGAAGTTTTCTGATGACTCTGCTGTGGTGGGATGTATCAGCAGTGGTGATGAGAGTATAGGGCTGTGGTGGGTAACTTTGTCTCATGGTGTGAGCAGAACCACGTGCAACTCAATGCGACAAAGTCTAAGGAGCTGGTTGTAGACCTACGAAGGGCCAAGGCACCAGTGACCCAGGGGGTCAGTGTGGACATTGTAGAGGATTACAAGTACCTGGGAATACACATGGACAATAAACTGGACTGGGCTAAGAACACTCAAGCTCCTTACAGGAAGGGCCAGAGCCGCCTCTATTTTCTGAGGAGGCTGAGGTCCTTCAACATCTGCTGGACAATCCTGAGGATGTTTTATGAGTCTGCGGTGGCCACTGCTATCCTGTATGCTGTTGCATGCTGGGGCAGCAGGTTGAGGGTAGCGGACGCTAACAGGCTCAACAAACTGATCCGTAAGGCCAGTGACATTTTGGGGGTGGAGCTGGACTCTCTGGCGGTGGTGTCAGAGAGGAGGATGCTGGCCAAACTACATGCCATCTTGGACAGTGTCTCCCACCCACTTCATGATGTGCTGGTCAAACAAAGGAGTACTTTGTTTGAGACTCATCCCCCCAAAATGCAGCACAGAGCGCCACAGGAAGTCATTCCTGCCTGTGGCCATCAAACTCTTTAACTCCTCCCTCTAAGTGTCAGTCAATATAACCCTAAATCATTAAACTGGACATTGGATCATTAACATCACTGCAATACTTGAAATATTGTGCAATATACTCTGTTTTCAGTTTAATATTCCCTGTTTATTGATATTTATTATACTTATATTATGGCTGTGCAATATCCACCATCTAATAATCTGGTTAATCTGCTACACTTAACTTGACAGTACTCATTATTGCACTATTACTTCTTACTTATATTATTACATTGTATATACCATACTACGCTTATCAACCTGTAAATCCACTTTTGTACTTTACTCATTTTAGCTTTTACACTTTATAGCCACTTTTGTACTTAATTTATCTTGCTGTATTATAGTGTATTATATTTTGATTTGCACATCTCTTATTTCTTACTAGAAATAATTGTCTTGTTGCGGACTCATTTTATTATCATTTCTATTTCTATTCTATTAGTACTTCTATTCCTGTGTGCATTGATGTGATAGTGAGCAGCTGTAACAAAAGAGTTTCTCCTTGGGGATCAATAAAGTTGTAATAAAGTTTCTGATTCTGATTCCCTATGGGTTTTGTGTTGTTCTCCACATGAACGAAGCTGGCTTTCGTTCTGTTTGCACTGAATTCTGCAGTGCAAGGGTCACTTGACTCTGCAGCTGAGTCTCTATCCCCCCTCCTCTTTCTCTTTCTCTCTCCTGATCAACCCTTTTCTGTTCAAAATCTTTAGACCAATGACCTTGTCTAAAACAATAATTACAAACATCTACAGGGAGCCTCAGTCCCCAGCCATGTGATCTATTACTAAAACCACGTCCTCTCCTCAGAAGACTTCCAAACTCAGTCTTAAATCTTGAAAAATCCTGCTGTTGACTGTTAAAGCCTTGGCCATGTCCACGGCAGTGGCTCGCTCCATAATACTCTTGTACTGCAATCAATGTTGTCTGTTCTATTGTAGGATCATACTGAACGGCTTGCATCTTCATTTTCGGGTTTATAAAGAACCCAATGGCATTTAACTCTCTTGTCTTCTTCAGTAATTCTGCCAGGCTAAATGAAAACACATCTGATGCTGACAACTTCAAAGTGTATGCTGTCCTAAACCATTAATCACCATTGAAACGAAGAATGGATCAGGCTTTTCTCACATTTTGCCTGTTCCTTCCAACATTTCAAAAACCTCTCTGCAAACTTAGAAACCTGCTCATCAGGCCTTTTTTTTAACAATTCATTACTTGTGTTATATCTTGACTGGCAGTTGCATTTTCTATTAGAAATACTTTAAGTTCTTCTAGATGGGCTTTTTTATGTTTGTCTGTTAACCATGGATTTTTGTCATCCACAGTGACGGCTCCAACAACAGGACCATCATTGTCACAAGGTTGAACATTTTACAATCAACGTCTCCATCGTTATGTTAGGCATTAATGTGGCTAAAATTTACCTAACATCTTTGCCTGACACTGTGCAATATAATAAAGCTGAAGTCCACCAATTAATAAATCCTAATGGATTTGTCAAAGGATTGGGAGCATCCTGTGTAATGCGTGAAATATCAGCCAATGTAAGTGGTTTATCAATTACTTTATCATCAATAATCAAGAGTGAGGCAGTCAACTTCTGTGTTTCTCTCTCCTTATTATAATACAATATCGATTGAATCCACTCCAAAACGTCTTTCACATCCATGTAGGAAAGGTGACACATCGCTGCACCAATTTGCTGCGTACTGAGTGCAGTCCAAACTATTTCAACCTTCAAGGGCAATGCCATCTAGAGCAACTATATCTTTAGAAAATGTGTCTCGGAGGTGTTTGGGGCCAAGTACAATAACTTCAGTTTTGTCAGAGTTTAACATCAGAAAATTGCAGGTCAACAAGCTCGATAACTATCTGTCTCCCAGACAGATAGTACCCATCGCTGTTGTTGCTAGCGTTGTAAATTAGTGAGCAATCAGCAGTAAACTTAAAGTTAGCTTACTTTGCTAATGTTAGCTTAGGTTGTTAGCAAGCTACTAACTTTACCCAGGCCTAACTAGCATTAGCTTGTAATGCCTCAGCATGAGGATGTAGATAAACACAAAACGCCAACAACGGCCCTGCTGTAATAAACTGTCTGAACTCTTTGTCGACTAAAATATTAGTAGTCACTTTACAGCTGAGTATTAACATTTAATTTTATTCCTATGACCTAAGAAAGTAATGTTTAGTCTAAAAAGTAATAATAATTTAATTGTATTTGTACTTTCTGTTTTAAGGGCTAAAGCCCTTTTCAACCCTTAATGCCTTAGTATAAATGCTCCTTTTCTTTTCTGATGTTTCAAACACAAGTCTCTTTTGGGGAAACTAAGTTAGAGACTTGCAGGTAATATAGTGCTGTATTCTCTGTCATGGCTGGAAAGCAGGTGTGCTGGCAGATGAATGGAGAGGTCAGTTGGTGTGTCTGGCCTGATTAGCACTAAACCATTTTTCTAACTTCTGCTGCTGAGCTCACACTTTGCAGTAGTAGTACATTGTGCTCTGAAAAGAGCCACAGAACTATGGAGATACATATTAGCCTTTTTTTCTGGGTCACTGTCACTACAGGGTGTTTCTAGAACCTCTTAATATCTAGATTTCTTATAGAAATAAAATGAACTAGAAACAAACAACTGTATATACGGACTGGTGTACTCCCAGAGAATGGGCCAGAACAACTTATTACTATCACTGCAATGCTGTAGTGTAGCAGGAAACATTGCAAATCTATGTGCCTGGAAGAGGCAAATCATATATCATATTAAATCATATATTAAATAACCCTTTTATTGGATAACAGGTTTTATTGTATACAGTACTTTTTACTAGTTACACTGAGCCTGACACAAGTGACTGTAAAATTCTCAGGAACAGAAATATGACAAGACGTCACTGTCCAAAACTGCAAATGCCAAAATTTAGGCCGCTACATGAACTTGTGTACAGTAGCTTGAAGGTCAGTCAATTTTGAAGTACTGCACAGTAAAGGCTTTGATTGCCACATAGAAACCAAGGTATCTTACCTTATCTGCTCTGTACCTGCAGCTGTCCTGGTTTGTTCCTTTTGCAAACATTGTCAGACAACGAACAACTTCAACAACGAGGTAAATATGATTCGCCTTTCTCGTTTGTGTGTTTTCACCAGGACTTTGTTCTTTCTATTGGACCACAACGTTCTGTGTTTGAAACACAACAAATTTAAAAGGGACGTGTGAGAAAAAATGGGGGTGAATCCTATTTATTATACTATTTGTTGTTTTTACACGTTAAAATTTTTTAATTAAAGTCTATCCTGTTTGAATAAATTAGTCAAATACATTGTATTGATATACTCACTATATCTATACTATAGGCTACCTTTAATCAATCCCATATTCATATGAAATGATACAGGGCGGGGGCTGAATCTTACATTTCAGTTTTTAAGTTTGAAGTTATTTATTTCGGCCGTACCCCTAACAACACTCGACAAGTGTCGTGGTTTTGGGTTTGTGCTAGGATATTTCCTGTTTTATTTTGTAATGTGTTCAGTCTCATGTGTCTTGTGTAGTTTTACTTGCTGTCTTTGTTTGCTTTTCCCTCCAGTTTTGATTGCTTGCCCCGCCCTAATTAGTGTCACCTGTGTCTAGTTATCCTGCCCTCACTGTGTCTATTTAGTCTGTGTGCTTCCCTTGTCTCTTTGCCAGATTGTCATTTGGTGCCTTTCAATATTTGCTGGTGGTACACTATCAAAATTGGCATGTTACTGCCACCTACTGTTTTTTTCCGATCCACAACTACTTTCTGTTAAAGACATCCTTTTTTACCCCGCCTCTGAGTATGGCCATTTGGAACAGACATAAACAGATTTCCAGTGTGGTTGGACAATATGTCGTACGATTAAGTTCTTTTCATACATAACCCGTCCATAGCACAGTGCCTTGAGCCTGACAGATTACGTAAGTGTAAAATTTGCATGTTTATGTTGTTGGTATCTAAATGTAATAGTTTTCTTTAGTGGGCAGATCAAAGTGATTAATATAACACATTGTGTGTTAAGTTGAATTTATTTATTTTTTTATGTTAAAATATTTCTTAAATACTGAAATTCTGAACTTGCACAAATACGTTTGACTGAAATTAACATGCAGAAGGCGCTCGTCACACTCCAGGTCTCCTACTGCCATCTGATGTTTAAAATGTGCTGCCTACACCTGAGAAGCTTCTCATGCATTTGTGTCACAAGGTCAGTCTCTCCAGTTGTGATTTCAGTCGTAGGTTTCCTCAACCTTCTGAAGCGTCTCAGACATCCATCGAGTCAAAGAAACAGCATCATCTCCAGGTGTTTCTAGTGTTGGGGGAATCATCATTCACAATAAAGCACAGGTCATGACTAGAGGAAAGAAACCTATGGTTTTAGAGAGGGAAAGTTTTCATTTGTATCAAACAGACGTGTGTCAGTCTGAGTTACCATCTGAAAGGGTCTGCGACAGCAGATGGATGGAAATTACCCCCAACTGAGGGGATCTGAGAGGAATCTTCTATTGTATCTTCATTGTATTGGTGAGGATTCTGGTCAGCATCTTCTGATGTCATTAAGAAGAAAAAAAGTAAAACGTTAGAGACAAGAGTCTCACTCGTAGTTCATAAATATTCATGTGTTTGCTTTATCTTATGGATTGTTGTTGTAACTAAACTGCTAATGTGCAGAAGTTCTTCTTCAGGTGTTTTTTGTCACTTACCAAGCAGTTTCAGGTGTATTACCACCTCCTTCTGGACTGGAGGAGGGCTGACCCTTATTTACATGTAGCCCAGAAAACAAAGACAGATTATAATCAGATTTGTGACAGACAGGGACACAGATATGTGTAAGCCATGTAAATGAATGGGTTTTAAATCTCATCTGGATTATTCTGATACGAAACACTTGAAATGACAACTGGAAATGAGGCCTTTGTGTAGAATATATATGTGATTATAACCTCTTTGAAATTATTCTGACAACAAAAATTGGGGCAGTCTATGTGCTTGCTTTTATGTCTCGGGTCAGATCAGGGGACACTGACATAAAAGGGAAGGGGAAGCAGCATGCGTGGTTGTCTACCACAGTGTTTTTTTGATACAACCATTTGGAGTCACAAAGCCATACATTTTTCAAGTTTCCAAATAGGCGCTTTAAAATTTACTTTTGTCATAAAATGGCTGCTGAATAATATCAGCATCTCTCATCCTCCCAACACCTACTTTTAACTGTGTTACAGTGGAGAACAGTGAGGACATTTCAATCATTTCAAACCCCAAAAAGCTGTTGGAAAAGTAGTACTAATTCATTTTTTCCCCCTTTTACTCTGTATTAATTAGGGAGCTTTCTCCTTTTGATTCTGCCAAATCACTTACATAAGAAAGAGACTGGGCAAAAATGGCCTGCATGGCAGAGTTCCAAGACAAAAACCACTGCTGAGCAAAAAGAACATTAAGGCTTGTCTCATTTTTGCCAGAAAACATCTTGATGATGCCCAAGACTTTTGGGAAAATACTCTGGACTGATGAGACAAAAGTTGAACTTTTTGGAAGGTGTGTGTCCCATTACATCTGGTGTAAAAGTAACACAGCATTTCAGAAAAAGAGTACCAGCAGTAAAATATGGTGGTGGTAGTGTGATGGTCTGGGGCTGTTTTGCTGCTTCAGGACCTGGAAGACTTGCTGTCATATATAGAACCATGAATTCTGCTGTCTACCAAAAACTCCTGAAGGAGAATGTCCGGCTATCTGTTCGTGACCTCAAGCTGAAGCGAACTTAGGTTCTGCAGCAGGACAATGATCCAAAACACACCAGCAAGTCCACCTCTGAATGGCTGAAGAAGAACAAAATGAAGACTTTGGAGTGGCCTAGTGAAAGTCCTGACCTGAATCCTATTGAGTTGCTGTGGCATGACCTTAAAAAGGCAGTTCATGCTCAAACCCTCCAATGTGGCTGAATTACAACAATTCTGCAAAGATGAGTGGGCCAAAATTCCTCCACAGCGCTGTAAAAGACTCATTGCAAGTTATTGCAAATGCTTGATTGCAGTTGTTGCTGCTAAGGGTGGCCCAACCAGTCATTAGGTTTAGGGGGCAATCACTATTTCACACAGGGCCATGTAAGTTTGGATTTTGTTTTCCCTTAATAATAACAACCTTAATTTAAAAACTGCATTTTGTGTTTACTTGTGTTATCTTTGACTAATATTTAAATGTGTTTGATAATCTGAAACATTTAAGTTTGACAAACATGCAAAAAAATAAGAAATCAGGAAGGGGGCAAACACTTTTTCACACCACTGTATATCAGGTTTGACAGTTGTTTGTAAGGTTCCTGTGTTTGAAGATAAATCGGTTGATGGCCGGACGCGATTAATTTTTTCTCATAGTTAAAATTTTATTATTAAAGAAACTCATGAAGTCGTTACTACTGAGGGCTATAGGAATACATGGTTCAATAGGGCTATGACTCTCTGTCAGCCTGGCTACAGTGCTGAAAAGAAACCTGGGGTTGTTTTTATTTTCCTCTATTAATGATGAGTAGTAAGCTGCTCTGGAATTATGTTTTAAGACTATCTTGCTAGAGTAAACAAGATTCTTCTAGGTTGTTGGTACGCCATTTCCTTTCAAGTTTTTACGATGTTTGCTTTAATTTGCAGGTTTGGGGATTATACCATGGAGCTAACCTTCTTTGTTTTACTATCTTCTTTTTTAGAGAGGCGATAGAATTCAATTCAATTTCATTTATATAGCGCAAATTCTATACAGAATGTCTAGACTGTACTCTTTATAATATTATTTACAGAGACCCAACAAATCCCACTCATCAAATCGAGTGTCGTTCGCAGTGAGCCTGCAGCACTATCAAGAAGATGGTCAATTTGGGGGCTGCGATTTGCATAAGAGTCCTCTGTTATATTGAGACATAACATTGAATTAAATGCAGATGGGATCACTTCCTTGAATTTAGCCACAGCACTATCAGATAGACATCTAGAGTAGGAGTTTTTGCCTAATGGCGTGTAGTCCAGTAATAGCAGTTTAAAAGTTATTAAATAATGGTCCGATAATGAAAGATTCTGTAGAAAGACTACTAAAGACTTTCCCCTCGGGGATCAATAAAGTATTTCTGATTCTGATTTTTCAGATTCTGAAATGTTCAATTTCAATGCTGTATTCCAGAACAAGGTCAAGGGTGGGGTTAAAACAGTGAGTGGCTTCATGTACACTCTGACAAAAGCCAATCAAATCTAATAATGAGATAAACACAGTACTAAGGCTATCATTTTCAATGTCCACATGAATATTGCAATCACCTACAATAATTACTTTTTGTTTTAAGAACTGAATTTGATTAAAAAAAACTCTGAGAATTCAGATAACAAATCAGGAATAAGGACCAGGAGTGCAGTACACGATAACAAATAAAATTGGCTGTCGTGTTTTCCAGGTTAGGTCTGAAAAACTAACAAAAAGGCTTGATTAATAGGCTTGGGTCGAAGATGGCTTCAACTCCACCTCCTCTGCAGGTGCCACAAAGAATGTGAGTATTAATATGTCTGGGTGGAGTGGATTAATTTAGGCTAACATATTCTTCATCACCCAGCCAGGTTTCAGTAAGACAAAATAAGTCAATATGACACTGATATTAAATCATTCACTAGATCTGATGTTTAAGAGTCCACATTTATTTCTCCTGTTTTGTTGTGCTATTTCAGCTGTGGTATGTTTAACTCCTCTTCTGTTAACTTTAGATTTTATTAATGTAAGTGGTTGGGGGGCAGACACTTCACTAAAGAGTTTTGGGTGGGTAACTGCTCTGGAAGCACGGAGAAGCGTGCAGGACTGCAACTCTGCCTCCTGGTCGCAACTCTGGGTTATCATGGTTTTTGTCCACTAATAAACTCAGCCAGATTTCTAGATATGAGAGCTGCTCCATCCAAAGTGGGATGAATGCCGTCTCTCCTAATCAGACCAGGTCCTCCCCAGAATAATGAAGAATCGAACAAAATTAATTGTGATGAGCTACAGTAGCAAAAATACGCTACAGTAAGTCAGTCATCTGGGCCAAGTAACAGTGTTTCCCAGAATGATATATCTGGTAAAACACAGTAGTAGTAGTCCATGTTACATTTGACCCTGTGTTAGGTTGTGCCCCACTCTTCCCCGCTCTCCACAAGGCCGCCTAGGCTAGGCGTCTCACACTGACCATAAGCTAGGTAGCCAGGCTACAGTCAGTGTTGCCAACTCTTTTCTAATGAAAGTAGCTAGCACTAGCTACAAAAGGGAGGGAGACTATCAAACGAACTATTTAAATATTTACAAGCTATAACATCCTAATCCAGAGATCCAGACAGAAAGAGAGAAGCTGCCTGCCCCACACACCACACACTGACTGCCTGCATACAGCGCAGGAGGAGAGGGCGAGAGAGAGACCCCTGCGCTGTTAACAGAACAGCTGCAGCATGCATGGGAATGAATTATAATATATTTGAATATATTTCTCGTCTGAAAAAGTCTCTTGATTTATCACTAGTTGCATTTTAGGAATAAAATAAGAGGGTCTGAAAAGTCACTAAATCTAGCGACAAAGTCACCAAGTTGGCAGCACTGGCTCATCTCCCAAATGGTGAAAAAGTTTCACAAGAATATTTAACAAAGAAAAAACAATTGTTCATAGCTTTTCTGACTGGAGTCTGCATTTGGGTCCTCCCTCCCGTACACAACCTTTACATAAATGGTAGAGTCATGAACACTGACCTTAACTGAGGCTAGTGAGGCCTGCAGTTCTTTGGATGATGTTGTGGGGTCTTTTGTGACCTCTTGGATGAGTCGTCGCTGTGCTCTTGGGGTAATTTTGGTCGGCCGGCCACTCCTGTGAAGGTTCACCACTGTTCCATGTTTTCGCCATTTGTGGATATTGGCTCTCACTGTGTTTTGCTGGAGTCCCAAAGCTTTAGACATGGCTTTATAACCTTTTCCAGACTGATAGATCTCAATTACTTTCTTTCTCATTTGTTCCTGAATTTCTTTGGATCTCAGCTTGATGTCTAGCTTTTGAAGATCTTTCGGTCTCCTTCACTTTGTCAGGCAAGTCCTATTTAAGTGATTTCTTGAATGAGAACAGGTGTGGCAGTAATCAGGCCTGGGTGTGGCTAGAGAAATTGAACTCAGGTGTGATAAACCACACTTAAGTTATGTTTTAACAGGTGGTGCAATCACTTTTTCACACAGGGCCATGTAGGTTTGGATTTTGTTTTCCCTTAATAATAACAACCTTCATTTAAAAACTGCATTTTGTGTATACTTGTGTTATCTTTGACTAATATTTAAATTAGTTTGATGATCTGAAACATTTAAGTGTGACAAACATGCAAAAAAATAAGAAATCAGGAAGGGCGCAAACACTTTTTCACACCACTGTATATTTTGACTGCTTTTCTCCTATCAACCTTCTTCAACTAACTTCGACGATTAATTCATCTAAGCCATCAACCTGTCTCTTGGAACCCATTCCAACTAGGCTGCTTAAAGACGTTTTACCCTTAGTTAGCACTTCTTTACTGGATATGATCGATCTGTCTTTATTAACAGGCTATGTACCACAATCCTTTTAAAGTAGCTGTAATTAAACCACTTCTTAAAAAGCTCACTCTTGATCCAGGGGTTTTAGCCAACTATAGACCTATGTCTAACCTTCCCTTTCTTTCTAAGATCCTTGAGAAAGGATTTGCCAATCAGTTGTGTGACTTTCTAAATAACAATAGTTTATTTGAGGATTTTCAGTCAGGATTTAGAGTGCATCATAGCACAAAGCCAGCACTGGTGAAAATTACGAATGACCTTTTTTAATTGCATCAGACAATGGACTTGTCTCTGTACTTGTCTTGTTAGTTCTTAGTGCTGCGTTCGACACCATTGACCATCACATCCTATTACAGAGACTGGAACATGTAATTGGCTTTACAGGAACCGCACTAAACTGGTTTAAATCAGATCGATCTCAGTTTGTACATGTTAACGGTGAGTCCTCTGTGCACACCAAAGTTAGTCACGGAGTTCTACAATGTTCTGTGGTTGGACCGATTCTCTTTACCTTATATATACTTCCTCTAGGCAATATTATTAGGAAACACTCCATAAACTGTCATTGTTACCCGGATGGTACTTAATTATATCTATCGATCAAGCCAGATGAAACTAACCAGTTAGCTAAACTGCCTTAAGGACATAAAAACCTGGATGACCTGTAATTTTCTGATGTTAAACTCTGAAAAAACTGAAGTTATTGTAATAGGCCCCAAACACCTCCAAGACACATTACCTAAAGATATAGTTACTCTAGATGGCATTGCCCTGGTCTCCAGCACCACTGTAAGGAACCTCAGAGTTATCTTTTGATCAGGATTTATCCTTTAACTCCCGCATGAAACAAACTTCAAGGACTTCCTTCTTTCACCTACGCAACATTTCAAAAAATCAGGCACATCCTGTCTCAAAATGATGCCGAAAAACTAGTGCATGCATTTGTTACTTCTAGGTTGGACTATTGCAATTCCTTATTATCAGGCTGCCCGAATAAGTCCCTTAAGACTCTCCACTTGATTCAGAATGCTGCAACATTTGTACTGAGAAGAACTAGGAGAAGAGATCATATTTCTCTAATATTAGCTTCTCTTCACTAGCTCCCTGTAAAATCCAGAATAGAATTTTTAAAATCCTTCTCCTCACCTACAAAGCTCTTAATCGTCAGGCACCATCATATCTTAAAGAGCTTATAGTACCCTCTTAAGGGCTTTTCAGATGGGAGCGATTGACACGCCTAGTAATTCATTTTCAATGAGAGCGACTGGGCAGGTAGGGAGGTGCGGGCAATCAATGGATGAGGGACTGATCCTTGACATTTGTGAGTTCCCCTGAAATATATAGGTCTCATAAACAGGAGGGCTTTCAAATGGCCGATCATCGGCGCAAGACTGGATGTATCAGGTAACGCTTTGTATAGTTTTAACTTAAGCTAAACTAAAAAACAGTTGTACCAGCAGGGATACAGTAGTGCACAGAAGCCATTTCCCTGGTTATCATGCATAGATCATCTGACGTTTACTTGCGGAGCACTTGTCTGCCTGTCTATTCACATGAGGAGCGCCGTACGACCCTGTGGATCCAAGCGAGTACGCAGGCGGAGTGTCGCTTACCGTGTGAAAAGACCCAACTAGAACACTGCACTCCCAGAATGCAGGGTTACTTGTGGTTCCTACAGTCTCAAAATCTGAATCAGAAATACTTTATTGATCCCCGAGAGGAAACTCTTTCGTTACAGCTGCTCACTATTACGTCAATGCACACAGGAATAGAATTACTAAGCAAATAAAATATAAAAAAAAAATATATATATATATAATACACCTAAGATAAATTAAGAATAAAGTAGATTTAAGTATAAATGCTAAAATAAGTGGAAGTACAAAAGTGGATTTACAGGTGATAAGTATGTAAAGTATAACACAAAGTAACAATATAAGTAATAAGTAATAGTGAAAAAATGAGTACTGTCAAGTGAAGTGTAGCAGATTAACCAGATTATTAGATGGTGGATATTGCACAGCAGCAATATAAGTATTAATAAATATCCATAAATAGGGAATATTAAACTGAAAACAGAGTATATTACACAATATTTCAAGTATTACAGTGATGTTAATGATCTATTATCCAGTTTAGTGACTTAGGGTCATATAGGCTGACACTTAGAGGGGGGAGTTAAAGAGCTTGATGGCCACAGGCAGGAATGACTTCCTGTGGCGCTCTGTGGTGCATTTTGTGGGGATGAGTATTCCGCTGAAGGTACTACTTTGTTTGGCCAGCACGTCATGGAGTGGGTGGGAGACACTGTCCAAGATGGCATGTAGTTTGGCCAGCATCCTCCTCTCTGACACCACCGCCAGAGAGTCCAGCTCCACCCCCACAATGTCACTGGCCTTACGGATCAGTTTGCTGAGCCTGTTAGCGTCCGCTACCCTCAACCTGCTGCCCCAGCATGCAACAGCATACAGGATAGCACTGGACACCACAGACTCATAAAACATCCTCAGGATTGTCCGGCAGATGTTGAAGGACCTCAGCCTCCTCAGAAAATAGAGGCGGCTCTGGCCCTTCCTGTAAAGAGCTTGAGTGTTCTTAGCCCAGTCCAGTTTATTGTCCATGTGTACTCCCAGGTACTTGTAATCCATTACAATGTCCACACTGACCCCCTGGATGGAAACCGGGGTCACTGGTGCCTTGGACCTTTGTAGATCTATAACCAGCCCCTTTTTTCCTTTTCGTTTTGAGCTGCAGTTGGTTCTACTCACACCATGAGACAAAGTTACCCACCACAGCCCTATACTCAGTCTCATCACCACCGCTGATACATCCCACCACAGCACAGTCATCAGAAAACTTCTGAAGGTGGCAGGACTCTGTGTGGTATCTGAAGCCTGTGGTGTAGATGGTGAAGAGGAAGGGAGAGAGGACAGTCCCCTGAGGGGCCCCAGTGTTGCTGACCATGTTGTCCGACACACAGTGCTGCAGACGCACATGCTGTGGTCTGCCAGTCAGGTAGTCAACAATCCAGGACACGAGGGGCATCCTCCTGCATCGCTGCCAGCTTCTCACCCAGCAGGGCTGGCCGGATGGTGTTGAAAGCACTGGAGAAGTCCAAAAATATTATCCTCACCGTGCTTGCTGGGTTGTCCAGGTGGGTGTAGATGCGGTTCAGCAGGAAGATGATGGCATCCTCAACTCCCAGCCAGGGTTGGTACGCGAACTGAAGGGGGTCGAGGAGGGGTCTGACCATGGGCCGCAGCTGTTCCAGCACCAGTCTCTCCAGAGTCTTTATTATGTGGGAGGTCAGTGCCACCGGTCTGTAGTCCTTGGAGCCACTGGGACGCAACGTCTTTGGCACAGGAATGAAGCAAGATGTCTTCCACAGAACAGGGACCCTTTGAAGATTCAGGCTCAGGTTGGAGACATGGTGAAGGACTCCACATAGCTGGGGAGCACAGGCTTTTAGCACTCCGGGGCAAATGCCATTGGGGCCTGCAGCCTTGTTTTGCGTGGAGTTTTATCAGCTGTCCTCTCACCTGGTCAGAAGTCAGACACACAGCAGAGGTTACAGGCGGGCGAGGTGGGGAGTCGTCAGTCTGGAGAGGGCCGTTAGCCTGAGAGCCAGTTGAGGGGGGAGTAGGACTCTCCCAGGAAGATGGAGGAGGGGGGAGCAGAAGACTCAGAGTAGCTTGAGGACCGACAGCAGCTGAGTTAGAGGGGGGATGAGCAGGAGCCGGTGTGTCGAATCTGTTAAAGAACAGATTAAGGTTGTTGGCCCTGTCCTAGCTGACTCCTCTGCTGCCAGTCGGTCTGAAGCCAGTAATGCTCTTCATGCCGCTCCAGACCTCTCTCATGTTGTTCTGCTGGAGTTCCCACTTCAGCTTCCTTCTGTACTTCACCTTGGCCTCCCTGATTTTCACCTTCAGGTCAGCCTGGCTTGCCCTCACCTCCTCCCTATTACCATCAGTAAAGGCCCTCCCTTGGCATTCAGGATGTCCTTGATGTCCTTTGTTACCCACGGTTTGTTATTTGGATAACAATGGACCATCTTATTTGGGACATTGCAGTCCACACAGAAGTTAATGTAGTCAGTGATGCACTCAGTAAGCCCGTCAATGCGTAAAGACTCTAATGGCTCTATATCACAAATCCCCAACTCCATCTCCCTTGGCCCCTACAATGAGCAAATCATCTATTCTGGACAACTGCTTCATCTGTTACTCTACCGACCACCAGGTGAAACAGTGTCCAAGTTTGAAATGTTGGAGATGTGGTAATCTGGGCCACAAGGCCAAAGAGTGCACCTTGGAGAGTTTGTGCAGCTTGTGTGGCGAAAAAGGCCACACTTTCTTTAGCTGTCCAGCCTCCTATGTCAACAAAGCAAGATCCCAGCAGCAGCCTGGCCAGCCGCTATGCAGCAGCCTGGCCCGCCTCCAGCCGCCAAGCAGCAGCTCGGAACCTGTCCCTCCTCCCCTCAGCTTGTTGGCTCACCTCCCCCAGGGTATTTAGTCCGGGTCTCTTTCTTTGTTCAGTGTTGGATCATTGTGATTCCTGTCTTGTGTGTGTTCCTGACATTTGTGTGTGTGTGTCGCCGTTTGGTGCACTTCTTGTTGTACCTGGTTCCTATGCACAGTTCCCCGGCATCCTTACCGTGAGTTCTGTTTCGGATTCTTTGTCTCTCTTGGACCTTGGTTGGAATCTGGATTTTGAACTTTGCCTGCTCCCTATTGGACTGTTTAGCCACATTGGACTCACTTTCCTGTTTCCACCACTGCCAGCCGGTAACCCATTTTCCTGTTACCTGTCTGCCTACCAGTCTGTCTGCCTGTACCTGCCTGTAAACCACATCACCACCAATAAACCCTGTAGCCATCCGGCTACTTCACCCTCATACTGCTTCCTGGTCATCTGCATTTGGGTCCACATACTACACAGCACACGACAGAAAAGGGATATGTGCAATATCAGTAGGTGAAAACAGTGCTGATGGTGTAGATATATTTCTTAAAACAAATTAAGTTCTTATAATTAGAAGAGACCTTATCCCAGGTAGACTGCTTATGTTGGATTGTTGTTATCAAGGAGAAAAATATCGTATTATAAATGTTTACACTGCCCCAGATGCAAAAAAACAGTTTATTTAAAAATCTTAAACAACTGTGGATGGTTGGTTACAATATTATTTTATGTGGTGATTTCAATACAGTGACACAAGAGAATGACAGGTGTAGCTCCACCGTATTTAAACTAAGTCCTGAGGGAAAACTCAAAAGAAATCTGTACCCAAGCCAAATTAACTGACGTGTGTCGAGCTGTTAATCTCTCTGGGATTTAATTCACCAGGTTTGATTCAAAAACAAAAACTCGTATTGACAGAATATGTTTCCCAACACTTTACAGTGACTCACTATGGAACAGTGTTAAATGATTTTTCAGACCATCTAATAGTTACAACAGTTGTATCTTCTGGACCCTCAGAAAAAGGAGGCTTCTGGAAACTGAAGACAAAATACAGAAATAATAACAGAACTGAATTCAGAATTCTGATATTAAATTATGGGAAATATTAAAATATAGAATACAAGACTTTTTTAAAATTCAAATGTAGAGAATTAAAGTTTAAAAACAGACAATACAATGTTTTAATGAAACTTTTTTTTAACAGATGAAGGAAAGGTCCTCAATAGAAGAAACTATGGCAGATTTAAAAACACATAGATAACTTAAATTATGAATTATTATACAGCATCTGTAAACAAACAAAAATAAACAAGAGGAAATATACTCACTGCCCTCAAAATAGGTCAAAAACAAAGTCAAAGTAAATTCATTAAATCCATAAAAATCAAGATAGTGTTGCTGTTCATGGTGAAATGTGGAAAAGAGAAGTGATAAGAGCTTTATGTGCTAATGCATATAAAAGAATAGAAATTGATACAGACTGTGTGGATATTTTGTTGGAAAGAGTGCCCTCACATAGCTCATTGAACTTCTCTCAACTGACTGGGGAGATAAGAAAAGATGAGGTGATGCAGGCCATCCAACAACTAAATGTTGGGAAAAGTCCTGGTCCAGACGGCCTCCCGTCTGAGTTTTATCAGGTGTACTTTGATGACGTCTTAAACCTCCTCACCTCAATGTACAATGAAGGTCTGAACTGTGGCTGTATGGGGAACTCCTTTTTATCAAGGAGTGTTATGTCTCTTATTTGAGAAAGGCGATGACACAGATTTGGACAATTACAGACATCTTATTAGCATGAATACAGATAATAAAATACTTGCAAAAATAATTATGAATAGATTCAATTACATATTAGATGAAATTATAGCTAAAGAGCAGACCTGTGCTATTAAAGGTCTGCTCATGTGGGACAATCTGAGTGTCCTACGAGAAATTTTACACAAATCAGATAAAAGGTTTTTTTTATTTTTTATTATTGGCCTTGACCAGAAGAAAGCCTTTGATTTCATATCCAGAGATTACCTCTGGTCTGTCATGAAGTCATATTGCTTTCCTGATGCCTTTTTATTAAAATGGTCAAATGTCTGTATGTTAAATCAAGTGTGTGTGTGTGTGTGTGTGTGTGTGTGTGTGTGTGTGTAAATGTAAATGGTGTTTTAACTGAGTCTCTGGAAGTAGACAGAGGTGTGAAGCGGGGCTGTCCTTTGAGTCCTGCTTTATACATCTTGGCTATTAATCCTCTAATTAAATTTATTAACTCAGTCTTATCTCGGGTACATGTGTAGGACACGCGCCGAAGGTAACAGCTATGGCTTACGCCGATGACATCACTTTTATTATAAAAAATCAGCTGGAAATGGATGTTTTAACCAATCATTTAAGTTTGTATGAGCTAGCTTCTGAAGCAAAACTAAATCATGCCAAAACAGAGGGAGTTTGGATCGGAGCATAGAGTGACAGACTTGATATTAATATACATGTTAAACAAGAAATTATAATAGTGGGTTTGACCATCTATAACAAAGAATGTAGTGAAAGAAACTGGGAGACAAAATTTAAAAAGAGGTAAAAAAAAATGGGAGAACAAAAATACAACAATAATATAATATATTATAAATCAAGAATTAATATCGTCAAAACTTTCATCCTGTCCAAACTCCTTTTCCTGTCGAACATTTCCCCCCCATCAAACAAAATGATAATTCAACTCAACAACCAGTGTGTGAACTTAGTTTGGGGAACAACCAGGGAGGTAACCAAAAGGGAACTACTGTTTAAAAGCAAAGACTTTGGGGGGCTGGGAGCTTTAGTGCTGGAGGTCAGGCTGACAATCGCCTTTGTTAAAAATGTAAGTGCTGCCATCTCCAGGAATGCTCTCTTGGTCGGAGATCGCTCAGACTGGCAGAAGAGACGAAGTAAAGATAGACGTGTCCCCTATTACAAACTCACTTATAGTGTTTTTACTGTACAAATACATGCACTTACAGATAAACTGGAGTGATTTTACTAGCAAAATATTTTTTTTTTTTAAATTAACGATTATAAATATGGTGGGTTAATTAAATATAAAAATGTAGCCAATGGTGAAGGTACGGATGTGTTAGAAATATTAAAGTAAAAACCTCTCTGAGAGAATTCGAGATATCCGGTGGCTCATCTCTGTCGGCAGACTCCCTGTGAGAGCTGTGGTTTCCTGGAGTTATGTTACAGAGCTCAAGAGGTCTGGACTATCTTAAAAGGACTCTGTCTTTTTTTTTTTAACCTCAACTACAACTCTGTCATGTATGAACTCTGTCATGTTTGGACTCCTTAAAGAGAAAATACCTCTGAAACAAAAAGAACTGTTCCAGCTCATTATCTGCATTGTGTGTGTGAAACTTTGGAAAACCAGATGTGCAATGGTTTTAAATCATACTGTCATTTGACAGCGACATGGTTGTAAAACATGTGCTGGCTGACCTCCAGAGGAGGAGAACTATTGATAAGACTATTACTTCCCTGGAACATACCAGACATTTAATGTGTAGATCTTATTTCTCTGTGCACTTTATTGCTTGGCTCCTCGTGTTAGCAAACACTTTGCCATCACTTTGTATTATGTATAAAATCCATGTATAGTGCACTGAATGGCATATAATATGTACTGAAGTATCTATTTGTTTTTGTGATTTTGTATTGAACTTGTTGAAACTTAATAAAGATTTATAATAAACAAAATAAGCCTGTCAGTGTCCTCTCCATGAGGCTCACAGAGTGCATCCCAGTTTGTCACCTCAAAACATCCTGAAGTGTCTCATAGGCCTCCTCTGACCATCTCCTCACTGTCCTTGTGGCCGCAGGCTGCCTTTTAACCAGAGGCACATAGCAGGGTTTGAGGTGAACCAGGTTGTGATCTGACCTACCCAAGGGGGGGAGGGGGGAAGAGCTGTATGCATTCTTAACGTTAGCATACAGCAGGTCCAGTGTCCTCTCCTCTCTAGTAGGACAACTCACATACTGGGTGAAATTAGTCAGTGTTGTTGAAACACTGACATGGTTGAAGTCACCCGAGATTAATATGAGTGCACTCGGCTGTTGAGTCTGGAGTTGTGTTATAGTGGTGTGAATGGCATTGCACGCCGATGCCGGGTTAGCAGAGTGGGGGATGTAAATAGCCACAACAATGGCATGTGAGAATTCATGTGGCAGATAATATGACCGGAGTCCCACAGCTAACAGTTCAGTGTCCGGGCTACAGATACTCTGCTGATAGTAACGTGACCAGGGTTACACCATCTGTTGCTGACCAGAACAGCAAGCCTGCGGCCTTTCCGCTTACCGCTCCCGGTGTGATCCCTGTCGGCCCAAACAGTCTGAAAGCCGTCAATGGAAACGTTATAGTCCGGGATATCCTGGTGTAGCCATGTCTCTGAAAAGTACATCAAACTACACTCACAGAACTCTGTCTGACTCCGGGCTAACGCCGTTAGCTTGTCCATTTTATTCACCAGTGATCTCATGTTGCCCATGAGAGAGAAGGCAGACACGGCTTAAATCTCTTGTTCTTAAGTTTCTTTTGTCTGCACCCCTCTCTCTTCCCTCGCCGCTTTGTTCCAAATATGCATCCTTGGTGTGTCCTCCTCCAGATCTCAGTGGGGACATTGGTTGTCCTGGGCGCGATGCTGCTCGACTTCAGCGTGACCAGCTGCTCCCTGGTGTAAACAATGTGGCCAAACAGCTGTTCTGCAGCAGTGCCCTGACCGAGTAGCAGGAGGCGAAAAAAAAAAACACTTTCTACTCTAATTTTCGTAAAGAGTGTAGTTTAAATTACACTTACACAAAAGTTACTCAAGTTTTAAAGAAAAGGGAAAGCTAAAAGTTGGAAAAAGTAAGACAACATGACGGAGCAACGACAACAGGCAGCATGCACGTTGGCGCATGTCTCCAAAAGTAGAATGGGAGTTATATTAAGGCTGGCTCAGGTGAGCCCTGAACCATCCCTCAGTTATGTTGCTATAGGCCTAGACTGTTGGGAGACTTCCCATGATGCACCTCTTTCCTCCACTCCATTTATATGCATTCTTATCCCTTTTAATGCACGTTACTAACTCGACATCTCTCTCCCATAGTTTTGGCATTCTTGTCTCTGTCCTCTCTCCTTCTGTTGCTTTCAGCAGGTATTTCTGCCTCCAGAGCTGCAGAGTCTGGCTCTATGATTGACTTTAGCAGGAATATAAGGAGACTTTAGCAGGAAAGCTAATGTGGGTTGTTGTTCAGAGTCTGTGGCTCTTGTGCTGTGTAGCAGACTGCTGTCTGGCTCAGTGTGGCCCTGTTACTGCTTTATGCTAATATGGTTTACAATGAAGTAAAATGTTTTTCATCTACCAACAGTATTCTGACAAAAAAAAATAACATACATTTTTTCCCTTTTTAGACCTACTTTTTTATTAAATGAGAGGACATTTACAAAAAGTACATTCCCATAAAAGAGCTATGGCTTATGCTGTTTGTATGAGCTATCTTCTGGAGCAGGTAGGTAGTTGTGACAGAATGAACAAAGGTTGCAGATGACAGCAGAATTTTAACACCTGACTGAAGAGCATCAAAAACAATTGTATATTCTCTAGGTTGTATAGGAATGTTATATTCAGCATAAGGGCTATAAAGTAACTTCAAATGCTATATGACATCACCATGTCTTGTTTATGGCTGTAAGGATAGTTCACATTCAGCAACAGACACTTGTCCTTCCATTGGTCATTAGAATAAAATGATATGCAGAAGTTGAGTAGTATTTCCTTGAAGTGGACAGCTGATATGCACTTGACCCTGCCTGACAAAATGCAACAGCACAGCAAATCATTCCTGCTGTTATAGTTTTACACCTCTGAAGCCTTTCTCCCACTGTGTCCAACTTCAATATTTCAGCCATGTGTCACGGTCAACCAGCTGCAGTGCGTGGTGCTGCCGGATCAGCAGAAAATCTATCAGCCTTTAACACAACAAAATCAATCACACTGTCACACTGCCAGAGCTGCGCTTAGCTGGACCGACAGCAAGAGCTCACACCACAACGTACAACTCGAACAAAGGCAGCCACACACCTTCACCTCGCAAAACAGAGGGGAACGTGTTTACACATCAATCAATTATTTCTAACCCACAGCTTCTCAAATGCTGATTCTGGACTGTGAATATTCGTCATTTCTTGAGATGTCTTCGTGCTGGAGATCCAGATGTTTTGCTGTTGCACGCAAAAGAAGTAGAAATCTCCTGACAAAATCATTTAGAAGATTTTAATGATCACCTATAAGACGTGTATGGGATCGGCTCCTGACTATATTTCTGACCCCATAAGAGTGCAGCCTGAGATCCCCTACAGGTCTCTACTAGTAATTCTCAAGGTTTAGATCAGGTAAGCTAGCTCTACATCTTCATTTCAATCTCTACAAACACATTTTCTTTTACAGCTTTTGTTCTTTAATTTCATTTGTTAAATTGTTCCTTATTTTCATCTTAATTATGTGTTTTATTTGTACTCAGAATCAGAATCAGAAATACTTTATTGATCCCCGAGGGGAAACTCTTTTGTTACAGCAGCTCACTGTCACGTCAGTGCACACAGGAATAGAAGTACTAAGCAAAAAGTATAATACACTATAATACAGGTCAGATAAATTAGGTACCAAGTGGGTATAAGTATAAAATAAGTGTGAAGTACAAAGTGGGTTTACCGGTTGATGATAATAATATGGTATAAAGTAATAGTGCATGAACTGTCAAGTTAAGTGTAGCTATTAAGATTATAATGAGACGGTGGATATTGCACAGCAGTAATAGAGGTATGGATAAATATCAATATCAATAAATAGGGAATTTTAAACTGAAAAGAGTATATTGCACAGCAGTATTAACACAGAATATTGCACAATTATGTCAAGTATTGCAGAGATGTAATGATCAATGTCCAGTTTAATGACTGGTCATATAGACTAACACTTAGAGGGAGGAGTTAAAGAGTTTGATGGCCACAGGCAGGAATGACTTCCTGTGGCGCTCTGTGGTGCTTTTTGGGGGGATGAGTCTTGAAGGTACTCCTTTGTTTGACCAGCACGTCGTGGAGTGGGTGGGAGACACTGTCCAAGATGGTATGTAGTTTGGCCAGCATCCTCCTCTCTGACAACACCACCAGAGAGTCCAGCTCCACCCCCACAATGTCACTGGCCTTACGGATCAGTTTGTTGAGCCTGTTAGCGTCCACTACTCTCAACCTGCTGCACCAGCATGCAACAGCATACAGGATAGCACTGGCCACCACAGACTCATAAAACTCATAAAACTGTTGATATGTACACAGAGACTTCAGTCCATTTCTATTGAAAACATTCTACCAGGAGGCCTAACCTGAAAGGTTAGGTCATATTCAGCCACATTGAGATTAAGATCTCTTTTTCAAAAGAGACCTGAGAACAAAATTTTTTTGAATGGTCTGTCATGCTTTTAGATTGTAGGAAGTCCTCTTTACAAATAGATGTAAAAAAAGTAATGTTTTGTACATGGAGAACACTGTACAATGGTACAACCAGATTGACAATCTAAAGGGCAGAAAGAGACAAAGATCAACAGTTAAATACAAATTTAAGAAATCAGCAGTCATTGGTGAAAGAAACTGGAAGCTGAGCATTCAAATCTGTTCAAATTTAAATAGGAACAGGTTCCTGTTTCAGTGTCAAAGCACAATAACAAGCTGGAATTAATAGGCGTGTTGCTTCAGCAAAGCTATTCTTAAAACTTCACAGTAGAAACAGCAGGTTAGTCCAGGGTTAGCACTGCTGGAGCTGGATTACAGAACAGCAGCTGAACATAATGTGGGCTGACAAATCACAGTTTAAACCTATTCAATCTAACCACTGTGGAGACTGCAGAGGGCCCAAAGAAAAACAACTTCCCAAAATATTTAGAGCCCAGTTGCACAGTTGTGGTTCAATAACAATCTAGGGTCACTCTGGAAAAATGTTACAACAGTATTCTCCCCTGTCATGCAACACTGGGGTCAACAACTAAATAGAAGGTTTAATCATTTAATTATTCTTTATTTGGGGCCAAAACTATTGTAAATAGTGTAAATAATACATTTGGTGTCTGAAATGTACTGTTTTTTTTATCTCTGTTAACATAGCCATTACTGGAAAAAAAACATCAATATAACAGGTGATTCCAACTGTCAAGGTTTGTAGACAGAACAATTGTTTTTTGCTAGTCACCATTATTAGCTTAAGCCTATGGCATTTTACGCTGCATAAATTAGCCTAGCGGCTTTTCTACTACTCATAGCTTCACAATATTATTTATACTTTTCTTACTCACTGTTGTTTTAAGTCACTGCATCTCCTGACACAACACCACGGTTGAATTTCAGCTCTATGTAACGTAATGAGTTGTCGTCAACTCCAGTAATCTCATGTTCACTTCACCTGTCTCTCCTCTGCTCCGCTCCGTGTGTGTGCCCCACCCTCGGTGAAACACAGGGAGCAGAGGAGAGGAGAGAAACTAATGCAACTGTAAATGACAGAAAAACGCAGTAAAGACTCTCACACTGAGCTGAAATCAAGGCAATGGTAAGGGAAACACTGCCAATGCATAGCTCCCTCGGTGGAAACAGTATTGCCAAATCTCTAAGCGGTGGACACATTTCTACTGTCGCACTGTATCGACCGTCATATAGTCCAACCCGAACTAGCAGTCATTAGTCATTTGTGGTCAAAACTATAACATCATGGAACTTTAATACCTTTATCTTTTATCTTCACATGCCAGTTAATATGTAGCATATGTCTCAGAACATACGGCGATATGACCATTGTTGCAGCATCAGTCTGTTGTGTGTGTACTCCCATTCCCCAGATACACTCTGTCAAATCAGCTTAACAATTATTGACACAAGCAGAAACAGTCCTAATGTAGCTACAACACTTATACATTTTCATATTTCAAGTATTTATCAGCTGCTCTCATGTTAATAAGTCAACATGTATGTCAAGCTGGTGAGTTTTATTTTTTATGAGCCACTATTTAAAGGGTCGGTTCACTCAAATCACACACACAAAAACATCTAGCCTTGGAAATATTTATTTATTAGCCCATGTTGAAGACATCTGTCTACCTACCATTAGGAGTTGCCACAGTAGTGAATTTTGAAATCCTATACATTTAAAGGTGGGGTATGCGATTCTGGAGAAACCAAATACCAAGGCAAATGACATGATATAGAGCAAACAACAACACAGCAAGTAATGTAACTAACGTTAGCTAGGTTGTGGGTTAGCTGTCCCTACAGTTGCTGCTGCTAAGCTAACAGCCAGAGAGGACGAGATGGTTTCCCAGAGCCAGCACACCAGCTCTAGACAGCGATACTCACAACTCTCCTGCTACTATAGCTAACATCACAACAACAGCATATCTTGGCAAACTAGAAAGTAAGTTGAATGTCTGTGGGCAAGTCATGTAATGTTACCTGACACACAAATCATGGCTGGAATAGTGTTTGATTGTTTCCCATTTACAGAGCTAGAGCTGTGTACAAACAAACATCGGCTGTGAGGAGATATTCGCTGAATTTGACAAAAAGACATGTACTGGATTAAAATATATATACCCCACCTTAAAACTCTAGATGCAAGAGAATTCATACCTTGCTCTTTTAATGAGGCTCCAATGAGATCTGGCCTTGCAAGAAATCTTTTCAGAAACTAAGAGGTCCAGCTCCTTTTCAGCTGCTGCTGCCTACACAAACAGCAAAACATCCTAAGCTCCATATGATGACCAGTCAGTGACGTCTGCACTTAGTCTGTGCTAGAGACACAAAAGTGCTTGTAGACTGGAGGAGGTCCTTTTAATTTGATATCATACAGTGTGTGCTGTAGATAATCAAACACAGGTCAAACAGTGTGTATCTTATTTGACAAGTTAAATCTTCTAACAGGATATATTAGATTGTTACAGATCCACTGTGCTTTTCTACACACTGGATTCTACACAGATGAGAAATATTTGTGAGGGATATTTTACTTCTAACATCAACACAAAACCCCAAAAAACTATACCGTAATAATCCCAGTCACATCACCAAGATTATTGCATACATGCATACACAATAATTAGCTAGCATTGATATAAAGTTCACAAATAAAGGAAAGACAGTGGTATTTTTTTCCAACATGTTAAATTAACATAATTTATTGAACTTTGATAACCAACAGCAAATAAAATGCTGCCATATTAGCAGTATACTTAGTTTCCAGTATTGTAACATTACTGACAATACTCCACAGTAATTTAAATGTTACATGTAAACCAAAATTAAAAAAAACATATCAGAGGTGAAAACTCTTCTGAAAAATGCCTGTTGTTCCTCCAAACATTACAACAATGTGCTCCTGAAATGTTGGTAACAACAATTCCAAACTATTGCCTTTAAAACCAGTCACTTATTCAAATGTTACAGTGCATTTCAAGGCCAATACGCTCTTAAATTCAGATAATCCTTAAAAAGGAAGTTATGAAGTAGATGAGAGGGGAATCGCATGGCACAGAGACTCAAGGTCGTGAGCCGAGTGTGTTGCTGCCTTTCTTGGTGAGTGGCTGCCGGATGCCTGCCTGTTCCCTGAGATGGCTGTATTTCCCCATTGCTGCCATTCTGCTGTGCCGCGGTTGCCAGCTCTGTGTTCAATGCTCTCAAACCTGTTGTTGAAGGGAGGAATATATGCATGAGTCAATATGAGTGAGTGGGTCATTATATTTTGCTGGTCAGGTCACTTACGAATTTCTTTTAAGGAAAGAAGTTTGCAGTGCAATAACGCATCACGTGTGCAGTATTTCCTTTGCGGATCCGGTTTTTATAGATGTGTAATGTTTAACAGTGGTTGTGTTATTTAGTGTAAAAATAACTTGAATCAACCTAATATGGTGAACCTTTATCAAAAGTCACTTTATATAATAAAGTGATTTTTATAAGGAACAATCATTGTGGTTTCTGTGGGACAGAGAACCAGTAGTTTCAAGAGATATCCGTGTCAAAGGGAACTGTTGTGGAGTGCAGGTTGTGGCCAATCATAAGCGGATCCTTTGTAGCCAGGGATAGGACTGTGCTTTTAAATTTGCCAGTATGCCTCACAATCTGTTTAAAGTAACTGTGTTTTGCTTCGCATGTCATCATCGAGAGAGCAACCACTGGTCCAAAAGCTTTTATTATTGCAGGATAGTGTTCTAAAAAGTGGTGCTTTGAGATTAACATTTCATTAGCAAATACTTCTAAGAATCTGTGTTGGTGTTCAGAAATCCTTGAGTCAAGATACGCAATGCTTTTTTCATTATGGATTGGAGCAACAGAAAGTTCATTCATGTCTTTTAAAGACATGAGCCAGGCTGGATCATTCAAAGGTATTCTGTGTCCAATAATGAATGGCAGCAGTCAATTTCCATGCGTGTTTCTTCCAATTGTCCTTCCTGATGAGGGGGTTGCAGGCACAGGCTGAGGACAATCAGTTCTGTCAGCCCATTTATAGGGAAACGACGTGATGGCACTGTTAACTAAATGTGCAATATTTCTTTCAAATTAATACACTAAAGCACAGAGCCAATTCTAAGGAAACGATGCCTTCAAAAATGTCACTGCAGTATGTCAGGTGAGTAGCCTGTGACACAGTGGAAGAAGTTCAGATTTTCAGTCAATGTGCCAGCCTTTTTTTACACCCACAGCATTCCTTTTTGGTGCGAGCGATCAGAATTCCTGTGGAACTCTCCAAGACGAAATCTGCAAATGAATGGTTAAAAAAAATGTTCCACAAGTCTACAAACGGAGTGTGCCCCAAGATTATCAGCAACTACACAAAACAATGTGCCTTTCACATTTTGCCCAATGGTGGAAATGTAGATGCCATCTCACTTTAGCATAGCCAAATCTTTTGGTGTCCACTGCTTTCCATAAAAGGGCCAGGTATACTGAGTTAAGAGCGGATCGCAATGAGTGAGGGATGTTGCCCAACACCCCAGTAATTTGATGCTTTTTTCTTGATGTTCCCAGCGGGTTACAAACCTCAAAGTCATCTATGTACAGTACAAGCAGAAGAATGTCTGTGGTCAGGTTTAGTTTTCCTTAAAAAATTATCCAATATACATTGGATTGTGGACAAAAAGATCTGGCATTCAGAGTCAACATCAGAACAGGACAGAATATTATTCCTTTTAATCCCTTTTAATTGCATTTTCAAAGTTATTTTGTTCTCCCTTAGGTATTCTGAACCGACTGGGCTTTCTTATATCACAAGGACTAAGGCGCTTTTTGGACAATTTCCTAACTACAAGGGTTAAGTTATGATCAGATAGCCCGGTGATCATATTGAATGTTTTGACAATTCTCTCTGGTTTATTACTGAATATCAAGTCAATCTGTGTTTTTGAAAACTGTTATTCTTTTTGGTCCCTTAATTAGCTGTATCAGATCAAAGGTATGTGTAATTAGTTCAAGAGCCCTTCTATTGCATTTGTCTTCCCAATTTATGTTAAAATCCCACATTAAAATGACCTCTGTCGAAATTACAATTCTTTTAGGATACTGCTAAATTGGTCAAAAAAAGTTATTTTGGAAGAGTGTGGTCTATACAAACAACAAGGGTGAAAGACATTTGTGGAGATAATGTAATATTAAGTCCAATACATTCAAGTCCATTATCACATTACCACTTGATTTGACAGCAGCTGATATTATCTCTGATGTAAAATATTATCCCTCCTCCTCTTCCTTCAGGTCTGTCCCTCCTGTAAATATTGTAGCCCGGGATGCTTAGTGCTGCACTTGGAGAGTTTTTATGTAGCCAGGTCTCTGAAACAGGTAATCCAAATTTGAATCTGCAATAAGACGTTGAATTTGTTCACTTTTCCAGTGACACTGCAAATGTTTATGTGCACTCCAAGTAATCCAAGTAAAGTTTTGTGCCTGAAAAATTCGTGCCTGATTGACAGTTTGGAAGAAGTTCCACCTCTTGCGCTATGATTGCAGGATTTAAGAGTTTATGCTTCCTTTTGATTAGCTGTTGTGTCATTGCATTATTTTGATTGTCTGCTGCTGATAGCTACCTAGTAGGCCTAACGATATTTACAGGATCCAGTTCAATATCGGAAGACACTGAAATCAAAGTGGATACTTTTCTATGGCTCATGTCAATTCCCGGACAAGAACAGGAAGATACAGACAACATCGAGCCCTGGCATTCACACAACTCGCCGATTACCATCACATGGCCATCTGTCTCTACTGTGGTGAGTTCAGTTTGTTTATTAGGCCCAGGATTGAGTTGGAAATCCCCAGAAAGTAGGAGAATTGTTGTCAACAGGTAGCTAAGCAGTTTCTGAAAAGCATGGTATCCGTTGTTTTGATTTTTGGATGAATTGTTACATTGAGGTACAAAATACGCTTTGACCGTTGTTTAAGACATCACGGTATGCTCCATACTGTCCGCACCGATAAAGCAGAAAGCAGGGCTTTTCCCAATGCCGGCATTGTGACATCCGAGTATGGTCGCACTGACATGTGTCATGACCAACTCTGCTTCCTAGTTCATGTTCTCCTTTGTTTAATGTTTTTCTGTCATTGTTTCCAGTTTTATTTTGTATTTCTCCTCTCCTCGCATGTCTGTAACTTCACTTTCTGTCATTGGGTGTTTCCCTCCAGTTTTGATTGTTTGCCCCACTTTAATTAATTCCACCTGTTATCTCTCTTCACCTGAGTATTTAGTCTGTGTGGTTTCACTCCCTCCTTGTCAATTTGTCTTGGCTTGTGTGCCTACGTTCCATCCGCTTTCCCCGTGTTTGTTCCTTATGTTTTGGACTGTGTTCTTGGACCTTTCCTGTTTTATGGAATTTTTTGCCTGCTCCCTTATGGATTTGAGTTTGGATTGACTATTCTGGTTTTGATCTCTGCCTGACCATCCATGTAAGCCTTCATTCATCATTAAATCTTTGAACTTCACCAGCTCTGCCTTTCTCCCTCGTTTTCCCTGTCGTTCGGATTTCGCCATATTACGAACTGACCACATATGGACCCAGCAGACTACTCTAATGGACTCTGTGACCTGATTTTTGACCTGGTGTGGTTAAAAGACATTTGGAGGGATGCCACTAGTAATGTAAGATGCAGCTGAATATAGTTCCTGTGCTGCAGCCATACACTGAGTCTGACCTGCATCAGTCCTCAGTTCCTGAGCTTCATCTGTTTCCTGTTCCTGTGCTGCAGCCATCTCATGTTCCAGTGCTGCAGCAATCTGCTGTTCTGAGATGCAGCAGTCACCAGTTCGGCCTCCAGCCCGACCTGCTGAGGTGTTCCGTCTATGTGGTAGCCTGCTGGTCACCCTCCTGAGTAGCGCTGCACATCTGGTCATCCTCCTGAGTGGCTCCGTCTACATCGCCAGCATCCAGGCCATCGTCTCAGTCTAGCCTCCTGGTCGCCCTCCAGACCTGCTCTGCCCATCTGTCCTGGCCCAAGGCCGTCCGCCTAAGGTCTTCTGTTATACCCCTGTCCAGACCTCCTTTCTTCTGCTCCCAAGTTACTTTTTTGTTGTTTTTGCTCACAGTGCTGTGCCAGATGGGGATAAAGGGGCCCACTGCAACATACTGTGTTGTATTACTGGGCACTGCACTGGGAATGTGTTTGCACCTCTAGTAACCAAAATTACAAAATACTACCTGAGTATGCAATAACAACTGCGCCCAACTGTGCCCAGTGTCAGAAAAGGAGAGGTCTTTGGCCTGTTGACTCGCACTCTGCCAGCTCCACAACCTGCAACTACACAACCTGCACTGTTGTCCTCCTTCTTTATTTGTAGTACATTCAAATCACTGGTGCCACGTAAGCAAAATGTGTTCTTACTCTATGCACTACAGTATATTTAAGGCTATAACAAATGCATTATTGCCGTAAGCTAAGTTACGTGACTTCAAGAGCTTTTTTTTTAAATCCTCAGTATGAGTCGTTAAACGTAACACCATAACTTTTGACAATAAAAAGAATAAATCCAAAGTGCACAAATATTGTGGAGCAAAGGCAACTCTATCTGATCAAATGTATGGGAGACCCAGAGTAGGAGGCACTATGAACACTGCCTTTCAGTGCATAATCAGAGATCTGAAAACATGACTGTGGGTACATCCCGGATTAACAAAAGAACCATAAACTGTGTTCTTTATTCATCAGAGATTTTGCTCCTCATAAACTGTTATTTCATCTGTATCATCCATCCAGTCACATGTGAGGCTGAAAATCTCTGTGTGTCAGGTAGAAACTGTTTGATGTGAGGTATATTTACATCATTTACACTTTCCCTAAAACATTTGGGAAATGATAAATAATTTCTACAAATGATTAACCAGGATTATTAAATAATGAATTTACAATTTATTTTTAACTGTGCACTTTTATTATTTGGACAGTGCATATACAGATAGGTGACAAATTAAATGAAAAAGCAACATCAAGTGTCTAAGTATGGAGTCAGGCCACCACCAGCCTCCAGAACAGCTTCAGTGCTCCTTGCCAAGCCTGTGGAACTCTATTGAAGGGATGAACACCATTCCTCCACAAGATATTCCCTCATTTATATATACAAGCTATATTTAATCAGGTCATCTCATTGAGTTCAAGAGAGAAGCTAGAAAAAGAAAAGCAGATAGAAAGGAAAACAAACATATCCAGACATAATAAAAGGACATATAACAGAGACAGTCCCAGACATCACTAAATAGATTTGACGATGAAAGTTTATATTATATCATTGGTCCAAAATCTTCCATAGATGTGAAACTGTGTTGAGATCTGGTGACTGTAAGGGCTGTAGCATTTTATTCACATCATTTTCATCCTCACCAAACAATTCAGTGAGCCCTGGTGCATGGAAGCATTTGCATTTTATATGTTTCTACAATCTTTTATTCAGGTTTGTCCTTTCATTTGTCCCCCATCTGTATGTGCAAATACAAACTCCAAACCATCCAATGTTACAGAACAAAGCTGACTGACAGCAGATCCAGCTGCGTGGTCGTCATCAGAGACGTGGCTTTAGATCACTACTTTTAGACAGAGGAAGAAAAACAACAGTCACCAGAACTCAACCCAGGAGGGTTTCTGTGGAGCTTCAGCAGTAATGTTGCTTAGACAGAGATTGATTTTAACACGTCTCTCATCACTGCTTTTCTTTGCTTGTTAATATTTGTTTGAGAGGATGTGGTTATGCTCTGAAAATCAGCCCTCCATCTCTCTGGGAGACCTTGTTGTTTACTGATCCAGACAAGAGGAGAGGAGCTGAGAGGCGGGTGTCATGTATCTGTTGGTAACTTCCACCAGTAAGAAACTGTCATATACACCACAGACAAAGAACATGAATAGAAATGTCTTTACTGTTGTGTCTCTGAAAGAGAAATTGTTTTTTAATCTTCATATGAACTTGTGTTTTTCGATTTCAGATTTTCAAACACTTAGTGTTGCAGTGCTGATATGGATCAAATGCATTTCAGATATTCTCTTTCTTAAGATAAAAAGGCAGCAAACAGCAAAGTTGTTACGTTTTCATATACAGTATATGAATAATAATAATGGTCTGATAATGAAGGATTCTGTGGAAAGGTGAATTAATACATTTTTTTTTTTTTGCTAATTTAATGGTCTGCCTCCGAAGAACGAGTTAGAGCCGCTGTTCAGCGACATACTCTCGTTCAGTGAGCACAAAGAGGCCAGCAGGAGGAGCAGCGGGAAAAACAGCTATAGAACTGCTGGCTAAGGATAAACGTAAATACAGTAAGATTGTTATTCACGTCGGCGGTAACGACTCCTGATTACATCAATCTGAGGTCACTGAAGTTAATGTTGAATCGGTGTGTACCTGGTCTGATTAGGAGAGATGGCATTCATCCTGCTTTGGATGGAGCAGCTCTCATATCTAGAAATCTGAACGAGTTTAATACTGGACCAAAACCATGACAACTCAGAGTTGAGACCAGGAAGCAGAGTTGCAGTCCTACACACTTCTGTGCGCTTCCAGAGCAGTTACCTACCCAAAACTCCTTAGTGACGGTGTCTGCCCCTGACCACTTACATTAATAAAACCAAAAGTTAACAGAAGAAGAGTTATACATAAAACCTAAACAAAAACGCTGAAATAGCACCACAAAATAGGAGAATTAAATGTGGACATCAGATCTCTGTCATCTAAAGCTGTACTAGTGAACGATTTAATATCAGAGTATCATATTGACTTATTCTCTCTTACTGAAACCTGGCTCGGTCATGAAGAATATGTTAGCCTAAATTAATCTACTCCGCCCAGACATATTAATACTCACATTCCTCAAGGCACCAGCCGAGGAGGTGGAGTTGCAGCCATCTTCGACTCAAGCCTATTAATGAACCCTAAACCTAAACTAAATTATAAAATTCATTCGAAAGCCTTGTTCTTAGTCTTTCACACCCAACCTGGAAAACATGACAGCCAATTCTATTTGTTATTGTGTACCATGCTGCTGGTCCTTATTCTGATTTTTTATCTGAATTCTCAGAGTTTTTATCAAGTTTAGTCCTTAAAACAGATAAAGTAATTATTGTAGGTGGTTTCAATATTCATGTGGATGTTGAAAATGATAGCCTTAGTACTGCGTTTATCTCATTATTAGATTTGATTGGCTTTTGTCAGAGTGTACATGAAGCCACTCATTTAACCACACCCTCTACCTTGTTCTGGTATATGGCATTGAATTTGAACATTTAACAGTCTTTCCACAAAATCCTTCATTATTGGACCATTATTTAATAACTTTTGAACTCCTATTACTGGACTACACGCCATTAGGCAAAAACTCCTCCTCTAGATGTCTATCTGAAAGTGCTAAATTTAAGGAAGCGATCCAATCTGGATTTAATTCTATGCTATGCCTCGATATAACAGAGGACTCCTATACTAAGGACTACAAGTACCTGGGAGTACACTTGGATAACAAACTGGACTGGGCTAAGAACACTCAAGCTGTCTACAGGAAGGGCCAGAGCCGCCTCTATTTTCTGAGGAGGTTGAGGTCCTTCAACATCTGCCGGACAATGCTGAAAATGTTTTATGAGTCTGTGGTAGCCAGTGCTATCCTGTATGCTGTTGCATGCTGGGGCAGCAGGTTGAGGGTAGCGGACGCTAACAGACTCAACAAACTGATCCGTAAAGCCAGTGACATTGTGGGGGTGGAGCTGGACTCTCTGGCGGTGGTGTCAGAGAGGAGGATGCTGGCCAAACTACATGCCATTTTGGACAGTGTCTCCCACCCACTCCATGACGTGCTGGTCAAACAAAGGAGTACCTTCAGCGGAAGACTCATACCCCCAAAAAGCACCACAGAGCACCACAGGAAGTCATTCCTGCCTGTGGCCATCAAACTCTTTAACTCCTCCCTCTAAGGGCTAGTCTGTATGACCCTAGGTCACTAAACTGGACATTGATCATTACATTTCCGCCATTATTGAAAATTGTGCAATATTTTGTGTACTACTCCCGTGCAATATTAGTTTTGCCATGTTAGTTTTTCTTATTTATTGTTATCGATATTATATACCTCCATTACTCTCGACAGTACATGCACCGCTGCTTATTACTTATTACTTATTCTGTTACATTGTATTATTATACTTTACTATCATCATCAACCTGTAAACCCACTTGGTACTTGACACTTAGTTTATCTTATACCGACCTGTTACTTAATTTATTTTCTGACCTGTTTTATAGTGTTTATAGTTTTTATAGTGTTTTATAGTGTATCATATTGTTTGCTTACTTTCTCCTGTGTGCACTGACGTAAAGGCAAGCTACTGTAACAAAGAGTTTCCCTACGGGGATCAATAAAGTATTTCTGATTCTGATTCTGATTAATTTCAGCCCTTCCCAAATTGACCATCTTGTTTATAGTGCTGCAGGCTCACTGCGAATGACACTCGATTCTACTGCCTCTCTAAAAAAATAAGATAATAAAACAAAGAAGGTTAGCTCCATGGTATAACCCCCAAACCCGTTTAAAGCAAACATTTTGAAAACTTGAAAGGAAATAGCGTTCTCGTTTAGTCTGGCAAGATAGTCTTAAAACATATAGGAAAGCCCTCCATAATGCCAGAGCATCATTAATAGAGGGAAAAAACAACCCCAGGTTTCTTTTCACTGTAGCCAGGCTGACAGAGAATCACAGCTCTATTGAGCCATGTATTACTATAGCCCTCAGCAGTAACGACTTCATGAGCTTCTTTAATAATAAAATTTTAGCTATTAGAGAAAAAGTCCATCACGTCCCGCCCTCAACCGGCACAGATTTTTCTTCAAACACAGGAACCTTAGAAACAACTGTAAAACCTGATATATATTTAGACAGCTTTTCTCCTATCGACCTATCGACCTACTTCAGCTAACTTCAACGATCTCTTCATCTAAGCCATCAACCTCTTAGACCTTAGACCCCATTCCAACTAGGCTGCTTAAAGAAGTTTTACCCTTAGTTAGCACTTCTTTACTAGATATGATCAGTCTGTCTTTATTAACAGGCTATTTACCACAATCCTTTAAAGTAGCTGTAATTAAACCACTTCTAAAAAAGCCCACTCTTGATCCATGGGTTTAAGCCAACTATAGACCTATATCTAACCTTCCCTTTCTATCTAGGATCCTTGAGAAAGCAGTCGCCAATCACTTGTGTGAATTTCTAAATAACAATAGTTTATTCGAGGATTTCAGTGCATCATAGCACAGAGACAGTACTGGTGAAAATTACAAATTACCTTTTAATTGCATCAGACAATGCGTTTAAATCCTATCTATCAGATTGATCTCAGTTTGTACATATTAACGGTGAGTCTTCCGTGCACGCCAAAGTTAATCACAGAGTTCTACATGGTTCTGTGCTTAGACCGATTCTATTCACCTTATATATGCTTCCTTTAGGCAATATTATTAGGAAACACTCCATAAACTTTCATTGTTATGCAGATGATACCCAATTATATCTGTCGTTCATGCCAGATGAAACTAACCAGTTAGCTAAACTTCAAGCATGCCTTAAGGACATAAAGACCTGGATGAACTGCAACGTTCTGATGTTAAACTCAGACAAAACTGAAGTTATTGTACTTGGCCACCTCAGAGACACATTATCTAAAGATATAGTTGCGCAAGATGGCATTGCCCGGGTCTCCAGCACTACCATAAGGAACCTTGGAGTTATCTTTGATCAGGATTTATCCTTTAACTCCCACATGAAACAAAACTTCAAGGACTGCCTTCTTTCACCTACGTAACATTGCAAAAATCAGGCACATCCTGTCTCAAAATGATGCCGAAAAACTAGTGCATGCATTTGTTACTTCTAGTTTGGACTATTGCAATTCCTTATTATCAGGCTGCCCGAATAAGTCCGTTAAGAGTCTCCAGTTGATCCAGAATGCTGCGGCATTTGCACTGACATAACTAAGGGATGGTTCAGGACTCACCCAAGCCAGCCCTAACTATAAGCTTTATCAAAGAGGAAAGTCTTAAGCCTACTCTTAAATGTGGAGATGGTGTCTGCCTCCCGAACCCAAATTGGGATCTGATTCCACAGGAGAGGAGCTTGATAACTGAAGGCTCTGGCTCCCATTCTACTTTTGGAGAATCTAAGAACCACAAGTAACCCTGCATTCTGGGAGTGCAGTGTTCTAGTCAGGTAATAAGGTATTATGAGCTCTTTAAGATATGATGGTGAAGAGCTTTGTAGGTGAGGAGAAGGATTTTAAATTATATTCTGGATTTTACAGGGAGCCAGTGCAGAGAAGCTAATATTGGAGAAACATTATCTCTTTTCCTAGTTCTTGTCAATTCACGTGCCGCAGCATTCTGGATCAACTGGAGACACTTAAGGGACTTATTCAGGCAGCCTGATAATAAGGAATTGCAATAGTCCAACTAGCTAACTGGTTAGTTTCATATGGCTTGATCGATAGATTTAATTGGGTATCATCCGCAGAACATTGAAAGTGTATGGAGTGTTTCCTAATAATATTGCCTAAAGGAAGCATATATAAAAGGTGAATAGAATCGGTCCAAGCACAGAACCTAGTGGAACTCCGTGACTAACTTTGGCGTGCACAGAGGACTAACCGTTAACATGTACAAACTGAGATTGATCTGATAGGTAGGATTCATACGAATTTCTGGAATGAATTAAATATTCCAGTTTCTGTAACAGGATGTGATGGTCAATGGTGTCGAAAGCAGCACTAAGATCTAACAAGACAAGTACAGAGACAAGTCCATTGTCCGATGCAATCAAAAGGAAACTGTCATTTTCATCACTGCTGTCTCTGTGCTATGATATACTCTAAATCCCGACAGAAAATCCTCTAATAAATTTCCTATACCTTGTTACGTAGAAAGTCACACAACTGATTGGTGACTTCTTTCTCAAGGATCTCAGAGAGATAGAGATGTGTAGATATAGATCTATAGTTGGCTAAAACCAATGGATCAAGAATGGCCTTTTTAAGAAGAGGTTTAATTACAGCTATTTTAAAAGACTGTGGTATCTTGCCAGGGATACTTCCAGATTGATGGAACCCCATTTTCTTTCAAGTTTTTGTAATGTTTGCTTTAATTTGCGGGTTTGGAGGTTATACCATGGAGCTAACCTTCTTTGTTTTTATTATCTTCTTTTTTAGAGGGGCGATAGAATTGAGTGTCGTTCACAGTGAGCCTGCAGCTCTATCAACAAGATGGTCAATTTGGGAAGGGCTGAAATTAGCATAGGAGTCATCTATTATATTGAGACATAGCATATTGAGACAATTAAAAACAGATGGAATCGCTTCCTTAAATTTAGCTACAGCACTATCAGATAGATATCTAGAGTAGGAGTTTTTGCCTAATGGCGTATGGTCCAGTAATAGGAATTCTTAAGTTACTAAATAATGATCCAATAATGAAGGATTCTGTGGAAAGACTATTAAATGTTCAAATTCAATGCCATATACCAGAACAAGTTTGAGGGTGTGGTTAAAACAGTGAGTGGGTTTATGTACACTCTGACAAAAGCCAATTGAATCTAATAATGAGATAAACACAGCACTAAGGCTATCATTTTCAACGTCCACATGAATATTGAAATCACCTACAATAACTACTTTATCTGTTTTAAGGACTAAACTTGATAAAAACTCTGAGAATTCAGATAAAAATTCAGAATAAGTCAGTCAATATGATACTCTGATATTAAATCATTCACTAGTACAGCTTTAGATGACAGAGATATGATGTTCAAGAGTCCACATTTAATTCTCCTGTTTTGTTGTGCTATTTCAGTGTTTTTGTTTAGGTTTTATGTATAACTCCTCTTCTGTTAACTTTTGATTTTATTAATGTAAGTGGTCGGGAAACAGACACTGTCACTAAGGAGTTTTGGGTGGGTAACTTCTCTGGAAGTGCAGAGAAGCGTGTAGGACTGCAACTCTGCCTCCAGGTCTCAACTCTGGGTTGTCATGGTTTTGGTCCACTAATAAACTCGGTCAGATTTCTAGATATGAGAGCTGCTCCATCCAAAGTGGGATGAATGCCGTCCCTCTTAATCAGACCAGGTCTTCCCCAGAAAGTCCGCCAATTATCTTCAAAGCCCACATCGTTTGCTGGACACCACCTTGACAGCGGCGGAATGAAGACATGCAGCTAACATGTCATCACTGGTCAGGTTTGGCAGGGGCCCAGAGAAAACTACAGAGTCCGACATTGTCTTTGCATATGTACACACCGACTCAACATTAACTTTAGTGACCTCCAATTGGTGTAATCGGGAGTCGTTACCGCCAATGTAAATAACAGTCTTACTGTATTCATGTTTA
This sequence comes from Siniperca scherzeri, assembly GCA_027580175.1. Classification (NCBI taxonomy): domain Eukaryota; kingdom Metazoa; phylum Chordata; class Actinopteri; order Centrarchiformes; family Sinipercidae; genus Siniperca; species Siniperca scherzeri. The sequence goes on along the minus strand of CM050855.1, from coordinate 38,413,386 downwards.
TCCTTAGCCAGCAGTTTTAAATAGGATTCAACGTCGCCAGCTCTGGCCCCAGGAATACATTTGACTATGGTCGCTGGTGTCGCTAACTTCATGTTTCTCAAAATGGAGCTGCCAATAATCAGAGTTGGTTTCTCAGCGAGTGTGTTGCTGTGTGGGGAGAGCTTCTTAGAAATGTGAACAGTTCGGTGGTGAACCATGGGCTTCTGCTTAGGGCTATGCTTTCTTCGGACAGTCACCCAGCCTCCCTGGGTTTGGGACGGCTAACAGGAGCTACCTCTGATTGGTCGGCAGCGGCTTCTGGGGGCTGGCGAACTACAGCAGCTAATGATTGAGTTCCCATGGTGCGGAACCGCGTTCCCAATTCACTAAGCCTTGCCTCCAATGCTACAAATAAACTACATTGAAGGTGATGACGTCATGGCCGGAGTGCCATGATTTCCTGCACTCCTGTGGCAGCACGTCCTAATGGACGAACCGCCACAAGAGTGCCCATGTGTGAATTACCGATTGGAGGAGATTTTGTGCCATTTCTATGAGTTCACTCTTTTGTCCTCCACACGTGGTGAGGCCCAACACCTTTGTTGTGTTAGAACATGGACGATGAGCAGACATATTTAAGAAAGTTTTTACTTTCAAAGTTGGCTGGATGACAAGTAAAATTTATTTGGCTACATTAACTTCTTCTTCAGCTAGGCTTGAGTAGTTCTGTTGGAAAGTGAGAACTTTTAATAAGGAAATAACGTAACGTTAAAAAAACGGCAAGACTTCGTGGTACAAAAAATAAAAAATCAAAAGTTTAATACTGAGGCACACCAAGGCTTGTTTAAGAAAAATGTTAAATTGTAAGTGGACTTTAGGCAAGGAAAAGGAAAACTTAAAGAAAGACATCTAACTTCAACCAGTTACCAGAGATTCTTGACTACTTTAAGAGCACACATTTTTAACACTACTAATAGGTAGTATAAGGTAAAACAACACAGTTTGATTTACATAATACAGTATAATAGCTACAATATTACCCAGATTTACCATGATGGTATTTATAGCTGTTGTGTCTTGTTGTCACTAGATGGCAATGTTGTCACATATGTCACGACCCCTCTTCCATGACTCCTGCCTGTGATACCTGTTTGTGGGAGTGTGTTTTGGTTATTTTCAGCTTTTTGGGTGGATGTGGTGTGCATGGTGTTTTGGTTTTCATCTGTCTGCTTGTTCTCTCTCTCTCTCCTCTCTGGGGCAGTTCCCTGTGGCTCTCCTGGCTGCACTATCTACCTGCTGCCCGGCACTCTGCATCCCTGAAAACCGCCTTTACAACCTCTCCAAGCCTGAACGGGAGGCCATGGAGACTTACATGAAAGACTCCTTGGCCACTGGGATAATCCGCCTATCAAATTCGCCCTTGGTGTGGGCTTCTTTTTCATGGATAAGAAGGACAAGATCCTCCTCCCGTGCATTGACTTCAGAGGTTTGAACAACATCATGGTAAAGAACAAGTATCTGTTGCCCCTCTTAAATTCAGCTTTACCTCAGCTCCCATCTTCATTCAGCCTGACCCGTTGAAGCAGTTTGTGATCGAAGTGGATTGGGGAAGGCAGTCCTCTTACAACGTTCCTTGGAGGATGTTAAGCTTCATCCATGTGCTTTTCTTTCTCATCGTCTCTCACCTGCAGAAAGGAACTATGATATTGGCAATCATGAGCTTTTGGCGGTGAAGCTGGTGTTGGAGGAGTGGCGGCATTGGCTGGAGGGATTGGAACTGCCATTTTTTGGTCTGTCCAGATCATAAAAACCTGGCCTACATTCAGTCTGCAAAGCATCTTAATGCTCATCAAGCCAGGTGGGCTCTTTTTTCTGGACATTTCAATTTCACCTCTCTCTCGCCTTTATGGGAAGGACACTGAGTCCAGTTCTTCCTCTGACACCATTTTTCCTGCCTCTTGTCTTGTCACGGCCATCACATGGAACATTGAAGAGGAGGTCAGAGCTGCACAATAGGTCCCAACCTGACCCAGGTAACGGGCCACCGGGCCGCCTGTTTGTTTGTTTCCAGTCCTAAGTTAACCTGTCATCCTGGTGTTAACCATACCCTGGCTTTCCTCTGTAGATGTTTCTGGTGACCATCTATGGTTGAGGACACAAAATCTTTTGTTTCCACCTGTCATATCTGTGCCCAGAATATGTCTTCTACTCAGCCCATTCCTCGTTGCCCTTGGTCTCATCTGTCTCTGGACTTCATCTCTGGTCTGCCCGCCTCGACTTACTGTTTTTTACCATTTCAGTAAGTTTGCCCATTTCCTGCCTATGCTGCCATCTGCTAAGGAGATGGCGAATTTACTTGTTAGGGAGGTTTTCCAGGTGCACGGCCTCCCTGTTGACAGGTCCTCAGTCATACCTACTGGTATGTCAGCTTTTCAATATCTGTATGGCTATCAACCTCATCTCTTCCCTTCTCAGGAGATGGACATCCTGGTTCCATCTGTCTAAGCTCACATCCACCAGTGCCACAAGACCTAGCATATGACCTGTTCTGTCTTGTTAAAGGCTTCATCATGGTACTGGTGTGCTTGGTTTGTTTTGGTTTTTGTCTGTCTACTTGTTCTCTCTCTCTCTCTTCTCTATGTTTGTGGGCAGTTCCCTGTGGCTCTCCTGGCTTGGCGCTCTCAACAAATGCAAGTCATCTTCAATCAGCGCACCTAGTCATCATCAAGTCATCTCTACTACTACAAGAACCCAGTACTGACATCCAGTCTCTGCCGGAGCATTATAATACTACGGTCTTTAATGATTTAGCCCCGGGGCCCATTTAATACCAGGTTTCAGTACCCATGCCTACTCGCGAGTGCCAGATCGGTATGTACAACTCTCAAGAGGGATGAGAAGGAAGTGAGATGGCTCACTCCTTAGCTACTTCCATCATCAGATGTTTGCTATAGTAGCAGGAGAGTTGTGAGTATCACTGTCTGGAGCTAGTTTGCTAGCTCTGGGTAACTGTCTCGTCTTCTCTGGCTGTTAGCTTCGGAGCAGCAACTGTAGCAACAGCTTGCTAACCCACAACCTAGCTAAGCTAATCCACAACCTAAGTAATGTTACATTACTTGCTGTGTCGTTGTTCACTCTATATCATGGTATTTGTCATTGTATTGGATTTCTCCAGAATTGCATACCCCACCCTTAAACTACTCCAGAGAGTCAATTTATTGTCTTTAAATTTTACTGTTGCCCCATTAGCATGACAAGTCATATTTAGGAGAAAAGTTCTTGTCCTGTGTGGCAAGTATGCAAATTGGCACCTTTCCTGTTTGAGAAGGGAGAAAGCCAGTTCCCCAAATCCAGAGGTCTGAGCAAAGTTTCATTCAAAACTCCCCCCTCCCCATGGAATTCCACAGGGTCGTAAACGGAGCTGCAGTGTGTTCTCACTACAAAAATTACAAATAACTTTAGAAGTTTAGATCTGTAATCGTCTTTTGTTGTGTGAGAAGGCAGAAACACAACAGTTTGTATTGATTGATTACAACTCAATCAATTAATATTCAAAAGCTTTAGCTACAACCTGAAAATGAAACAAGCGGCGTAAAATCAAAACTGATGATTAAATATATCTGACATGTTAAAATAGCAAGTGGACCATGGTGCTTACTTTTACACATTATTTTACAAACTACTTGCTCCAAATTCTGGAAATATTGATATAGAGTGCAGTAACCCTGATGTTGTGTTTGAGGTCCTGGAGACCCCAGGCCCTCTTTAAAAGCTAACAAAAAACATACATAAGTTTGTTTTTATCAGCTTTATGACTTTTTTCAAATTTAATGAGAATTGCTTGTAAACATGATTTTGAACTAACGACATGTTTCAGATCAGAAGTCCGCTACAGAAAATGACTTCAGACTCCAGTTGTAAAAACATTTCATCTTCTCTGTATCTGTGATGACTGGTGTTGACTTTATACACATTCCCCCCCCCCATCACAAATATTTAGATTTGTCTTACTGGATGTTTATAACAATTTGTTTATAAGAAGTCTAACAAGTCAGACCTCTTTGTGTCTAATTGACCCCAAACATAAGTGATGTCATGATATAGGATAACACACTGTACATTTCTCTGTGAATGACTTTCTGGCAAACAAAAATAATGTTGTCTTCATGCATATAACATAACTGGCTTGCATATTATCATAATTCTAATATAATAATAATTAGCATTATTTCTTTTCATTTATTATTATTAAATTAATTCAGTTTAGTTTTTTAGTTTTCCTTTGTTATATTTTTTTGGTAACTCTTTAGATTACGGACCACAACATTCAGCGTAATTCTTCCCAATTTACAGTGTAATTATTTGTACTAACAGTGCGTACTGATACATACATGTATACACAAGGGAACCCGATGTGAAGTTAGGGAATAAGGGAATAGGGAATAAGAGATTAGGGAATAATTCTATTATTAATTCAATTCAATTCAGTTTTATTTTTATAGAGCCAATTCATAGCAGAAGTTATATCAGTGCACTTTTCCTATAGAGCAGGTCTAGACCGTACTCTTTATAATATTATTTACAGAGACCCAACAAATCCCACCATGAGCAAGCACTTGGCAACAGTGGTAAGAAAAACTTCCTTTTAACAGGCAGAAACCTTGGGCAGAACCAGACTCAATGGTGGGCGGCCATCTGTTGGGTTGAGAGAGAGAGAGAGAGAAGGGGGGACTTACGGGGTACAGTATGAAGTTTTTTCTAGTTTTAGTCATGTTTCCTCAGTCTGAATGTACACATTATGGTATATGTTATTTGTAAACCTTTTCTTATGTCTGTACTGTCTGTACCATCACTTTGCACCAATAAAAGGAGCAGATATAAAAGTATTGATAAGATGGTAAATGGACTGTACTTGTATAGCGCCTTTCTAGTTTTCCGACTACTCAAAGCACTTCAAGACTTGAGAGACTTATTAGCATCTGAGCTTAATAAATCTGGCTATTTAGCTGACCTGGAAACAGATCCAAAGAGCCCTGGCAGCCAGAATCCAGCCACAACTTGTTCCACAACTGATAGAACATCTGTTTCACTTTATACTACAAGATTTCCCACAATGGCAACTAACCATGGCACTGAGTATAAAATATCACTGCTTTACAAATGTGAATATATGAAGATGTTTTGCAAGGATCACGTTTCCTATCAAATGAAATAGTTAATTCAAAATAGTTGCATATTAATCTTATTTGTAAGACAATGGGCTGTTGTTACAGGAGCTAAGCCAAATAGTTACAGTGTGGTGGTAAACGTGATGACATGCCTGTTTGACATTTTTCCATTTGGAAATGGTTTTCTAATACAAAAGTACAGCATCATGAAACAACATGAAAATATACCATACTTTAACAACAGGTTATTTATTGAAAGCAAGTATGCGCATTAAACAACAGCTTTCAATACATGAAGAACAAGATTCAGAACACTCAGTCAGCTCCCACTGAGATAACTGCTTTGGTATTATGAGTAGGCAATAGAGTAAGCATATTTCTTAGGTGAAATTGGCTGCTTTTAAAAATATGCCTAAATGTAATCACTTTAGAAGAGTGTTATTGATTAAGCCATTACCCAAACAAATGTCCATTAAAAACAATATAAATGAATATGCAACCTTTCTGTCATGTCAGATAGCTCCAAGCTCCACCTAAACTGTGTGGACAGCAGTAAGTCTTGTCTTAAAGCTGTTGGCAGATAGAGAGGCCACTAAGACTGAGAGACTGCACAGATACAAGTCTGATGCAGTGAAGTGAAAGGATCACTGCAAGACATTTGCCTTTAAGAAGCTATTCTCCAACAATAACTCAGTCCTTCAACTTGCATGCATAATTTCCTTGGCAAGAGCTGTTGTTATTGAAGGCTACTTAGTCAATTGACTTACAAAATGCATCTGCAATTAACTGGTTTATAATTGCTTCTGGTCCATTATTGATTCAATGTCCTTTTGTACGTATCCTTCAGCTGAATTAGGTCACCCTAAGTGTAAAATGTTAATCATGGGTGTGTACTCTTTACACATTTCTGCCCCTCAGCTTTCCATTAACGCTTTGACAATGATTTCAAATGACACTGTGTTTTAGATAAGGGCAAAACACCTGACTGACTGGAGAGTTATAATGCGTTACACTCCACCCCCTTTATCCCTCTTAATTTGCTTTTATATTGGAAATGAAATGGCTGAACAGACCGTTACTGTGGTGTGTGCTGCAGATGCTGTTCATGGTGAAGAGGGTTAAACTCTAACATGCCTACAGTAGCACTATGTAAATAAAATTGAATTGAATTACAGTTACAAGCTATTGGTATTGAGCAGACTGATAAGAAAATAAGAAAGCTCACCGTTTGGGAGCTTAGATGTATGACATTTGCTCGGAGTTGAACAGCTGAACCTTTGCATTGAAGAGAACCAGCATCTGATCTTGATATCTCCTGACCCCCTCCCTGTGGAGGCAAGCTGAACTGAGCAGAGACCGTGGGAGTTTACCAGCCATCTATATGGCCAGGTCATGGTGACAGCAGGCAAAGCATAGGAGGCCAGACATTCCTCGGCCTGGCCACATCCTTCAACTCTTCTTGGGAGATCCAGAGGCATTCCCAGGCTAGATAGGATATGTAAATCTCACAGCTTTCTGTTCTGGGTATGCCATGGGATCTCAGCCAGAAACAGGTGTGCTAATCAGATCCCCCACAACTTCATCTGGCTCCTTTCAACATGAAGGAGCAGCAGGGCTCTACTACAAGCTGCTCCCCCCATCAGACTGTGGTTGGACTGGGCAGCGTCCAGGTGTGAATGTGTGTAATTGTGTGGTGAAGAAATAAAGGTAAAAAAGTGAAATATAAACCAGTGTGTTACTGCTCCTGTTGATGAACACATCTGGGTGTTTTTCAGTTTGGAGGATTGTTTTTACAAAATGAGCTGGTATATATACTTTGTTCCAGGTGTTTGCCTGTTTGGATGCAAAAATCAGGCTGTCTATATAGGGACACAAGCCTGCAGGTGTGGCAGGAGATTTGAGGTAATATTCACTTTATGTTTGGTTTAAAGTTTTTAGTCATCATTCATCGCTGAGAGCTAGCTTGTGTTCTTTCCTTCTTTGAAAATATTCAATGCTAATATTATTATTATTGATATTACTATTACTTTTATTACAGCGTTTATTTGCAGATACAATAGATAACTGTACAGAACGTCTAGATATCTATCATTACAAGCATAATAAGGAAGGCCCAGCAGTCCTGCTGGGCCTTCCTTATTATGGATTTGATCTCCCAGGTCACAGCGGGCACCACGCAGGTGGAAAGGAGGATGGTATCGGGTCCGGAGGTGCTGTCCTGGGAGAGATACTGATGAGAGAGAGCATCAGGCTTAATGTTCTTGGACCTGGGACGGTAAGTGAGGGTGAAGTTGAAACAACCGAAGAACAGGGCCCAACGTGCTTGCCGGGAGTTGAGCCTTTTGGCTGTCTGGATGTATTTGAGGTTTTTATGATCAGTCCATAACACAAACAGTTGTTCCTCTCCCTCCAGCCAGTGTCGCCAATTCTCCAATGCTAGTTTGACTGCCAGGAGTTCCCTATTTCCAATGTCATAGTTTTGCTTAGCCGGGGAAAGGCGACGGGAGAAGAAGGCACACGGGTGGAGTTTCTGGTCGGTAGCCGAACGTTAGGAGAGAAACACTCTGACCCCTATGTCCAAGTCATCCACTTCCACCGTGAACTGACATGAGGGATCGGGTTGGATCAGGATGGGAGCTGAGGTAAATAGGCCCTTGAGGCATGCTAGAGCCGAGTCGGATTCTGCGTTCCACGAGAAAGGAATGTTGGAAGAGGTGAGTCTTGTGAGGGGTGCTGCCACTCGACTGTAGTCCCTGATGAACCATCAGTAGAAATTGGCACAACCCATAAAACGCTGTAGTTGCTTGCAGTTAGAAAGAGTCGGCCACTCAATCACCGCTTTGATCTTTTCTGGATCCGTCTTCACGTGCCCACTCTCGATGATGAAGCCGATGAAACCCACTGAACTAGCGTGAAATTCACACCTTTCCATTCGTTAACCCAAAAGGCATGACCAGGTATTCAAAGTGTCCTAATGGGGTGTTAAATGCTGTCTTCCACTCATCCCCTTCCCGAATACGGACCAGGTGGTAGGCGTTCCAGAGGTCCACCTTGGTGAAGACGGTGGCAAAGGATATTTATTCTTAATGGTAATATGATTGAGACCTCGAAATCAATGCAGGGGCATAGTGTCTTGTCCTTCTTCTTAGAATCCTGCCCCTACTGGAGAAGATGAAGGGCGGATTATTCCAGCATACAAAGAGTCATTGATATAACTCTCCATGGCTTCTCTTTCAGGTCAAGACAGATTGAACAATCGGGTTGGATGGCAGAGGGGCCCCAGGGAGAAGATCAATGGCACAGTTGTAAAAGCAATGAGGAGGTAGTGATAATGCTAGATCCTTCCTGAAAACATTGCTTAGATCATGGTATTCTACTGATATATTAACTAGATTAGGCAGTTCGGGACAGAGGGGTGGAACAATGACCTCTGCTGGGGATAATGCAGATTGCATGCAGGTGGATAGACTGAAAGGGCTCCAACTCACAATTCTTCCCTTGGCCCAGTCAATGTGTGTGTTGTGTTGTCGTAACAAGGGGAAGCCCAGTACTAGTGGGGTTGTAGGAGATGAAATAAGTTGGAATTGATTGTCTTCTCTATGATTTCCTGATAATACCAGTGACAGGGGAGTAGTGCGGTGGGTTATCTGTGCTAGGAGTCTACCATCCAATGCCTTAGCCTTGCGTGAGATGTCCAGAGTCTCCGTAAGGATGTACGCCTGTCGAGCCAGCTCGGTGTCCAAAAAGTTGCCTTCTGCCCCGGAGTCAATGAGAGCAATAATGCTTTCTCCCAATAATGGGAGCAACACTTGTTGGTTGCAGAGAGCGGCCTGGATCTGCAACCTCGAAGAGCCTCGGCTCACCAGAACCCCCACTGTGACTGGTGAGCCTATTCTTTTGGTTGCACCGGACAAGCTGCAAAAAAGTGACCCCTGTGTCCACAGTACAAACATTCCCCAGCCGGTCTTCTGCGGAAACGCTCGGCTGGCGTGAGATGGGCTCAGACAAGTTGCATGGGTTCCACCTCCGGAGCAACCTGAGGATGCGGACGCATGTCAGCGATCGAGATTTGTGTTCCAGGTCTCGTGGGCTTTAAGGATAGTGACGACAGAGGTTGATGAGCATGAATAGCTTCCGCCCAGGCTAACGCTCTTCCTCTTAGACGGTGTAGTCCCTGATTCGTCCAGGAGTGTTCTAACAATTTTTTCACAATTGAGAATGACTTCCGGATGGGAGATGACTACGACTGAAACCTTTTCTACGATGCTCTTCTTCTTAGTAAACCCCACAATATAATGTACCTTAGATTGATCCGAAGGAAACGTCATGGGTCGCTGGCAGAATACCAGTGAGCACTGCAGAAGAAAGAGTGGGAGAAGAGAGCCGGGTAGTGAGTCTTGACACTTGATTAGTGAGTTGTGTGATCTGGGTTACCATGGCTTGATTGCTGTCAGAGAGAGCCCGGAGGATTTGTTCATGTTGCCCCAGCAGAATCCCCTGGCTGGTTAGTGCTTGATGGAACAGAGTTACTTCCGTGTTGGTGTCTGCTGGGTCCATGTTGGCCAGATCGTTCTGTCATGTTTCACGATCTAAGGACCCAAAGGCAGAACACAGCGAGGTGGAGAACTAGATAGTAGTTTTAACAGTCTTTATTGTAAACAAGTACTGGTCGCTGAGCGTTCTTCCAGAGCGAGCGGGTCAGGTGTAGTCCACTGGGGACAGGAGTGCAGTCTGCCAACACAGTCCGTGGAGAACCGGCGGGGTTCCAAGGGTGGAGGCGTTGAGCGGGGCTTCTGGATATGGCTTGTGTAGTGTGGCAGGTAGAACAGGAAAACAGCTGGCTCGGGTAGTGTGGCAGGCAGAACAGGGAAGCAGCGTTGCAGAGATCAGAGAGCACACGGTAGCTGCGATCACCGGCATGGAATTACTCTGTGGCAGAGACAGACAGGGTTACACGAGATATGACAACAACGAGTAACAATAAACTTAACTGGTTCAAGAAGGGAGCCGTGGCAAAGGTGTCGTACAGGAGTACGGAGACAATCTCGAGCTGGTTGTGAGGTATAGCCAGGTATATATACTGTGGAGACTGATTGGATGATGAAGTTCAGGTGTGCCGGTGATCTGCAGCAGGAGGGAAAACCAGGGAGCCATGCTCAGGCTGGTACACACACACATACACACACACACAACGACGAACAGAGGACTGACAAGGAACACAGGGGGAGGAGAGCACACTAGAGTACACAAGGATAGGGAGAGAGATGTGCCTAACTATGACATTACGGATCAGTTTGTTGAGCCTGTTAGCGTCCGCTACCCTCAACCTGCTGCCCCAGCATCCAACAGCATGCAGGAAAGTACTGGCCACCACAGACTCATAAAACATCCTCAGCATTGTCTTGCAGATGTTGAAGGACCTCAGCCTCCTCAGAAAATAGAGGCAGCTCTGGCCCTTCCTGTAAAGAGCTTGAGTGTTCTTAGCCCAGTCCAGTTTATTGCCCATGTACACCCAGGTACTTGTAATCCTCTACAATGTCCACCCTGACCCCCTGGATGGAAACCGGGGTCACTGGTGCCTTGGCCCTTCCTAGATCTACAACCAGCTCCTTTGACTTTGTCACATTGAGCTACAGATGGTTCTGCTCACACCATGAGACGAAGTTACCCACCACAGCCCTGTACTCAGTCTCATCACCACCGCTGATACATCCCACCACAGCAGAGTCATCACAAAACTTCTGAAGGTGGCAGGACTCTGTGTGGTAGCTGAAGTCTAAACCTAACATGTCAGCGGCGGATGGCTGCCCACCATTGAGTGTAGTTCTTTCCAAGGTTTCTGTCTCTTAAAGGAAGTTTTTTCTTGCCACTGTCACCAAATGCTTGCTCATGGTGGGATTTGTTGGCTCTCTGTAATTGATATTATAAAGAGTACAGTCTAGACCTGCTCTATAGGAAAAGTGCAATGAGAACTTCTGGTATGAATTGGCGCTATATAAATAAAATTGAATTTAATTGAATTGAAGTCTGTGGTGTAGATGGCGAAGAGGATGGGGGAGAGGACAGTCCGCTGAGAAGCCCCAGTGTTGCTGACCACACTTTCCGACACACAGTGCTGCAGATGCACATGCTGTGGTCTGCCAGTCAGGTAGTCAACAATCCAGGACACCAGGGGGGCATCCACCTGCATTGCTGCCAGCTTCTCACCCAGCAGGGCTGGCCAGATGGTGTTGCATCTGGAGAAGTCCAAAAATATGATCCTTACCGTGCTTGCCGGCTTGTCCAGGTGGGTGTAGATACGGTTAAGCAGGAAGATGATGGCGTCCTCAACTCCCAGCCAGGGCTGGTAAGCGAACTAAAGGGGGTCCAGGAGGGGTCTGACCATGGGCCGCAGCTGTTCCAGCATCAATTTCTCCAGGGTCTTCATTATGTGGGAGGTCAGTGCCACCCGTCTGTAGTCCTTGGAGCCACTGGAACGCAGCATCTTCGGCACAGGAACGAGGCAAGATGTCTTCCACAGAACAGGGACCCTTTGAAGGCTCAGGTTGAAGACATGGTGAAGGACTCCACATAGCTGGGGGGCACAGGCTTTTAGCACCCTGGGGCTAACGCCATCGGGACCTGCAGCCTTGTTTGAGTGGAGTTTCATCAGCTGTCCTCTCACCTGGTCAGCAGTCAGGCACACAGCAGAGGTTACAAACGGGGAGTCGTCAGTCTGAAGAGGACAGTTAGCCTGAGAGCCAGTTAAGGGGGGAGGAGGATTCTCCCAGGAAGATGGAGGAGGGTGGAGCAGTGGACTCAGAGGAGTCTGAGGGCAGACTGCAGCTGAGTCAGAGGGGGGATGAGCAGGAGCCGATGTGTCGAATCTGTTAAAGAACAGATTAAGTTTGTTGGCCCTGTCCTAGCTGACTCCTCTGCTGCCAGTCGGTCTGAAGCCAGTGATGCTCTTCATGCTGCTCCAGACCTCTCTCGTGTTGTTCTGCTGTTTGAGAGTTTCCACTCCAGCTTTCTCCTGTACTTCTCCTTGGCCTCCCTGATCTTGACCTTCAGGTCAGCCTGGATAGCCATCACCTCCTCCCTATTACCATCAGTAAAGGCCCTCCTCTTGGCATTCAGGATGTCTTTGATGTCCTTTGTTACCCACGGTTTGTTATTTGGATAACAATGGACCATCTTGGTTGGGGCATCGCAGTCCACACAGAAGTTAATGTAGTCACTGATGCACTCAGTAAGCCCGTCAATGTCCTCTCCATGGGGATCACAGAGTGTATCCCAGTTTGTCACCTCAAAACATCCCTGAAGTGTCTCATAGGCCTCCTCTGACCATCTCCTCACTGTCCTTGTGGTCGCAGGCTGCCTTTTAACCAGAGGCACATAGCAGGGTATGAGGTGAACCAGGTTGTTGTCTGACCTACCCAAGGGGGGGAGGGGGGAAGAGCTGTATGCGTCCTTAATGTTAGCATACAGCAGGTCCAGTGTCCTCTCCTCTCTAGTAGGACAACTCACATACTGGGTGAAATTAGTCAGTGTTATTGAAACACTGACATGGTTGAAGTCACCTGAGATTAATATGAGTGCACTCAGGTGTTGAGTCTGGTGTTGTGTTATAGTGGTGTGAATGGCATTGCACGCCGATGCCGTGTTTGCAGAGGGCGGATGTAAAACCGGCCACAGCAATGGAGATGGAGTGTCAAGCATAGGCTGTCAAGCAGAGGCTTGCGGGAAACGTAGCATACTGTAAGAGGATTGTATGCAGGGCGTCAGTTCACTGACTTTTTTTGGGCCTCACCACATGAGGAGAACAAAGAACAGAGGCCTGCATGTGAAACAAAAAGCCTGAACTCATACCAACAGCGCCAAATCTCCTCGAGCCGTTAATTCACACCTGAGCACAAGATTTAATTTGAATCCAAACCCTGGATTCCTACTGGACGACCGGCAAAAGAAGCACAGGAAATTCCGGCGCTCCAGTCATGACGTCATCATCCCAATAAAGGCAGAGCGCACCGATCGCTCGCCGTCTTTCCACTGCAACTCCGTTGCTACAGGGGACGCAATCACATGAACTTTAAAACTCCCTAGGTAATGTCTTAACTCACTGGACGAGCAACAGACTGTTTTGTGTTTGCTGAACACACTTTTGGATCCTGATTATTATCTTCCACATAACAATCTCTTACCTTGTTGGGAGAGGGCAAAGGTCACGGGTGCATTCTGCATTCCCTACCCAGCCTGCCATTAAAAGAAAAAAAGGATTTAACTCAAAGACTGAGACTGAAAGATCTACAGTGGTGTGAAAAAGTGTTTTCCCCTGTTTTTTTGCATGTTTGTCAAACTTAAATGTTTCAGATCATCAAACAAATTTAAATATTAGTCAAAGATAACACAAGTAAACACAAAATGCAGTTTTTAAATGAAGGTTGTTATTATTAAGGGAAAACAAAATCCAAACCTACATGGCCCTGTGTGAAAAAGTGATTGCCCCCTAAACCTAATAACTGGTTTTAGCCACCCTTAGCAGCAACAACTGCAATCAAGTGTTTGCGATAACTTGCAATGAATCTTTTACAGCGCTGTGGAGGAATTTTGGCCCACTCATCTTTGCAGAATTGTTGTAATTCAGCCACATTGGAGGGTTTTCGAGCATGAACTGCCTTTTTAAGGTCATGCCACAGCATCTCAATAGGATTCAGGTCAGGACTTTGACTAGGCCACTCCAAAGTCTTCATTTTGTTCTTCTTCAGCCATTCAGAGGTGGACTTGCTGGTGTGTTTTGGATCATTGTCCTGCTGCAGAACTCAAGTTCGCTTCAGTTTGAGGTCACGAACAGATGGCTGGACATTCTCTTTCAGGAGTTTTTGGTAGACAGCAGAATTCATGGTTCCATTTATCATAGCAAGTCTTCCAGGTCCTGAAGCAGTAAAACCCCAGACCATCACACTACCACCACCATATTTTACTGTTGGTATGATGTTCTTTTTCTGAAATGCAGTGTTACTTTTACGTTAGATGTAATGGGACACACACCTTCCAAAAAGTTCGACTTTTGTCTTGTCAGTCCACAGAGTATTTTCCCAAAAGTCTTGGGGATCATCAAGATGTTTTCTGGCAAAAATGAGACGAGCCTTAATGTTCTTTTTGCTCAGCAGTTCCATGTTTTCGCCATTTGTGGATAATTGCTCTTACTGTGGTTTGCTGGAGTCCCAAAGCTTTGGAAATGGCTTTATAACCTTTTCCAGATGGATAGATCTCAATTACTTTCTTTCTCATTTGTTCCTGAATTTCTTTGGATCTTGGCATGATGTCTACTTCACTTTGTTAGGCAGGTCCTATTTAAGTGATTTCTTGATTGAGAACAGGTGTGGCAGGCCTGGGTGTGGCTAAAACCAGAGTTACAGTATGTTTAAACAGGTGGGGCAATCACTTTTTCACACAGGGCCATATAGGTTTGGATTTTGTTTTCCCTTAATAATAACGACCTTCATTTAAAAACTGCATTTTGTGTTTACTTGTGCTATCTTTGACTAATATTTAAATTTGTTTGATGATCTGAGACATACAAGTGTGACAAACATGCAAAAAAAAAAGAAATCAGGAAGGGGGCAAAGACTTTTTCACACCACTGTATATATTGTCACTGCAAGGAAACAAGGCTGAGAAAATAATAGAGTAGCATTATATTCGAAAGCATGGCATGTGCCATCCCTGCTCTTCAGTGTCTCTCTGTAGATTGCAGCTGTCTCTCCACCCTTCGTTCCTCCCTTCCCTTTATACCTTTGTTGACAATCTTGTGTCAGTAGAGAGGATGGGTCTTATAAAATCAACAGGGGTAGGTAGTCAGGGTGAAATACACTGCACTATGTTGTGGGTGAGCACCTGAGAGCCCCTGTGTTTGGGGGGCAGTCCATCGCACTTGAAGAAGGCAGGACGGCCCCAGATATGATCAAATGTGCCTTTAAAAGTGACCTTAAATTTGTCACATGCAGTTTTTATCTATGAATTTAATTAGAACAGACGACTGAATTTTTCTATGCCCCTTTTGTAAGTCAGTAGAGGTCCTGAAATTGCAATGTTTTTTCCAGTGGCTTTAAGGGTGGTGATAAAAGTTTTAAAATGTTCATTCCAAAGTTTCGGACTCACGGTGTGAAATGTCGTTGCTGCCACAGTACTCACGTTAGCATGTTTTCCAAGCACTGCTAAAGCCTGTGTTTTCAAGTCCAACACACAGGCTCCAGGCTCACACACCCTCCGTGGGAGGGGAGGGAGAGCCCCCAAACGATGGAATCACCGATGACGATGGTGGAAGCAAGTGATGGTGGAGGGGTGGGTGCAGCAGAGGGAAGGCAGTCGGGGGATGAGTCTGGGCTCAGCACCTTAAAACGGTTTTGCAGCCTCAGCTCCGGACAAGATGGTAGAGGGTGGAGGATTTCCCTCTGTCTTCCCCGCCTGCCTCTGTCACACACCCGATTCCACTGATGTTTCTTTCTGGCATGATGTGGAGCAGGAGCCTGTTGAGCGTCCCACAGCTTGAGCTGCCATGTCGGTGGTCAGTGGTGGAAAGTGCTCCTTGGCCAGTGTTTCCACACATGGCTCTTGAACCGGGAGGGTTGATGCAAGGAGCGTCGAGTTTTGTGCTCCCATGCCAACTGATCCAATTAAAACTGTGGAATTAAAAGTGTTATGAAGTTTCGATGTCTCTTTTAAGACAGTGTTTAGCTCAGTCATTTGACAGAGTTTCACAGAGTTCGCATTTTTGGGCCCTCTTGTTCTTGGCTGTAGTTAGACCCTCCATGCCTTAGGAAAATGTCATGAGGAGCAGCAACTGCTCGTCTCCGGATATATGTACTCTGAGGAGCTCAATTTCCACAGAGCTTAAATGCTCTGGTCTTCGGTTTCAAATGATACTAAAACTGGTTAAAATAAGTCAAGTTAAAACTCACTAAGACGATAAAACAATTAAAAGTCAAGTTAAAACTCACTAAGACGATAAAACAAAAGTCAGAGTCAAAACAAACCAGGGAAGAGGGAGGAAGCCATCTTGTCAAAAGACGTGTTCTGTATTGAACTGATATGGGACATGCTTTGGTCTTTATTTTTGAGAATCTATTGAGTGCAAGTCTATGGGAGAGAAACTGTCAGAACTTGGCTGAACATCGCCACCATGTGACGCAGGTCCTCCAACAACTCAGGAAACACAAACTCTACCTGAAAATCGAGAAATGTGAGTTCCATCGCCCCACGGTCCAGTTCCTCAGTTACATCGTGAGCGTAACATCCAAACCTGGCCTCTCCCTCAAACTGTCAAAGAACTCTAACTTCGCTAATTTCTACCGCAGATTCATCAAGAACTTCAGCATCTTGTCATCACCACTAACCTCCATGCTTTGTCGCACGCCCAAGTCTCCATCCTGGACCTCAGAAGCTCGAGCCGCATTCCAGACACTGAAGGATGCCTTTTGCACTGCTCCCATTCTCACTCAATCCAACCCTGAACTCCTGTTCATCGTCAAAGTGGACGCCTCCACCACCGGTGTGGGAGCAGTGCTGTCCCAACGACACGCAGAGCCTCCTCAACTCCACCCTTGCGCTTACTTCTCCAAGAAGCTTTCCCCAGCGGAGCGGAATTACAACATCGGCAATAGAGTACTGCTGGCTACTGACCATAAGAACCTGGAATACCTCCACTCAGCCAAGAGACTCAACCCTCGCCAAGCCTGTTCTTCACACGCTTTCAGTTCACCATCACCTATCGGCCTGGAGAGAAGAATGTAAGGGCCGACTGACTCTCACGAATCCATGCCCCTGAAGAACCCTTGACACCTGAGCCCATCCTTCCTCCAGCCATACTCGTCAGCCCCATTCGATGGGACCTGGATGATCAGATACGTGCCGCCATAGTTTCCGAACCCGCTCCGCCGGGAGGCCCAGAGGGTAAAATTTATGTACCCACCACCTTACGGAAAGACCTTCTGGGCTCACTGCATGCTTCCCCAGGCATTGGACACCCAGGCTGCCAGCGAACTCTCTCGCTCCTTCAGGCTCATTACTGGTGGCCCAGTATGGCCCGAGATGTCTCCCTATACGTCCAAGGATGCTCAGTCTGTGCCATCTCTAGGACTCCACGTCACCTTCCCGCTGGCAAGCTAGTTCCACTACCCATCCCACGTTGTCCATGGTCCCACGTCGGTGTCGACTTTGTCACTGACCTACCGAACTCTGATGGATTTACTTGTATCCTCGTAGTGGTGGATAGATTCTCCAAGGCTTGCAAGTTAATTCCTCTTAGAGGACTGCCTACCGCTATGGAGACAGCAGAAGCTCTCTTCCATCAGTTGTTTCGCAACTTTGGGATCCCAGAGAAAATCATCTCCGACCGTGGGCCACAGTTCACTTCCCGCATTTGGACTGCTCCTCAATGTCTCCGTCAACCTCTCATCTGGTTATCACCCTCAGACTAATGGCCAGACTGAGTGGAAGATACAAGAGATTGGGAGGTATCTCTGGACCTACTGTCATGACAACCAGAATAGTTGGAACTGCTTCCTCCTGTGGGCCAAGAACGTACAGAATTCACTCAAACAGACCACTACAGGCCTCACCCCGTTTCAGTACGTACTTGGGTACCAACCACTGTAATTTCCCAAGATCCTGGATTCTAGGCGACGGGGTGTCTCGAGTACCTGTTCGACTGGGAAGGATATGGTCCCGAGGAAAGGTCCTGGATCCATCGGGACGATGTGCAAAATCCTGCTCTCCTGGCTGAATTTCACAGAGCCTATCCGGACCGTCCAGCACCCAGAGGCCGTGGTCGACCCCGTCGCCGTCAGAGGCCGTCAGGAGCCGCCCGTGGAGGAGGGGGTACTGTCAGGGAGTCTACACAATCACCACCGTCACCGCCCACCACAGTCATTAGGTCCCAATCACCCGACTACTGATTACACTCACCTGTCAGCAATCACCCACCAGCACTATAAAGCAGCACTCCTCCCGTTCACTCACTGTCTGGTCTCAACCCTACTATGTTGATATAACTGACTCACCTGTCGATTACTTACCTGTCCCTAGGATTCCCCTCAGCCCTCGCTTGTAATCATCTCCTGGCTCTTCAGCTCTACGCCAAACCCCAGAAAAGAAAAGGACTTCAATACTCAGATAAACTTTAACAAAGACTTTTCATCATCCCATTCCCTTACCTGCATTCTCCTTCATCTGTGTTGGTCGCCTGCTGTTGTCAATAAACCTGCCATAGTATCTGCACTTACCTCTGTGTCCTGTGTGTACCTGCTGACAGAAATATTACAGGTTAGACTATTAACCTGGCATTCCGTATTTCCATTTCAGGAAGTTGGCAACCTTAGTTAAGAATGATGCAGTGTGCTATTGAGACAAAAGGTACAGTATGTGAAATGGTGTGCATCAATAATAATGTCCAGAGTAATTGTGCCATAATGTTTTTAAGTGCAAAGCCAGGAGATTCCTTATTTTAAACTACCATTGCTTCCGGACAGCAGCTGACAGCGTTTGATTATTTTCAAAATGATTTAGAACAAATTATGTTCCCCTGAAAAGATGTATGAGCTTAAATGAGTGTTAGTTGAGGTTAAGAATGTCGGCGCTGTGATTGAACTCCCTGCATTAGACAATGATGAAACAGCAGCAAATAAATTGGCAATGATGGAAGTAAGATGGCCTGTCTGAGAGCCAGCACTTTCATTATTGCCATTCACACTCTCATTTCACTCTCCACATTTCTCATTGTGCTACTTGTCAACCCCCCTCCCCTTATCTATTTTTACTCTTGGTCTGGAGGGAGCCATCAGAGAAGTCAATACCACCCACAAAGAACTTTTCTGTGGGGGCAAAGCATTTCTTATTGAGAGTGCATTACGGTTATGCCTGATCTAGTTCTTGATTTCTACTAATACAAACATGCAAGCCATTGATCCTCTTCAACATGCAGCTGCTTGATTGATCAGGGCCTGCAGCTAATAGAGGCTGGTGGAGAGCAGCACTGAATACAAATTAATTTACAATGTTGAGCCTCATAATGAGGGAGGATGGGACCCTGACTGCAGATGTGGAAGGCCTTGTGTAATTATGTAATCCTAATTACCCAAAAGGGGTCACTGACACTTATTCTAGCAGAAAAGATATGAGTGCACATTAAAACCTCAGGAAGCTAAATCCTCGTTGGAATAATGATGCAATGTAGAGAGTGCATACATTTCACATTTATTTCCCCACAGGGACTTTGATTACTGGCCGTAACATTTTAATAGTGTGAATTAGAATAACAATGAGCTATCAGATTGTAAAAGAGCTATATGTTACTACAGAAGAAATCAGCCATGGCTGTTACAATGTTGTTAAGTAATTGTGTTTTAATCCTGAGTTCCTCATAAAATACAGTATTACGCTAAAGCTTCAAGTTTTCTTTAACTGAAGAGGTTGTCAGGGTGATACTTTCATGCCTTCTGTTGTGTTATCTTTTTACTGAATTCTGTTGTTCAAACTGATGAGTTAGTGACATTTTTGTGAAGAATTTGGTGTGATGAAATGTAAACTAATGGAACAGAGATCATTGTATTTAACACAGATTATTTTATGTGATTTTGCAATGCATTTCCTATATTGCAATGGAAACAGCTGCGCATGATGCAGCGGACCTTGAGCCAGATCAACCAGACCAGGCAGGCACCACGGCGGCTGCTGTGATCGCCCAGGAGGAGAGGAAAGACACCCGGGAGTAGAACCATGCTGGCCCAGCTTGGACTTAAGGCTGCTCCTGGCTAATGTCCAGTCTGGACGAAATCAGAATCAGAAATACTTTATTGATCCCCGTAGGGAAACTCTTTGTTACAGTAGCTCGCCATTACGTCAGTGCACACAGGAGAAGGTACTAGCAAGCAATATGATACACTATAAAACACTATATAAGTATAAGATAAACTAAGTGTCAAGTACCAAGTGGGTTTACCGGTTGATGATGATAGTATAGTATAATAATACAATGTAACAAAATAAGTAATAAGTAATAAGCAGAGGTGCATGTACTGTCGCGAGAAATAGAGGTATATAATATCAATAACAATAAATAAGAAAAACTAACATAGGAAAACTAATATTGCACGGGAGTAGTACACAGAATATTGCACAATTGTTCAATTATGGCAGAGATGTAATGATCAATGTCCAGTTTAATGACTTAGGGTCATACAGACTACACTTACAGGGAGGAGTTAAAGAGTTTGATGGCCACAGGCAGGAATGACTTCCTGTGGTGCTTTTTGGTGGGATGAGTCTTCCGCTGAAGGTGCTCCTTTGCTTAACCAGCACGTCATGGAGCGGGTGGGAGACACTGTCCAAGATGGCATGTAGTTTGGCAAGCATCCTCCTCTCTGACACCACCGCCAGAGAGTCCGGCTCCACCCCCACAATGTCACTGGCCTTATGGATCAGTTTATTAAGTCTGTTAGCGTCCGCTACCTTCAACCTGCTGCCCCAGCATGCAACAGCATACAGGATAGCACTGGCCACCACAGACTCATAAAACATCTTCAGCATTGTCCGGCAGATGCTGAAGGACCTCAGCCTCCTCAGGAAATAGAGGCGGCTCTGGCCCTTCCTGTAAACAGCTTGAGTGTTCTTGGTCCAGTCCAGTTTGTTATCCAAGTGTACTCCCAGGTACTTGTAGTCCTCCACAATTTCCACACTGACCCCCTGGATGGAAACCGAGGTCGTTGGTGCCTTGGCCCTCCGTAGATCCACAACCAGCTCCTTAGACTTTGTCGCATTGAGCTGCAGATGATTCTGCTCACACCATGAAACAAAGTTACCCACCACAGCCCTGTACTCCGTCTCATCACCACCACTGATACATCCCACCACAGAAGAGTCATCAGACAACTTCTGAAGGTGGCAGGACACTGTGTGGTAGCTGAAGTCCATGGTGTAGATGGTGAAGAGGAAGGACAGAGAGGACAGTCCCCTGAGGGGCCCCAGTGTTGCTGACCACACTGTCCGACACACAGTGCTGCAGGCGCATGTGCTGTGGTCTGTCAGTCAGGTAGTCCACAATCCAGGACACGAGGGGGCATCCTCCTGCATTGCTGCCAGCTTCTCACCCAGCAGGGCAGGCCGGATGGTGTTGAAAGCACTGGAAAAGTCAAAAAACATGATCCTCACCGTGCTTGCCGGCCTGTCCAGGTGGGTGTGGATGCAGTTAAGCAGGAAGATGATGGCGTCCTCAACTCCCAGCCGGGGCTGGTAGGCGAACTGAAGGGGGTCCAGGAGGGGTCTGACCATGGGCCGCAGCTGTTCCAGCACTAGCCTCTCCAGGGTCTTCATTATGTGGGAGGTCAGTGCCACCCGTCTGTAGTCCTTGGAGCCACTGGGACGCGGCGTCTTCGGTACAGGAACGAGGCAAGATGTCTTCCACAAAATGAGGACCCTTTGAAGACTCAGGCTCAGGTTGAAGACATGTTGAAGGACTCCACATAGCTGGGGGGCACAGGTTTTTAGCACCCCGGGGCTAACGCCATCGGGGCCTGCAGCCTTGTTTGAGTGGAGCTTCATCAGCTGTCCTCTCACCTGGTCAGCAGTCAGGCACACTGCAGAAGTTACGGGGGGGGAGCAGAGTACTCAGAGGAGCTTGAGGGCCGGCAGCAGCTGAGTTAGAGGGGGGGGATGAGCAGGAGCCGGTGTGTTGAATCTGTTAAAGAACATATTAAGTTCGTTGGCCCTGTCCAAGCTGCCTTCAACGCCTCTGCTGCCAGTCGGTCTGAAGCCAGTGATGGTCTTCATGCCGCTCCAGACCTCTCTCATGTTGTTCTGCTGGAGTTTCTGCTCCAGCTTCCTCCTGTACTTCTCCTTGGCTTCCCTGATTTTCACCTTCAGGTCGGCCTGGATAGCCCTCACCTCCTCCCTATTACTATCAGTAAAGGCCCTCTTGGCATTCAGGATGTCTTTGATGTCCTTTGTTACCCACGGTTTGTTATTTGCATAACAATGGACCATCTTGGTTGGGACATTGTAGTCCACACAGAAGTTAATGTAGCCAGTGATGCACTCAGTGAGCCCGCCAATGTCCTCTCCATGAGGCTCACAGAGTGCATCCCAGTTTGTCACCTCAAAACATTCCTGCAGTGTCTCGTAGGCCTCCCCTGACCATCTCCTCACTGTCCTTGTGGTCACAGGCTGCCTTTTAACCAGAGGCACATAGCAGGGTTTAAGGTAAACCAGGTTGTGATCTGACCTACCCAGAGGGGGTAGGGGGGAAGAGCTGTATGCGTCTTTAACGTTAGCATACAGCAGGTCCAGTGTCCTCTCCTCCACAACTCACATACTGGGTGAAATTAGTCAGTGTTGTTGAAACACTGACATGGTTGAAGTCACCTGAGATTAAAATGAGTGCACTCGGGTGTTGAGTCTGGAGTTGTGCTATGGCAGTGTGAATTGCGTTGCACGCCGATGCCGGGTTAGCAGAGGGGGGGGATGTAAACAGCCACAACAATGGCATGTGAAAATTCACGTGGCAGATAATATGGCTGGAGTCTCACAGCTAACAGTTCAATGTCCGGGCTACAGATACTCTGCTTGATAGTAATGTGACCAGAGTTACACCATCTGTTGTTAACTAGAACAGCAAGCCCGCCGCCTTTCTGCTTACCGCTCCCGGTGTGATCCCTGTCGGCCGAACGGTCTGAAAGCCGTCGATGGAAACGTTATGGTCCGGGATATCCTGGTGTAGCCATGTCTCTGAGAAGCACATCAAACTACACCCACGAAAGTCCGTCTGACTCCGGCCTAACGGGCTAACGAAATGGGATTAAGATTGGCCAAGCAACGGGAATCAGAGACTGTTGTACCCACATCTTTACAGAGACCTGCTCCATCAACATCCCGGATCAAGCACCCAACGGGCAGACCGTGTTCCGAGCTGGCAGAGCAAGACTCCGGCAAGATGAAAGGAGGAGGACTCTCTGTTTACATCGATGATGCTTGGTGCTCAAATGCCGACAAAGTGGACGGACACTGTCTTACAAATGTCAAACTTTTTATGTGAAGATGAAAACCATATTATCATCACTGTCTCTATCTGCTGTTTACATTCCACCAGACGCAAATTCAAAATATGTGCTGCAGAATTATTTCCTGGGTGTAATACGTGCATGTACATATGTATATAACTATATATATGTATGTATATATTGTTTTATTTTATTTTATTTATTTAATGTTGCCCTATTTTAATATGAATTTAATTATCTATTATGTTCTATGTGTGTAGCATGAAGGGACAACAAATTTAATTGTACAACCTTCTGTTTTAAAATGATAAATGACCTTGTACCTTGTATATTGTGATCGAAATCTGACAAATATTATTCTTATTATTAATTATGAATATGATGATATTGATGTTAATGATTTTGCTCAGCCCTACTAGAAACATGCCAAAGTCACACATAGCTGGTAGCCAGTCCTGAGACAAGAGAATGAACACATTCTAAATATTTCATTATTAGTGTGGTCAGTGTTTGCCAGACTGCTGTCCCAGGTTAAAGTATAAGACTGGCCATATTCTATTTTTTCCTATGGTCAACAAATCCCATGAAAATATCAAAACCAACAAAGTGTTAGTGTGTCTCTCAATACTTTGACTTCCCTAACCTGTCTGGTGCTCTCAGCTCCAAGTGCATTGGTTCATACTATAAATCTTCTAAATTATTTCCCCAATGAATGAAGCAACATTTATGTACCACACTGGAGTCACAGGGAGGTGGTCGGGAGGATGTTGGACGTACGAAGTTCCAGACTTTGACAGCAGAGAGCAGTTTCACATCCTGAGTCCTGTCTGTGGTGAATGTCAGTGAAAGATGGTGGCTTCAGTTAAATGTTAATAAACACGTTGTGTCTCAAGTCACTGCAGACTTATTCTGTATTAAACCAGACCAGGATCTTTGTCTAACCTTAACACAGAGCTGTGAGAGTCTGAACACAACCATAACACAGATGAGCAATACAGATGAGTCGCCACCAGCTGATATTGGATTGTAAGATCAGAACTAATGAAATATGATGTCAGTGAACATTTTACTGATACGTTCAGGATCAACATTTTGGGACCTGAGAGATACGTTCATTAACAACATTTCATCATTATGTACACAGAAAATATCATCCGGTCGGCATTATGTTTCCTTCTAAATGTATTTGCTGTTGCAAATGAGTTGAATATAAAGGTCATTTATAAATAAATCTAGGACACAGTGTGGCTTGCTAAACCCAAAGGTATGCTTTAAGTGGTCTCGACACCTGCCAGTCTCCTTTTGAACAGACCTCCCCCTGAATGCACCTTTGCTTGCTGTGCCTCACTTGGACCAGCCAGTGTGGGTGCTGTCCTTCTCCAAGAGAGTTCTGATGGAGGTACAACATCCAGACTGCTGTCAGAAATAGTATGCTAGCTTTAACAAAGAAGCGTTGGTTGTGGCTTTGGAACATTTTGGAACATTATGTCAGTTTGTCTCATGTTCCTGTAACCAATCATCCGGACCATAATCCTCTGGTCTTTCTGCAGGGGACGCTGAATAAACAGAGAGTGTTAAGAAGTTGGAGTTTGCAACTGCAGGCCGTCTATGTGGAAGTCTGACATATTGGTGGCAGGGATGATGCTCTGGCTCATACATTCTCATGCCTGTAAGATGTTATTTCCTGAATAATGTTTTCTTAAAGGATGTATTTTCTTCTTTCAACATACAGTATCCAGTCACTGAAGGTGGGTTGTTATGTGCTCCCCCGGCTGGGCATAACCTGCATTTTGTTTAATTCTAATGTGTTTTTCCTTCAGGTGTGTCCACCCCAGCCTGTTGTGGTTAACCCATATAATGTAAACCGACACGTTATGTGAATCAGCGTCAAGTGTAGCACACCTGCCCTGTTCACAGGTAGTGCCGTATGAGCTGTGATTGGATGAGGGATTATTCATGGACTGATGCGATGGGGCAGATCATCTAAACATCAGCAGACATCCTAAGCTAAATGCACTTCATGGTCAGTTTCATCTGATGACAGACCAGTATCCATGTACCTGCTGAGTCTGTTAAGCAGATGACCAACCAGCTTCACCTGTCACTTCCTCCTTGTGACAGATTTCAACTGACTGTAAACAAACTAACTTTAATCATGTGATACCTGACCTCAGGTTGGTCCTCTGGTTGCTACTCTGTGACAACACGCACTACAGTGTTTCCCATTAATTACGTTTCGCTTCAGCAAAGCATCTCGTCAATAAGCCCCTCCGCTTACTGCTGTACACGTGCATGCTCACACACACAGAGTGACAGCAGAGAGAAGCGATATTTCCACCTGCTTTGCCTGCAGTTGTTGTTGTTAACAACCACAGCTCGCTTGTTAAGCTAATAGCGAATCTTTAGAATTCTTTCTAAACTTCACTTGGTATTTTGATGTCAGGAATATTAGGCTATTTATTTTATTTGTTTCCAGTGAGATATTATTGAGTTTATATAGTGACTCTGCTGTTAAATTCAATTTAATTTTGTACAATGCAAATTTCACCTAGAATTTTAAATAAAATAATATTAATGTAATGGTAGTGGTAATATTAATAAAGTTATAATAATAGGAATGAGAGTCATAGGAATAATAATGACAATAATAGTAACAAGGCCAATAACAACAACAACTGTAGTAGCAGTTGTCGAGCAGGAACACAGGGGTGACCCACAACCACAGATCCAGACTCTGCAGCTCCGGATGCAGAAATACCTGCTGAAAGAGACAGAAGGATAGAGGAGGGAGATGAGAAAGCACAAAACTACGGGAGAAAGAAAATGTTGAGTTAGTAACATGCATTAATGGGATAACAATGCATACAGATGGAGAGGGAGAGGAGGAGGACATTAAGGATATAAAAACCTGGATAACCTGCAATTTTCTGATGTTAAACTCTGACAAAACTGATGTTATTGTACTTGGCCCCAAACATCTCCGAGACACATAATCTAAAGATATAGTTACTCTAGATGGCATTGCCCTGGCCTCCAGCACCACCATAAGGAACCTCTGAGTTATTTTTGATCAGGATTTATCCTTTAACTCCCACATGAAACAAACTTCAAGGACTGCCTTCTGTCACCTACGCAACATTGCAAAAATTAGGCACATCATGTCTCAAAATTATGCTGAAAAACTAGTGCATGCATTTATAACTTCTAGGTTGGACTATTGCAATTCCTTATTATCAGGCTGCCCGAATAAGTCCCTTAAGAGTCTCCAGTTGATCCCAAATGCTGCGGCACTTGTACTGACAAGAACTAGGAAAAGATATCATATTTCTCCAATATTAGCTTCTCTGCACTACCCTGTAAAATCCAAAATAGAATTTAAAATCCTTCTCCTTACCTACAAAGCTCTTAATGGTCAGACACCATCTTATCTTAAAGATCTCATACTACCATATTACCCGACTAGAACTCTGCGCTCCCAGAATGCAGGGTTACTTGTGGTTCCTAGAGTCTCCAGTTATCAAGCTCCTCTCCTGTGGAATTAGGTCCCAGTTTGGGTTCGGGAGGCAGACACCATCTCCACATTTAAGAATAGGCTTAAGACTTTCCTCTTTGATAAAGTTTATAGTTAGGGCTGGCTTGGGTGAGCCCTGAACCATCCCTTAATTATGCTGCTATAGGCCTAGACTGCCGGGAGACTTCCAATGATGCAGCTCTTTCCTCTCTCCTTCTCGTCCCTCTCCATCTGTATGCATTTTTATCCCATTACTGCATGTTACTAACTTGACATCTGCACTCTCCAGTAGTTCTGTGCTTTCTCGTTTCTCTCCTCTCTTCTTCTGTCAATTTCAGCAGGTATTTCGGCAGAGACTGGATCTGTGGTTGTGGGCCACTTGCTGCCCCCCATGTTCCTGCTTGACAACTGCTATTACAGTTGTTGTTACTGGCTCTGTTACTATTATTGTCATTATTATTCCGATAGCTGTCATTCCTACTATTTATTATTATTATTATTAATGTAATAATATTAATGTTACCACTATAATTACATTATAAAAATTCTAGGTGGTATTTGCATTGTGCTTCCCTCCCCCCCTTCTCTCTCTCTTTCTCGTTCTCTCTCAAAACTTAACACGGCAGCGGCGGATGGCCGCCCACCATTGAGTCTGGTTCTGTCCAAGGTTTCTGCCTCTTAAAGGAAGTTTTTTCTTGCTGCTATCGACAAATGCTTGCTCATGGTAGGATTTGTTGGGTCTCTGCAAATAAAATTATATAGAGTACGGTCCAGACCTGCTCTACAGGAAAAGTGCAATGAACTTCTGTTATGATTTGGCGCTATATAAATAAAATTGAACTGAATTGAATTGAAATCATGGGAAGTCTCCCAGCAGTCTAGGCATATAGCAGCATAACTAGGGGATGGTTCAGGACTCACCTGGGACCCTAAACTGGGACCTGATTCCACAGGAGAGGAGCTTGATAACTGAAGGCTCTGGCTGCCATTCTACTTTTGGAGACTCTAGGAACCACAAGTTAATATTATTTACAGAGACCCAACTAATCCCACCATGAGCAAGCACTTGGCAACAGTGGCAAGAAAAAACTTGAAAAACTATGGCATGTCAAACTGTCTGGCGTAAAAAGTAATAACGAGCTGGAAGCCACTTAAACACAAAGATAATTGCTCTAATAGCACACAAAAAAGCAGAGAACACAGTGAAGGTGCAGAACACAAAGATGGCTTCATGAAATGTATCACCTGTGTGGACTCCGCACTCCACACGCAAATTGTTTGTGCAAATAACAATTCAAACGTTTACTACCAGCTTTCAAGTGGCTTCCAATACATTATTATCGTTACAATCACTTTAAGGTTTCTATGATCCCTTTTTGTGTAAAGCCTCCTTGGCTTCCTTGAAAGGTGCTATATAAATTTAAGTTATTGTTATTCTTATTTTCTGGGGTCTCTGGCAGTGGATGCATGTGTTCATAGAAATCCATGAGAAGCTCAGAGGAAATTATTCAGCCGGTTAACCAATATAGTTCCAATTAGAACATCTTAGTGGCGGACCAAATCCTCCTCTCCATTGATCCACATGAAGGGTTTGTTTTGTCCCTCTCCTCACTCAGCGCTTTGTCTTAGAGCCATCAGTACAGTGTGTCTGCTTCCTCCTATTCTCCACAATCCTCAGCCAACACTGGAGCATGTTGGCAACAGGCCTTAATCAGGATATTCCCCCAGGGACTGGCTGAGTCCTTCCATTTCATGGTGTGTGTGTGTGTGTGTGTGTGAGTGAGAGTTCTTACGGTGTAAATTAAGCTTTGTGTTTTGCTGAGCACCCCCACTGAATTGTTAAAGCCGATGGTAGCTGCCTGCCAGCATCTGATCTGAATGATCATGACAGTGATTATCTCCTTTTATCTCAACCTCCACTCTTTGCTGTTTATTTAAATCCCATCTGTAAGACAGATGCATCCAAAGCTGAGTGTATCAGCATTTCTGAGGCTCTGACGTGACAATAAGAGAACATAAGGCTTTCAGTGGGAAAGATTGGCAGGAGCAGAGGAGGAAGTTGCTCCAAGATTTCCAGGGCCATTTCTTCTCATTTGTCTACTGCATGCTCATGGTGGAGTTGTGAAAAACAAACATAACAGTGATGGAGACTATGCTTTGTCAATACACTTTAGACCAATTATTTTGGCTGTACAGTTGCAGAGTAGTTGGTAACCTTTGTAGACTGTGCAGTGGGCAAACACCTCAGGAGGAACAAAGAGCCACTAAACCATTGAGCCAAATCAGTCCAGCAGTTAATGACCCAACTTTTCAAAAAATTATTTTGCTTCCAAATTTAAAAAAAAAAAAAAAAAAAAAATACACAAATCTACTGTGGATATAACCTTCTAATAATCATCCATATTTACATACCTCCTTTCTTTACAAGGTGCTGTACAAGTGAAAACAAAAACCATTAAAAACAACAACCAAGTTAAGTAAAACATCAGACAACACAAGCACCAATAAAATCACAGTGTAAGAATCCATAAACTGAAGGAAACTAATACACTTAAACACCTCAAAAGATCACTTAATTAAACATTTTTTTAATAACAGAGGTATTTAAAAGCAGACACAGAGCTAGCTAACCTGAGATTTATTTCAAGGCCTTGAGGACATAACTGCAGAATCACTGCTTACACTCTGCTGTGCTTCGGACGGCAAAGAAAGGGCACCTGCTAGGATAGCTTGAGAAAGAAATTATTTTATATTCCTTAGCTAGAGAAAGCCGGATTTCATAATAACACTGTTTCACTTGTCCGCTGACAGTCAGGTCTGACTCAAATAGCACAGCAACATTTATCTTAACGTAAGTTGATATGCTTCCAAGTGTCGTAAGGCGAGTTGCTATAGAGAGGTATGTGGACCCAAAAGCAGATGACGAGGAAGCAGTCTCAGGGAAAAGTAGCCGGATGACTACCGTGTTTATTGTGGGGTGGTATGCAGGCAAGAACAGGCAGAGGTGAGCAGACAGGTAATGAGCAGACAAAAGGCAGATAAGTACCGGATAGCATGGGTGAAAGCAGGGGAGTAAGTCCAAGGTGGGAACACAGTTCACAGGGGAGCAGGCAAAATCCAAAAATCCAAAAATCCAAGAATCCAGAATCCAAAATCCAAACAAGGTCCACAGGAGAACAAAGAATACAATAGTCAAGGGCTCGGCAAGGAACAACACCATGTGTACAACAATGATCCAACACAGAAGAAAGAAAAGACCAAGACTAAATACCCTAGGGGAGGTGAGATAACAAGACACAGGTGCCAACAATCAAGGGAGGACCAACAATCAAAACTGGAGGGAAAACACAGACAGGAAGTAAAAACACAAGACACAAAAGGGAAAGAGAATACTACAAAATAAACCAGGAAGTGACCACCCCAAAACTACCACATCAAGTGTATCCTGGAGTTATAATTTAGTTCTATCTTTCTATCTTGTCCTGATTAAACTACAATACATTTTGAGACATCTGAATGTCAGATAGGCAAGTCAGCAGGGAAAACTAAACAGAACGAGATGGGAGGTAGATCTATCTGTGTTATTCATTAATAAATGAACAAGTGGTCACACTACAGACTAAAACTTGTATTTCAATCAGGAGAGACTTATAGAAAATGAGGCTTAAAGAGTAGTTATATTAATTTAATTGACATTGTGCACAATAGGAAGTTGAAGAAATTTATGAGTCTTTGGTGATTAGATCCCATCGTGACCTTCATTATTTTAAGATGGTAGTAATGCCAATTCATAACAGGAGTTATCTCATGGCACTTTTCCTATAGAGCAGGTCTAGACGGTACTCTTTATAATATTATTTACAGAGACCCAACAAATCCCACCATGATTAGGGCAACTGTGGCTTAGTGGTAGAGCGGGTCATCCACCAATCAGAAGGGCGGCGGTTCTATCCCAGCTTCCCCCAGCCTACATGTTGAAGTGTCCTTGGGCAAGACACTGAACCCCAACTTGCTCCGTTGTGTGTGTGAATGATTAGTTTCTTTCAACTGATGAGCAGTTGGCACCTGCCATCAGTGTGTGAATGGGGTGAATGTGATATGTAGTTAAAGCACTTTAAGTAGTCAGAAAGGTGCTATATAAGTACAGTCCATTTACCATGAGCAACACTTGGTGGCAAGAAAAAATTTCCTTTAAGAGGCAGTGTAGCATTCTCAGCTGAACAGATGCATTTTACTCTCAGGAACTGATGTTTATAAAGAATTTAATTTCCTAAAACACCGTAAGAGCTGAATGAAAACAAACAAACAATCATTAGACATCTGCCTGCAAATTGTATACAAATATCCATGAATCGATAAACGAATACACATTTGTAATTAATTGGCATACATCATAAATAATGTGTAAATAAATCACATTTTAGCAAACTGGCTAATGTAATAACCTATATGAATTGTTTTAATTACAACAATCTCCTTTTAGAGTGCGATGTTAACTAAGTTACATGAAACACCTGAGTTAACAATTAATTAATTTAGTTAAAACTGATGATCTCAATTTAGAGAGAAAAACGTAAATTAATTATATAAAATTACCAAATAAAGTGCTGATTTACTGTAAACAATCTATCTGGAGTGCAAATCAAGAGAAACACTGACGAGGCAATAACAGCATTAGCTAAAGAAAGAGATAAATAAAATAAACACTTCAAAGTCCTTCAAAGTTTACCACACAACATAAAACTAAAACGGTACTTTGTGCCCTTCAGCCAGGATCTAAGATGTAGAAAGAAACCTTTTTAAACAAACATTTGTACAGTGAGTACCCAAAGGTTTATCCTTTCTCTCATAATGTTAAATCAGAATGGCGCTTCACGTAAAAAGTGCGCCAATGTACACACAGGGTGCCGCTGCACTTCCTTTTCCAGACTTCAAAATAAAAGCATGTGAGGTAAAAAATGTAAACACTTAATAAAACAAATAAAAATACTATGTCCACATTAAGTATGCAGCGAGAATTATTAGTCAACCAAAACAAACAAAGTAACACTTGGCAGTTCAATAATAAAGTCCTCTCTTGTGAAAGCCTTTCTCAGGAATTCTATGGCAACACTGCCCTCTATGGTTGGAGGTAAAGATGATAGCCTACTTCAGTGATTGGGGTCATTTACAGGCAGTAACAAAAGAATCAAACTCAATGGTGGGTTGCTGCTGTGTCAGCAGGTGGCCCATAACCACAGATCCAGTCTCTGCAGCTCCGGAGATAGAAATACCTGGTGAAAGTGACAGAAGGAGAAAGGAGAGAAACGAGAAAGTACAAAACTACTAGAGAGACAAGATGTCGAGCTAGTAACATGCATTAATGGGATAAAAATTCATACAGATGGAGAGGGAGAGGAGCTCAGTGCATGGGAAGTCTCAGCCTTTAGCAGCATAACTAAGGGATGGTTCAGGACTCACCCAAGCCAGCCCTAACTATAAGCTTTATCAAAGAGGAAAGTATTAAGCCTACTCTTAAATGTGGAGATGGTGTCTGCCTCCCGAACCCAAACTGGGACCTGATTCCACAGGAGAGGAGCTTGATAACTGAAGGCTCTGGCTCCCAGTCTACTTTTGGAGACTCTAGGAACCACACGTAACCTTGCATTCTGGGAGCGCAGTGTTCTAGTCGGGTGATAAGGTATTATGAGCTCTTTAAGATACGATGGTGCCTGACCATTAAAAGCTTTGTAGGTGAGGAGAAGGATTTCAAATTCTGTTCTGGATTTTGCAGGGAGCCAGTGCAGAGAAGCTAATATTGGAGAAATATGATCTCTTTTCTTAGTTCTTGTCAGTACACGTGCCGCAGGATTCGGGATCAACTGGAGAGTCCCTTTTTAGGTTTAGGGACTTATTCGGGCAGCCTGATAATAAGGAATTGCAATAATCCAGCCTAGAAGTAACAAATGCATGCACTAGTTTTTCGGCATCATTTTGAGACAGGATGTGCCTGATTTTTGCAATATTACGTAGGTGAAAGAAGGCAATCCTTGAAGATTGTTTCATGTGGGAGTTAAAGGATAAATCCTGATCAAAGATAACTCCGAGGTTCCTTATGGTGGTGCTGGGGGCCAGGGCAATGCCATCTAGAGCAACTATATCTTTAGATAATGTGTCTCGGAGGTGTTTGGGGCCAAGTACAATAACTTCAGTTTTGTCAGAGTTTAACATCAGAAATGTCCTTAAGGCATGCTTGAAGTTTAGCAAACTGATTAGTTTCATATGGCTTTATCTAATTGGGTATCGTCTGCATAACAATGCCTTAATGTTCTTTTTGCTCAGCAGTGGTTTTCGTCTTGGAACTCAGCCATGCAGGCCATTTTT
Organism: Siniperca scherzeri; assembly: GCA_027580175.1. Taxonomy (NCBI): domain Eukaryota; kingdom Metazoa; phylum Chordata; class Actinopteri; order Centrarchiformes; family Sinipercidae; genus Siniperca; species Siniperca scherzeri. Next base: position 38,380,336 of record CM050855.1, on the reverse strand, counting down.
GCCCAGTCTCTTTCTTATGGTGGAGTCATGAACACTGACCTTAACTGAGGCAAGTGAGGCCTGCAGTTCTTTGGATGTTGTTGTGGGGTCTCTGAATGGCTGAAGAAGAACAAAATCAAGACTTTGGAGTGGCCTAGTGGAGATAAGTTGAGCAATAGCCGAACCTTATATGGATTCAGATGTGAATTTGATACAGCATTCTAGTGAGGCTGACAGACTTTGGAGTGGCCTAGTCAAAGTCCTGACCTGAATCCTATTGAGTTGCTGTGGCATGACCTTAAAAAGGCAGTTCATGCTCGAAAATCCTCCAATGTGGCTGAATTACAACAATTCTGCAAAGATGAGTGGGGCAAAATTCCTCCACAGCGCTGTAAAAGACTCATTGCAAGTTATCGCAAATGCTTGATTGCAGTTGTTGCTGCTAAGGGTGGCCCAACCAGTTATTAGGTTTAGGGGGCAATCACTTTTTCACACAGGGCCATGTAGGTTTGGATTTTGTTTTCCCTTAATAATAACAACCTTCATTTAAAAACTGCATTTTGTGTTTACTTGTGTTTTCTTTGACTAATATTTAAATTTTTTTTGATGATCTGAAACATTTAAGTTTAACATGCAAAAAAATAAGAAATCAGGAAGGGGGCAAACACTTTTGCGCACCACTGTAGGTTACTATATACAGGTTGCTTTTCTTCTGAAGGCAAATTGTACTTCCCGTGTGGTAATCCTGACCTTAATTTTGAAGGCAAGTTTGACAGTTCAACAACGTCGCTAACCGTTTAGCCTAGGTAAAAACATGCAGGTGTTTGCTTGAGCTTCTGATACAGCATCAGAAAGTCTGTTGTGGCTCTGTACAGACTGTCAGTGCTTAATAGCACTAGCTTAGTCACTAGCTAGCTTAGCTGCTGGCTAGCTTTAGTTAACATTTTATAAATTCTCATCAAAATTATTGCTGATTAACATTATTTATGCAAACGCATTTTAGTTAATCTAAATACCTGATAATGCCACATTAGACATCAACAGCAAACACATTAAGTCACATATCTACTGCCTAGAACCATCAGCATCTCAGAGACTGATGTGCAGGAACGTGCGCAGACCTTTTGGGGGCTGTTGCTCTAACCTGAAAAAAACATGTCAACCATGTCACCCATCAGCATGTACCTGAAAGGTGTAAAATATTTAACTATTTTAAGATTATGATTAATGAAATTTAAAAAATAGCACACTGTGTGTAAGTGAACAAATTATTGCATATAGTTTTTTGTATCTAGTTTAAGCAGCAATATAATTTTGCATTTTGATCTTAACATCTATCAGTTTGATGGTAAAAGATGAGTACTTGTATGGTGATCACACCATTTCAACATGGCACAAAGGCACTTCATTTAATTACTTGTTATAGACAGTAGAAGCTATGTAAAGCATTCAAAATCGAGTCATTAGAAATTTAATATACTTCAGTGTTTCATCCAAAACCAAGTTTTGATTGTACTCATATCTCATATCTCCATCAATGAATACCAGGGAATGTCTAGATTTCCATAATAAACATACATTAGTTCTGCTCAAGCACTCATAGCACTCTCCTTTTAACGACTTTCTTGCTAATCCCACAGTTTGCACGCTATTCAATTTGCTAGCTATCGTTGTTTAGCACAGAAGCTAGCAATGGCTTCTCACTCTCCCTCTCACTCTCCTGCTCGGTCTGTCAAATGTTTAGCTATTCCTCTGCCTCCTTTAGTGATAATGGTACATGTAATACGTGTAGCTTATTTGTAGCATTGGAGGCAAGGCTTAGTGAATTGGAAATGTGGTTCTGCACCATGGGAACTCAATCATTAGCTGCTGTAGTAAGCCAGGCCCCAGTAGACGGTGCAGACCGACCAGAGGTAGCTCCTGTTAGCAGTCTGGGTGACTGTACGAAGGAAGCATAGCCCTAAGCAGAAGCCGACACTTCACCACCAAAAAGTTCACGTTTCCAACAAGTTCTCCCCAGTCAGCGACACACCCGCTGAGAAACCAACTCTGATTATTGGCAACTCCATTTTGAGAAACGAAGACAGAAAGAAACATGAAGTTAGTGACACCAACGACCATAGTCAAATCTATTCCTGGGGCCAGAGCGGGCAACATTGAATCCTATTTAAAACTGCTGGCTAAGGATAAACGTTAATACAGTCAGATTGTTATTCACGTCGGCGGTAACAACTCCCGATTACACCAATTGAAGGTCACTAAAGTTAATGTTGAGTCGGTGTGTTCATATGCAAAGACAATGTCGGACTCTGTAGTTTTCTCTGGGCCCCTGCCAAACCTGACCAGTGATGACATGTTTAGCTGCATGTCTTCATTCCGCTGCTGGTTGTCGAGGTGGTGTCCAGAGAACAATGTGGGCTTTGTAGAGAATTGAAAGACTTTCTGGGGAAGACGTGGTCTGATTAAGAGAGACGCCATTCATCCCACTTTGGATGAAGCAGCTCTCATATCTAGAAATCTGATCGAGTTTATTAGTGGACCTACAGTGCAATCCTACACGCTTCTCTGCACTTCAAGAGCAGTTACCCACCTAAAACTCCTTAGTGATGGTGTCACTGGTGGATCTGGATAGGCAGACTGGTCCGTGAGACGAGGAGCAGGTGGTACCGTATGGATCTGGGCTGGCCGTGTGGTGGAGTTGGTGGTGGGGTGTGGAGACCAACTGTCAGTGGAACCAAGATCATGGAGCAGGTTGGATCTGCTCCAAGGGTCTGGCTCCGTGGTGGAGTTGTTGGAGACAGGCAAGGTGGAGTTGTTGGAGACAAGCAAGGTAGAGTGGTTGGAGAGACAGACAGGCAGGCTGACAGGAATCCAGACAAAGGCAGGAACTGTGATCACCAGTACAAGATAATCCTGAGGCAGAGCAAAACAGGATCAAAAACGAGGCAACAAAACACACTAGCAAATAGTACTTAACTTTGTAAGTCTGAGGTACGATTATACGGGGAAAATCTGGCGTTGGTGTTGTGGGCGAGCCTGGTATTTGAGCAGTGGAGACTGATGGTAGATTAGAGATAGGTGTGCCAATGAACAGCAACAGGTGGGAAAACCACAGAGCCAGACCAGGAGACATACACACACATAACAAGACACACCAGGGTAGGAGAGCACAACAGAGAACACAGGGCTGGGGAGGATAAGGTGGCTGACTACCACAAAAGAAGGTTAGCTCCCTGGTTTAACCCCCAAACCCGCAAATTAAAGCAAACATCGCAAAAACTAGAAAGGAAATGGTGTTCCAACAACCTGGAAGAATCTCATTTACTCTGGTAAGATAGTCTTAAAACATATAGGAAAGCCCATCACAATCAGTTGTGTGACTTTCTAAATAACAATAGTTCCTTTGAGGATTTTCAGTCATGATTTAGAGTGCATCATAGTACAGAGACAGCACTGGTGAAAACTACAAATGACTGCTTAATTGCATCCGACAGTGGACTTGTCTCTGTACTTGTCTTTTTAGATCTTAGTGCTGCATTCGACACCATTGACCATCACATCCTATTATATAGAGACTGGAACATTGAATTGGCATTAAAGGAACCGCACTAAGCTGGTTTAAATCCTATCTGTCAGATCGATCTCAGTTTATACATGTTAATGGTGAGTCCTCCGTACACGCCAAAGTTAGTCACGGCATTCCACAAGGTTCTGTGCTTGGACCGATTCTATTCACCTTATATATGCTTCCTTTAGGCAATATTATTAGGAATTAATTAGAAAGGAACTTTCATTGTTATGCAGATGATACCCAATTATATCTATCGATCAGGCCAGATAAAACGAACCAGATAGCTCGTCTCTCTCCTCTCTCCGGCAGGTGTTTCTACCTCTGGAGCTGCAGAGACTGGATCTGTGGTTATGGGCCACCTGCTGACCCTGTGTTCCTGCTCGACAACTGCTACTACAGTTGTTGTTACTGGCTCTGTTACTATTATTGTCATTATTATTCCTATGACTATCATTCCTATTATTATTACTATATTAATATCAGTATTACCACTACCATTACATTATTACTATTTTAAAATTCTTGGTGGTATTTGCATTGTGCTTCCCTCCCCCCTTCCCTCTCCCCCATAACCTTTTCTCTCTCTCTCTCTCTCTCTCTGTCTCTCTCTCTTAAATCCTCTCTCTCTCTCTCTCAAATCCTAACATGGCAGCGGCAGATGGCCGCTCACCCTGAGTCTGGTTCTGCCCAAGGTTTCTGCCTCTTAAAGGAAGTTTTTCCTTGCCATTGTCGCCAAGTGCTTGCTCATGGTGGGATTTGTTGGGTCTCTGTAAATAACATTATAAAGAGTACAGTCTAGACCTGCTCTATAGGAAAAGTGCAATGAGATAACCTCTATTATGAATTGGCGCTATATAAATAAAATTGAATTGAATTAAATTTGCTTTTCATTATTTAGTTAGTATGGGTTGATATTTTATTGTGTCACAGTTTATGTGATGTTCAGAAAGGAAGAGTTCAAGGAAGATGGAGTGAAAGATGAAGAATTGTACCATGCAGGTACAATTAAATAAAATTGAATAAAAAATTTTCTGCTGCCAACAAGTGGACAAACAAAATGAGTAAAATGATGATTTATGGAGGAATCCGCATGGACAATTATTTCATCATTCACTGTAGTATATTATTTCTCTTGTTGTGTTGTGACTTTTCATATAAATGCATGTTTTGGCTTAATGGTGAGTCTAAAAAAAGGTCAAAAGGTCATTATAAACATTAGAGTTCATCTTGTGGGGATCATGAACATCCAAAGCACCTTTCATAAAAATCTGGACAAAACACTGATGACTGATGTTGCCATCATTAGTCCTCACCACTGGTGGAGGAAAATCTGACTCAACAGGCTCAAAATGAACAAATCGACTACAGAGAATCCATAAATCCACTGAAATATCCCTTTGTCATGACATCATGTTTGCAGCAGAGCTTGTGAAATACTTGACTCATGTTTCTGCAGTTCATTTTAGCAGAGAACATTTTGATGAGGAAACTATTTCTCCTTTGAACAACTTGAAGTTGTGCCTCTGATAGTCCGTGTTGAAAGCACAGCGTTTGAAGCTCAGATTAGAATCAGCTCATATCATCACCACTGTGGTTCACCCCTTAGACACTGTTCCTGAATGAAAGACAAACATATTTGATGAAGTACATCAGATGATAATGTCTAAACAAATTCTAATTAGATTTTTTTTAGAATATTTTTTTCTTTTTCTGAATATGTCTCTCTCACACACACACTGAAGAGAGTATGATTGTACGTTGTATAATCATGTGATTTTGAAGTAGCTGCTGGGGCTGAGCTGCCTTGTGTTGCATAACGGGCTGGCATGGTGGTTCTCCATCGCTCTGCTACCCTGTCAGCTTGGATTATCCCACTGCCACTCTGACCTGCTGATTATGCTCACCAGCCAACACACAGCACAAACGTGCTGTGTGTTGTGCAAACATGTTACCCCGATGGACGGAGTTCACCATCCGTGCATCAACATCTTTTTTCTAAATAGCTCAATGTGCCCTTTGAACAAAACAAAAAAGGAAAAGAACAAGTAAATACTGGTGATGACTAATGCAGTAATGAATAATACTTTCCTATAAATACATGATTGATTTCCTCTATCTCCAAGTCATACATCACAATAGTGATTCAACCCACTGCTATTTCAAGAAGGCTTTTACATTTGCTGTTGTAAGCACCTGTAAGAGTCTGGTGAGTCATTCTCTAGACAAAATCAAGTGGAAAAACAGGAAGTGATGCATTTTACATTTATGGTTTATTTTAATAAATAAAAGCTACCAAAACTCAAACGTCATCAAATTCAAGGAATGGGCTATCACAGAACAGCAAGTCACATGTCTTTTCATCAAACCTCCTCATTCATACCAAGTACTGCTCTTTCTGTAGAGTGGTAGTAATGATTTGCTTTAAAAGCCTGACAGACATTAAGTATTCGAGTACAGTAGAAAACCAGTGACTGGATCATGCAATACTACAAAGTCAGTATTTGTCATAATTAATGTACAAGGGTGAGTTTCGAGTGAGTGGCAGGTCTGAAGGCCAAAACAGCTGGTTGATAACGAATCAGATGAATCAGTTAAAAAATATCTAGATTCTGCTGCTAAATAGACATAGTGTAGTTACAAATGAAGCAATAAAATAGGATGTAAACAGAATGTAAAGTTATGATAGAATATACTGGAGGTATTAAAAGATATTTTACCTGCAGGATCAAGTTAGAGGATTTTCAAATCCTGACAGATAGGGTTGCATCAGACACTTGAAGAGAAACTGCATAGATTCTCTGCTCTTGTCAACACTAACTACAAGATCAGAAAATATTTATATCGTGCTCTAACAAGACATATGTAAACAATGTTTGCAGATGTTTAACGTATAAATTCAGGAATGTGTTCAAATTGTAATGAAACTCTCAATTGTGTTTAGCAGTTTTTGTTGATTGTCCTCTACAAAGTGATTGGACTTAATAGGTCCCCTTGTGGTTCATATCTAAAATAACATTTAGCAGTGGTGACACTTGATTTATACTCACAAGCAACACACTGAGGCAGTCAACTGGACACATTTTAACAAGACCTAAGAGTCTACAGACATGCTATACTGTACTCAGGCACTTCAACTAAACTCTAATATTGGCATGCTAACGTGCTCACAATGACAATGTAACATGCTGACGTTTAGCATTTAAGTTTAGCATGTTAGCATGCTAATATTTGCTAATTAGCACTAAACACAAAAGGCTCAATTTTTGTGTTGGCGCAGGGTGCAGAACGCAGTGTCGCATTGCTGAGCTGGTATTTTCCTGGGATGCACTGAGGTTATTTCCCCGGTTTGTGTGATGCCAGTCCAACAGCGTACTGCAATTTTGGTGCCAATGAGTGCGTCTCGTGGTGCTCATGGTCCACTGCCCACCTGCTCAGAGCCGGTCGACCTACAGAGCACAATAGGCACCTGTTAGGTAGCCTGTCTTGTGGTTCTTCTGTCACAGTAGCTGGCAGCAGACTCATTCACATAAAGACCTCTCCAACATTGACTATCAGTTCTTATCTGTTTACTTTTATATAAACATTTCAACCTAAATTTCACATGTTGTCATTGATATAAAACAGTAATTATTATGAAATTAGAAAATAAAATGAATAAAATAATTATCACGACCCCTCCTTCGTGACTGCCTGTGATGCTTGTTAAGGGAGTGAGTGTGTTTTTGTTATTTTCAGCCTTTTGGGTAGATGTGGTGTGTTTTTGGTTTTGTCTCTCTCTCTCTCTCTCTGTCTGTGTTTGTGGGCGGTTCACTTTGTCTCTCCTGGCTTGGTGCTATCTACATACCTGTCAGTCCTCTATATTACACGGTTTGTTATGTGCCACGCTTCCAGCTCAGTTTAGGATTGCTAGTCTTCTGAGTTATCAGTTGTTTGTCTGTTTGCCTGCCTGCCTACAAGTTTTTGCCTGACTCGTGTTTTTTCCGTCTTCAAGGACAATCTGCCAGCCTGCCGCCTGCCAGCCAACTAAGCCTGCCAGCCAGCTCACTTCCCTGGATTAGCTCCTGCTACTTCAACTCCCTCATCTCCGCTCCAAACTTACCTCTCATCTAACCAGCAAGTTTACAATAAAATTTTAAAATGACCAAAGTGTTTGTCGTCTGCATTTGGGTTCAAACTAGATCTGTGTCAATAATAATAATTATAATAACAATAATATATCAATAATAACAACAAGAACATAAATATAATGATTCGCTTTATTATATTTTTTACTTTATGGTCATTTTATATTATTATTCTGATTATATTTTTCTTTTATTGTTATTTTAGTACATGTGGGATGCATTCTAACTCTCATTTGACTGCAAGATTTTTTTCAACAGAACTGCTGTACACCATGACCATGACGCCAACAGACTCAACAAACTGATCCGTAAGGCCAGTGACATTGTGGGGGTGGAGCTGGACTCTCTGGCGGTGGTGTCAGAGAGGAGGATGCTGGCCAAACTTCATGCCATCTTGGACAGTGTCTCCCACCCACTCCATGAAGTGCTGGTCAAGCAAAGGAGCACCTTCAGCGGAAGACTCATTCCCCCAAAAAGCACCACAGAGTGCCACAGGAAGTCATTCCTGCCTGTGGCCATCAAACTCTTTAACTCCTCCCTCTAAGTGTTAGTCTGTATGACCCTAGGTCACTAAACCGGACATTGATCATTACATCTCCGCAATAGTTGAATAACTGTGCAATATCCATGTAATACTCATGTGCAATATTTAGTTGTTGTTTTTTTTCTCCTATTTATTATTCATACTCAATTTATTTTCTGACCTGTTTTTTATAGTTTTTATAGTGTATTGTATTATATTTTTTTTTGCTAGTACTTTCTCCTGTGTGCACTGACGTAAAGACGAGCTGCTGTAACAAAGAGTTTCCCTTCGGGGATCAATAAAGTATTTCTGATTCTGATAGACACAGTTGAAGATTTGTGTCCATGAGTTCCTCTTCAATAAAAAAGGTTACTGATTGGTTAAGTTGGTAAACGCCTTCTGAACTAGTTAAATATGCAGAATGCACCTACCCACCTGGTTAACTCTGTGCCTGTCTGCCTGTGTTAACTGAAAGCAGGAAGAGTCTATTAGAGACAGTAGTAAAGGAGGGTAGGTCATACATGTAAACATATATCTACATTTTTTGCACATTGTATCTTATTGTTTCATACTGCTTATTTACTAAAATAACTTTAGGAAATTGACTATATCCTGAAACCAAAGATAGAGAGAGAGTCTATAAAATCTGGACCTCATTTATGAATTACGAATCTAACAAAATACGAATGCTGCAAACAAATACTGCATTTATCCAGTAAGATCCTTAATGAGGTCTGCAAAATGGTCAGAGCAGATATGGAAGGCAACTGATCAGGATTTGTGCGCTCTCCTGGTCTCAGTGAAAGTTACAGCCATGCTCGCCTTTCTCTCCACGGGGTCTTTTCAACATACCCTAAAGCGCTGTCAGCTCTGCCATTCATGCAGCGTGTTCAAGTCTAGTCCGACATGCTAGTAAGTACATATTCTTTCCCACATCACCTGAAGGCCAGCTAAAAACTAAACAAGATTTTTTGTGTTAATGTGGATAACCAGGGGTTTTGGGTGCCATAGATTGTACACATGTGCAGCTTTGTGTGCCCTCTAGCTCTCACTTATGTGAGAGGCAACATTACAGAACTTAAGAGAAAATCAGATAGATGTCGGTGATGAACCACGCACCAGGGAACGGAGGGACCTCTCGGCAGGGAGGTGTTGGACTGCTCTCTGTTTTTGACCCTTACCTGCCTCATCTTCCCGTAAGCCTTTGTTTCCTTGGTTTTGTTAATTAAATCATTGAAATGCATCTAGCTCTGCCTCTGTGTTTGCATTTGGGTTCTATTTTCCTGTGTTCCTGGTTGCCCTGCACACCCCTTTGACACCAGCCTTCTTACATTTCACTGATGACCACCAGCCCTGATTGTATCACTCCCCCTATCCTATAGGTTAGAGGTGGGTATTTTAATGTGTCTAAGGGAGTTAAAATTCCCCTTCTGTCATATTAAACCCACCTCACTGGTCGAGGAAGTGATAATATATGTAATATGCTGTACATTCATTTGCAAAAACAGAAAAACACCATTCTTAAAATTAATAAACCAACACCACTTTCATTGATATAAACCAGACTGGCACATACGGGTACTTCATAAAACTCTTTACACTCTTTTTGTCCAAGAATCGAGTTTTGCTGTAAAAGCATACATTTTATTGGCCACTCTAAACACTTGATGTTTTACCTTGGTGTGACAGATTGAGTTTGTTGCGATGTGTAAATATGTCACACAAGTAAGACAGTTTTGTCATCCAGTCATTGTTTTTATAGCGTCCGGCCAGTGGAGACCACTAATCAGAAAGAAACACTAATAGCGGCTGGCCGTGTGTAGAAGGCGTGTGTTCAGCACACATGCTTTGACAGAACTTATTATTTCAATGACAACATTCAAAACCTGGTTGACCTCCGGTGACAGTCTCTCACTTGCCAGGGATGCATTGAGTCGGTCAAACAGTTGTCTTTCAACATCCTCTGCCTTGTCATCGATTCTCCTTTCCAGATTTCTCTGTTATCAGAGAGAGGAACACGCCCAACAACTGCTCCCTGATATCAAAAGGCTTCTTTGCCTTGGCAATATGATTCGCCACCAAATACGAGGCCTTCAATGGAGCAACGTTAACTGAAATTGCGGACTTTAGCACTTGCCTTTGACTGTCTTGTTCAGATCTTCTCCTCTCAAAATAATCCACTGGTTTGTGCTTAAGAGCAGGATGTTTCGTCTCCAAGTGCCGGAGTAACTGTGATGGTTTCATAGCCCAGTTTGCTAGCTTCTCCCATACACCACACACAAGGGATCTGGAGCATTTGCATTCCTAACAGTGATGAAACCGAATTTTATGTAGCTGTTTTCGGTTGAATTTTGCTTTCTTCTTTTTAGTGTCTCCATTATATTCACTGTCCGTGGGCCTTTTCTCAGCAGCTCCAGTAAAAAAAAAAAACTTGTTGATGTAGTCTGTTTCTTAATTTTTTCTCACTAGCTAGCTAACTGAAAATGACTACCCGCCCTGCATGCGCACCTTTGACCTTCGCCCATGACCCAACCAGTAAAATGTTTTCATAGTCATATTTAAACTTTTAAATAAAAATAATAAAAAATTATATATATAATTTTTGTTTTTTTTAAAATTAGGTAATTTGCCTTGTGATATGTAATAAATAGGTTGGTATTTCCAGGAAAATAAATAATAAAATACAATGCAGTACATATATGGCAATTACATCCGAGCCCATTGCTTCATACTGGCTTTTTGGGGGCCGGTATTAAGCGACCCAAGACCCGGCACCGGTTGGTGTCCCGGTGGTTGGGAACCCCTGCGCTAGACAACAAAGGTACTGAGACGAACTGGCACTGAGTGAGGGGACTACACAAACTAAATACAATAGAGGGGAGAGACAAGTGAAACTAATCAAGGTGGGGGAAGACAATTTCGCAGGTGGGAATTACACAAGGGCACGAAGTGAAATGGTCTGAAACGAGAGGAGAAATGAGTAACAAAATAAAACAGGAACACTGAATGAATGAATAAATACATAACCTAGGAGACATGACGGGACATGTCAATATGTGATACACATGAATCATGCAGATCTGTAAGAAAATATTTTATGGTCTTTTCTTGTCCTGTCATCTCCTCTGCGTGTTTGCCAAAGGGCGGGGCTCCTACACACACACACACACACACACTTGACAGCAGAGTAGAGAGGCTGCGGTGGAGACAGTGAACAAGCAGAAAAAGTAGAACACCTGCTTTGTCTACGCGCTTGTTAAGCTAATAGCGAATTACGAACTAGCTAAAATGAAAGCTGTCTGTATGTAGCCTAACTGTTTCTTATTTTGTCATGAATCTTAAAATTTGGCAAATTCTTGTAAACGTACTACTGGCTGAGACAAACCAGCCCCTCCTCTCTCTACAAACGGTACCTGCAGGCAGTGAATCACAGCAGCAGTAGAGGGAGGAGGACAGAGGACAGGAGGAAGGACTGATATTGACTGATGTCTGTGTTCTTCATTATTTTACTGATATTTTAGATTTGTTTCTAGTGAGATTTTACTGAGTGTATATAGTGACTTGTGAACTTTACTGTTGCTGCTCTAGAAACAATATTTAGTTATATTTAAAATATAAATCAATTCTAATCCTGTTATGAATTTATTCTTTAAAAAAATTGTTTAGTAATGAAAAAGAATCTGTAAGCGTATTGATAAAGAACCGGGCCAATAAGAGTTTGGATAAGATAAAGATAAAATCCTAATGATACCAACCGCTACAGCTGGTTAGTGGCTTCACCCTGGCTTTGGGAGGATTAGCAAATCATAGTTCAGTGATCCCTTCACTATAAGCCTTGTTTAACCAATGTTATTTTGTGATGATAATATTTTATGGCAGATTGTTTGTGATCACTCACAAACATGTTAAGAATTACGTCAGGACATTGGGCTGACTTCATCAGTGAGCATACAGTGGTGTGAAAAAGTGATTGCCCCACCTGTTAAAACATAACTGTGGTTTATCACACCTGAGTTCAATTTCTCTAGCCACACCCAGGCCTGATTACTGCCATGCCTTTTCTCAATCAAGAAATCACTTAAATAGGACCTGCCTGACAAAGTGAAGTAGACCAAAAGATCTTCAAAAGACAACATGCCGAGATCCAAAGAAATTCAGGAACAAATGAGAAAGAAAGTAATTCAGATCTATCAGTCTGGAAAAGGTTATCAAGCCATTTCTAAAGCTTTGGGACTCCAGCGAACCACGTTGAGAGCCATTATCCACAAATGGCGAAAACATGGAACATTGGTGAACCTTCCCAGGAGTGGCCGGCCGACCAAAATTACCCTGCAGCGACGACTCATCCAAGAGGTCACAAAAGACCCCACAAGAACATCCAAAGAACTGCAGGCCTTACTTGCCTCAGTTAAGGTCAGTGTACATGACTCCACCATAAGAAAGAGACTGAGTAAAAATGGCCTGCATGGCTGAGTTCCAAGACGAAAACCACTGCTGAGCAAAAAGAACATTAATGCTCGTCTCATTTTTGCCAGAAAACATCTTGATGATCCCCAAGACTTTGGGGAAAATACTCAAAAGACAAAAGTTGAACTTTTTGGAAGGTGTGTGTCCCATTATGGCTGAAGAAGAACAAAATGAAGACTTTGGAGTGGCCTAGTGAAAGTCCTGACCTAAATCCTATTGAGATGCTGTGGCATGACCTTAAAAAGGCAGTTCATGCTCGAAAATCCTTCAGTGTGGCTGAATCACAACAATTCTGCAAAGATGAGTGGGCCAAAATTCCTTGATTGCAGTTGTTGCTGCTAAGGGTGGCCCAACCAGTTAGTAGGTTTAGGGGCCAATCACTTTTTCACACAGGGCCATGTAGGTTTGGATTTTGTTTTCCCTTAATAACAACCTTCATTTAAAAACAGCATTTTGTGTTTACATGTGTTATCTTTGACTAATATTTAAATTTGTTTGATAATCTGAAATATTTAAGTTTGACAAATATGCAAAAAAATAAGAAATCAGGAAGGGGGCAAACACTTTTGCACACCGCTGTATTTGTTTAACTTTTTTTCTTGTCTGAGTTTAATATGGAAAACTACAACCTGTGTGTTTAAAAAAATATATATATTGTAATGATAATTACATGAAAATGCATAGTTTTTAGTCAAATAACATTAAATATTCTTGGGGGAGGACCCCAAAACCCCACAACCACACTACATATGGGGAAACATATGGGGAACAACCGTGTTGGCTTTTCAGACCTGTTCTTCGATGTATCTAAATGTGCATGACGTGTTGCTGCTGCTCCTGCGACTTATAGCAACGTTGCGATATAGGAACTTGTAACTATGCTCGATCCTTTTTTGCTTGCTTGTCCTTACTCCAGCACTTACCATAAAAAGCTTAATGGCAGCCCTGAACATGCATTGCAATTACTATCTAGTCAAACTGTTTCTAAGATTACACAGCAATTTATTTAGAAGATATGTGTGTGTGATTTCTTAGCTCTGAGGCCAGGTAGGCATATTAATCAACTAATTGTTTCAGCACTAGCGGGATTTTATTGGTAATATTTGTAAGTACAACCTACACAACAGCCTGATCAAAAGCCTGTCTGGCATGTTTAAAAAGAAACACATACTGTCACCTTGATTCCAATATCTGATACATGTATTAGCCTAATTGAATTCGTTTAAAGAGAGAAAACATTTTGACTAAAAGTTGACTAAAATGTAATGACTTTTGTCCTTTGCCAGTCACATGCCTGATCAGTAGTAACTGTCACAGCATCATTTAGCTATTTACCACACTGACAGTGAATATTCATGTATCTTATATGCCTCAAATCTCAGTGTGAAAGGGTTAGGCTAACCTGATACCAAAATCTTGTCCCTTTCCTACAGATTCTGTATTCATATGTAGATATCTGTTTATAGAGATTACATATGAAGAGTGCATGGAAGGCACACCCCAGCTCCAAAAGCATATTACATTGTCAATGGGAAGATGTGAGATAAAAAAACAAAATGCAGCCAACACCCAGCCACAGGAGGACATCAGACAGAAGGGCCATGTGAAGAGCAAGATCTGCCCAGCTTCCAAAGACTGAAAAGTCAGCAGCTGGTGTTCCCAGTGTCATTTGTGAGGCATGTAAGCACTGAGATGGCAATTTGCGCTGTACACATGTGATTTTATTTTCTTTTCTTAGGTCACATTCACCACAGTTCACTACAGTTCCACTACAGATACACTACAGTTCAATATTGGTTATCAGTTATCAGTGATATGTTTATTTTCACACATAAACATATTTCAAATATTAAATGTATTATTGTTTGGTCCAAATCACTGCTAAAATAATTATTTTAATAAAATTATTATTATAGTCTTTATTGTTTTAAAATCACACTTGCGAATGTAAACGTGATGTAGTAATACAAAAAATATTTTTGTTCATAAAGTAAGAAAGGAAAAATTAAAGTAGTGATTTGTGGTAATCAAAAAGAAGATATTTAATGAATACTTGGAATATTAAATAATGAAATAAATTGATTTCAAAAGATATAGCAAAGAAACAGCCATGCATGAAATAACATAGGAAATGAATATGGGTCATTTTTGACCCATGTTGTGCATTAGAGGGTTAATTCCTCCTGGTCCCACCCAATATCCAAGTGTGCCACAGGTGTACCAGGCGAACCTGGCCACAAAATTACTAAAAGTGCGTTTGACACACACCCGATGCACTGGGCAGGGTGCACTGCGATCTGTACCGTGCTGCAGGCTTCACTGATATAGAGCCCAAAATACAGCAATAAAGACATGGCTTAGTCTGCTGCTGGTGTTGGACAATTCTGAAAATCCTGGATTCTCAATTGATCATTCCTACAATATCTGAACTGACACATTTGAAGCACCTTGGTCAGTATTTGGATAGTTTGTAGTTATTGACAAACTTTCCTATACTGCCATGAAGTTTGCTGTAAATATTCCTCGTCCTCAGAGAGTAAACCTTACCAGCTATGGTGATTACATGGTCTTTTCTAGTAGTACCCGGATCTTTTACTTAAGTATAAGTACAATATGGAGTAGAAGTAAAATTAAAATACTCAAGTAAAGTAGAAGTACCATATATTACTTGAGTAAATGTACTTAGTTTCATTCCACCATTGCTACAGTGCCAGTCAAACTGCACAATTATAATGTGAAGACAAGAATATACAGTAAATGACTATGTTTAACAGGTTCACATTTAGAGCTCTCTTATTCTTCAGACTGGCTGTGTGTCGTCTTTCCTCATCATGTGTTATATTCTGATCTGTTCCTACCAGCAAAATCACCAGTACTACTAGTACCTCATAATAACCCAGACTGCAGTATGTTTTTGTGATCAGCTGTATTATTGAGTCTTCCGCAGTATTAACAGAACCATCTAGTGCTTTTCTTTTTCAAGTTCAGCACTTCCTTTTCACACCTTTTGCTGCCATTCCCTTACTGAAGCTCGATGTTCTCATTTAGATTTCCAATGCTTTGTTACTTTCTCTTTGCCTTCTACAGTCAGCCGGTATGCACCTGCACATTTTCCTCTTCTTGTGACCCTGCTGACCTCTCTCTCCCTTTCACTGCCCCTTCAAGCTGCCTCTCCTTCCTTTGCCACCTCCTTTGTACTTCCTCCAGCTTGGCGACCCTCTCTGCCTCCACCTCTTTCATGTCTTTTTCCAAGCCAGCTCTCTTCCTGCCATTTTCCCCTTTCCGAGCACAGGAACTATACTAAAGGTAGGTGATCTGCTTTTTCCTCTGTCTGTGTAAACATCTTCCAAGGCAGTTCTTAACTTGTCGGTCTCCACCATCTGAGCAGTGTTTTATAAAGGGACGTGATTTCCTTTTCAATCACTGTAACCCTCTTCCGGCTCTCTGTATCAAGTTGTTCTTGGTAGCTTTTCTTCTCTAAGACCTCTCATACCTGTTAACTTTTTGTTTGGCCATGAATAACTTTCTTCCCATTTACCATGATTTTTTTGATTCCCCACTTTCACTGTGCTGCTTCCTGGTGACATTGTTGTTCTCTGAGGCCAGCCTCTGGTTGTCTTCTTCAGCTGAAGGAAGCACTCTTCCAGTGGTGGAAAGTAACTGTGCATTTACTCAAGTGTCTACTTGGGGCTCCTAGTCATATTTCAAAGATTAGAGAAAAGTCCAAAAAAAGACAATAGATTTGTGTATCAGACCTTTTTTTTTTCTTTCCACTCCCATTAATCCCCTTTGATGTCGTAACGGGGGTGCTATATAGAGGTATGTGGACCCAAAAGCAGATGACGAGGAAGCAGTCTCAAGGTGAAGTAGCCGGAACTTCCGTGTTTATTGTGGGGTGGAATGCAGGCAAGAACAGGCAGAGGTGAGCAGACAGGTAATGAACAGACAAAATGCAGATGAGTACCGGATAGCATGGGTGAAAGCAGTGGCGTGAGTCCAAGGAAGAAAAACAGTACACAAGGGAGCAGGCAAAATCCAAAATCCAAGAATCCAGAATCCGAAATCCAAACAAGGTCCACAGGAGAACAAAGAATCCAATACAAACTCACTAGATATGCTTGGCAGGAACAACACCATGTGTACAACAATGATCCAACCCAGAACAAAGAAAAGACCAAGACTAAATACCTTAGGGGAGGTGAGACAACGAGACACAGGTGCAAACAATCAAGGGAGGGCCAACAATCAAAACTGGAGGGAAAACACAGACAGGAAGTAAAAACACAAGACACACAAGGGAAGAAGAATACTACAAAATAAACCAGGAAGTGACCGCCCCAAAACTACCACATTTGATTTATCTGGTGACCCTTTGGAGGGACCCGACCCCTAGGTTGGGAACAACTGGACTAAACTAGCTAACTGTATATAAAGTAGTTATATCGTAGAAAAGGTTTCAGTCGTAGTCATCTGGACACTGTTTTCAGAATCAAGACGTTTCGGCTCCCATCCGGAAGTCATTCACAATTGAGAATGACTTCGGATGGGAGCCAAACGCCTTGATTCTGAAAACAGTGTCCAGATGACTACGACTGAAACCTTTCCTACGATAGAACACTCCTGGACGAATGAGGGACTACACCGTCATAAAGTAGTTATAAAATGCAGTACAATGTAAAATGCTGCTCTAACATTGATGCATCAGTATTAACAATATAATAATGTCAGATAGAAACAGATATCAGTCACAAGGACAAAACCAGTATTTTTACTGCTGATGATGGTGACGATTGTTTGATGTTGATGGTGGACAAGACTGTCTAACATAGGTTGTCATGGTTTGGGGTTTTAGTTTAGTTATTTCCTGTTTTATTTTGATACAGTCCGTTCTCATGTGTCTTGGGTTACTTTGTTTCAAAAGTCTCAGATTAGGTGGGCTTTGGGTCGGCCCACTGCCTTTGCTGCCACCGCAATAGCACTGAGTGGCACTCTCTCACCAGTTGCTTGCAGAGCTTAAGAAGGACAGATGCTCATTACTGGTTTTTAGGTAAGCTGTCACAAGTTAATTGACATAAAATAGCTATTTTGTTAATTCTGTAACGTTTAATAAAGTAGCTAAGCGACGCCCAGGTGTTCCATATACTTTAACACAGGTGAAGAGCCCAGATGCCGGTGTATAACTTAACATTAGCCAACTTTAGCTAGTTAGCTAGCTGCTGTTCCCATCGGTGCCGAAAAACCTGTTCACTGATGATGCATCAGCATTGGGACCCCCGCTGAAATTTTGGACAGATCACCGGGGACCAATCGGCACAACCCGGTAATTAAAACAGGTAATAAGGCAGTTTCAGGTTAGAGATCAGTGTTTCTCCAACGCTCTTCAGGACATGAGGAGGGGCTGCGAGCCGAGCTACCACTAACGTTAGCTCAGCTTGTTTAGGAGCTCAGCTTGTTTTTAAGTTAGGTTAGGTTTTTGCAGGGAGCAGAATTATCCGCAAAGGTCTCCTCCTCTCCCAAACAAACGGACCTGGTAACTAAAACCAGTAAAAACACTAAATAAAGCAGTTTCACGTTAAAAATCAGTGTTTTACCTACGCTATTCGGCAGACACATCAGGTGGCAGGGCGGTTGGCGAGCTCCGCTGTTTGCTCAGCTTTTCTCTGAAAACACAAGACGTCCGATGACTAAAATCCTTAATCCGGTTAAAAGATATAGTTAAAATCGTTAAATATGGTTAACCAAGATTTAAAAAGTGATGCCGATCATGACTTGAAACAGTAAGAAAGTAGTCGGCTGGAAATGTTTTGTCACCCGGCGCATATGGAAATAGGGCCCTGTTAAAATGTTGTTGCTTCACAGCTCTTGTAGCCTACTTGTGAACAACCTGGTAGTGTTTCCAAAAGCGATGTGCTCATGTGTTTTGTTTTTTCTCCCTCTCACAGGCTGTTTGTTAGCAGAGCCTGTTAGCAGAATTGGGACCGTGCGCTGCCCCATTGTGTCTCCACACCTGCCTACCTGTAATGTTTATATATTTCTGTTTCTCTGTTCCTTCTCTTCTCTATGCTGGAGTTCTTTTAAGAGCTTGATGGCTATATATCCAGCCCAATATTAAATCTTGTCATTAACTTGAATCGTGTCTCACACAAAATCAGGTAGCTATTTTTGGTGGTCAAGCATGTTGTTTTTCATTGTCTCCTTATATTCCCATCAAATGTGACGTTTATAGTGTTAATTTCAGTCATGGATAGTGAAATATTTGCCGACCTAAATAAATAAATAAAGGTCATAGTTAACAGAGGCTGTAGAGCAGCCGGGTGGTGCAGCTTTGATTAATCGGCCAAACATTGTCTGGAGGGCATTTTTGACCAAATGCTGATGTCTCTGCGATATATTGCCAATTAGCAAACGCTCTCCATACTATGTCTTGTTAAACCAACTTTATACATCGGGGCTACATCTGCTAGACATATGTGTGCTATCTGGGTAGTAGTGGTCAGTCAACAATGGTAAATCAGGTTCTGTGGCTAAATAAATGTATAGTACTGCTTTCTCCATATACAGTATATGCTCATATATTCTTATGTAAATAGCATATACAGTATGTTGTAACTCCAGTTGGTCGTTTTGTCCAGACTGAAATATCTCAACAATTATTGGGTGGATTGTCATGAAGGTCTGTACACACATTCATGGTGCCCAGAGGATGAATCCCAATGACTAAAGTGATTCACTGACTTTTCAACTGGCAGAACCATCAGGTCATTTATCCAGTAAAATATCTCAGCATCTAACAGATGGATTGTCATGAAATTTGAATCTTCCCCTCAAGATGAATTGTAATAACTTTTAATTGTGATCCTCTGACTGTTCGTCTAGCACCATTATCAGGTAAAATTTTTAATTTGTCCAATACTTTGTGCATGTGTTGCCGTTTTTGTGTACCCGCCAGAAGCTTCACTAGAAGCTTTGTCTTAAACCATCATAAATTGACATTTTATCGAATTTTTAAGCAAAGTTTTCTATGCTACACTGTTTTCCTGGCCATTGTTTTACCTATATGTTTTAACTTGGTAAAAGTTTTCAGTCATCGGACGTATGCCTCCACTGTTGCCTCGGCCCAGACAAAACACCTTGCTGTCCTCAGCTCCTCTGGCTGCGGCAACCGGAATGCAACCATCCCATCTCGCTCCCCTGACTGCTCCACTCCAGAATTGGACAATGATCCCACTCTTCCGTGGCTCGGCTCCATCAACACTGGCACACCCGGAGCATGAAGCCGTTTCAGCTAAGCCTGAAGATCCGTGGCTCCTCATGGGTGCAAAGCCCAAAGCAATTGCCATTTCTACTCCTTGGATGCCCCATCATTGGTCGGCGGGGGTGGTGAGAAGGCTCCGATGAGTACGACTCCATGTCAACCGGAGCACCGGACTGTAGCCTGTAAGGACAGACATGGTGCAAAGCACCTGCCTCCTCCACCTTCACATCAGGACCTTCCGCTGGCCAACAGGTTTGACATCCTGGATACGCAGGACTTTCCTACACTGTAGGGAAGCTCCCTTTTTTCAGCGGTCAAGTCTTCCTCCTCCTCCTTTCGCTGCAAGTTACTGAAAGAGGCCGTGATCAGGAGAAGCTCTGGAGGTCTCATTTGTCCTGAGACAGCAGAGAACACCTCTGCAGAAGGACGCCGCCCCCTCGCCGCAGCAGTCCCCAGCCACAACTATCCCAGGGACAGCTGATAGAACTCGGCGGTCTCCACGATGATCAACTCTGCCTCCTCTCATCCCCCCAACTACGCTGATAGTTGGAGATTCCATTGTAAGGAATATCCGCTTGGTTAATGCGTTCACACACTGTTTTCCCGGAGCTACGACCCCCGACATCCTCGAAAAGCTCCCCGGACTTCTGGCTGCACTCCCGACGACTATCACGAAAATCATAGTCCATGTCGGCACAAATAACACCGCCCGTCAGCAATCGGAACTGACGAAAGCAGACTTCATCCACCTCTTTGACCTGCTCAACAGCACCAGAGAGAAAATGCAAGTTTTTATCCAGTCTTGTTTTAATTTATGATAGAACTGTTCTTTGTGGTGATTTTAATATTCATGTTGATGACTCCTCTAATGCCCTTGCTGCTGATTTATTTAAATATCACTAACTCTATTAAACTTTCAACAACATGTGTCTGGCCAAACTCATTCCAGTGGCCACACCTTAGACCTAGTCCTTATTTTGGGCCTGAAAATGTGCAGGCTGCTAGTACTGTCTTATCCCGCTCTGAGTACACATGCATGAACACAATTCTCCTGGCAATGTGTTTCCCGATTCCTCCAACACCAACGATCTGGTTGATTCTTTTAACTACCTGTGTTCTTCAACCTTAGATCTCATAGCTCCTCTGAAAAATAGGCCAAACCCAAAGACTAGAAAACAAACATGGTTAAATAACAGTATTCGAAGCTGTAAAAGGAAATGCAGAAGAGCAGAATGCAGATGGAAGAAATCAGGTCTCCAGGTCCACTTTGTGGCTATGAAAGAGTTACTACTCCTTTTATAATAGGATGGTGAAGGATGCAAGAACACGTCATTGCTCTGCACTTATTTCTGCCCATCAGCACAACCCCAGATTCCTGTTTAAGACTGTGGATCAGTTAGTTAACCCAGCCTCTCCTTGTGCCCCTGCTGATTGTGATGCTGATTGTGAAAAATTTCTTTTGCACATTGCTGGTAGGGTGGCGTTAATAATCCTGCCTTTTTATATGTGGAATACCTGCTCAGGGATTCTTTGAGCAATTTTTCTGCCATTACTCTGCCTGACCTCGCAGACATCATGTGTCTTATGAGAGTATCCTCCAACCCTCTGGACAAAATCCCAACTAGGTTTTTATTGGAAGTTATGGATTGTATTGCGCCCCTTTTGCCAATTATTTTTAACAGCTCGCAGTCTACTGGCTGCATCCCAGATTACTTTAAAACTGCTTGTGTCCAAGCAGTCCTAAAAAAAACCTGGGCTTGATCCCACCATCCTGGGAAAATATCGCCCAATCTCCATACTGCCTTTTATTTCAAAGATTCTCGAAAAACTTGTATCTAAGCATTTTCTTGCTGCTGTGGAAAACAATATCTTTGAAAAGTTCCAATCTGGCTTTCGTCAACACCACAGCACTGAGACAGCCCTTCTCAAAGTCACTAATGACCTTTTAATGATTGCAGACGCAGGCATGTGTTCAATTCTTGTGCTGCTGGACTTAAGTGCTGCCTTTGACACAATTGATCATGGCATTCTTTTAGATAGACTGAGGCACTGGGTGGGCATATCTAGCACTGCACTAGACTGGTTCACATCTTATCTGTCCAATAGGAAATTCTGTGTCAGGATTAATAACTTCATGTCATCCTTTTCCCATATCAAGTACGGTGTGCCTCAAGGTTCAATTCTGGGACCAATAGTGTTCTCCTTATACATGCTTCCCTTGGGGGATGTCATCCACAGATGTGGTATTTCTTTTCATTGTTATGCTGATGACACACAATTGTACCTCCCTGTCAAGCCCACTGACCTTAGTACGCTGAGTTCTCTGCAGGACTGCCTGTCTGACATAAAAAACTGGATGTTGATAAATTTTCTTCAGCTCAACTCAAACAAAACTGAAATCCTTGTTATTGGGCCCCAACACATCACTAAACAAATACTGCCATCTACTGGTAACCTGTCACAACATATCAAGCCTGTTGCAAGACATCTTGGTGTCCTGTTTGATAGCAATTTATGTTTTGAGCAACATATCACTAAGCTTGTTCAATCATGTTTTTATCACCTCAGAAACATTGCAAAAATCTAATCTATGTTAAATCTTAGTGTTGCAGAAACTGTTGTACATGCTTTTATCTCCTCACGCCTCGATTATTGTAACAGCCTGTTCACTTGTCTTAATCAAAAAACTTTGACACGACTGCAGGACATACAAAACTCAGCTGCTAGGCTGTTAACCAGCACCAAGAAGTACGACCACATCCCATGTGATTTAGCCTCTTTACATTGGCTCCAGACTATATTTTAGACCTTGTAATCCCTTATGAACCTTCATGTAATTTGAGATCTTCGGGCAAGGGTCTTCTGTCTGTTCCTGAGTCCAGGTTGAAAACTAAGGGGGACAGAGCTTTTGCTATCGGGGCCCCGAGGCTCTGGAACAACTTGCCCGAAGAAATTAGGTTGTCTGAGTCAGTGTCTTCAATTAAATCTCTTCTCAAAACACATTTTTATCAGAAAGAATATCCTGATTTTACCTGAACTGGCTGTTTATTTTATTGCTTTTGTGTATTTTATGTATTTTATTTCTTTATATTTCATCATTCACTGTGGTATTATGTTTCTCTTGTTGTGAAGCACTTTGTACTTTGTTTTGATAAGTGTTCTATAAATAAAGTTTTATTAGTATTATTATTATTATTACTTTGGTTTATGACCAAATACCTGCAAAACAAATGACATTCCCATCAGCCTCAGCTGTACTTTCTGTTTACTGCTAATTATCAAATGTTAGCATTCTAACACCCTAAACTAAAATGGTAAACCTGATAAACATCAGCATGTTAGCATTGTTATTATGAACATGCTAGCATGCTCTCAGTACAGCCTCATAGAGCAGCTAGCATGACTGTAGACTCTGCAGAAGTTGTTTAAGTAATCGCCAAGACTGTAACGTCTGTCTGTGGTCTTTATTTGGTTTAAAAATACATCAGGTCTTTTAAATCTACAAACACTGAACATTACACCAATCAATTCAGTTCTTACTCATTTACTTTAAAGTACTGTTCAAATGATATGCAAATCAAACTATCACTAGATTCCACATGCTTCACATCCTTTAGTTGCTCCAACATGTTGCAGAGCTCAACAGACATGAAGGGTCTGTTCAGCTGAATGTGTATGGATGAAGGTGAAGAGGAGAGGAGGATTAGTAAGGGTAAAGAAATTGGGAATGGGGGGGTCGGAGCATTGTCACAGCAAGCAAAAAGTCTGAAGTGCCAGAGCAAGATGGGATTACTTTATTGAGCTCAGTAGGACAGCTGGGAAGAAACACAGACACACAAACATACACAGGATGTGTATGTTTGCAGGGCTTTGTGGGATTCATGTGTTCTTGTGGCTCTGTGGGGCTACAAAGCCCCTCGTACACCAGGCACCCTGCACTTTATTAGCATGTCTGAATGAGAAAGTCTCTGAGTGCGATGAATGCTGAAGAGATGAAATGGAGAGGAGAGGCAGGGAGGCTGACGTTACACACAAAGGTGAAAATCTAATCCAACAACACCGAGATTGATACCAGTTTCTGTCTTCAACATGAGGATGGAGACGTGTCTTTGCAGTTTGAGATGAACTGCATGCTTCATGAGTTATTAAGATTTAAATTTTTTCATCTTTATTCACCTGTTTTCATCATCACTTCTATTGATTTTAGCTTTTATCTTATGGTGTGTCTTCATTATCAGTTTTGTATATTGTATGTTTTCGGCTGAAGGAGGCTTAATGCATGTAGTCTAAAAGCTTTTATTTATCAGCTTTCATTAAAGGCACAATCCATGAATCAAGAAATATTCACTGTCAAAAAAGTTAATCTTTTTCAAACTGGTACAGTATTTTATATCTGCTTTGGCTCAATTTTCCCAGCAGCGATTCCATGTTGTCACGGCCACAGGTTGTCATTGTGTTGTAGCAGGTTAAAGGTTTAAATGCATTAAACTGATTGAATGACCTTAATTTTGGTAAGAGGAAGGAGCAGGTTTACACTCACTTCTGGCTATTAGAATAAAATCGGCGTTCTGTTATGATGCACAGTTTAAGGACCCAAATGCAGAAGACAAGTATGTGGATGAGGTAGCAACCGTATTTATTAAAAACTGCAAGCAAACACTGGGGGATGTGAGCTCTTCCAGAGCGGTGAGGCTCTGGGGACAGAGACGGGGAGTGTAGGTAGTGGCTTGGTCAAAACCAGGGAGTAAGTCTAAACAAAGCAAACAAATCCGACAGGAAGCAGGCAAAGATACAAAAGTCCACAGTACAGGCCAGGTCCAAGGAACAAAGAATCAATACAATAGAACTCACAGTAAGAAATGCCGAGATGCTGGACACGGGAACAAAGTACAACGAAAAATGCACATGACAGGGACAACGACCTGACAATGAACAAAGGAAAAGACCCGGACTAAATACACTAAGGTAGGTGAGACAACAAGACACAGGTGCAAACAATCAAGGAGGGGCCAACAATCTAAACTGGAGGGAAAAGCAAACAAAGACAGGAAGTAAAACCACAAGACACACAAGGGGAGGAGAACACTACAAAATAAAACAGGAAACAGGACAAAACCTCAAACTATGACATGTTCATATTAAACAATAGTGTTTAACTTAGTAAATTCATTTTATAATGGGGCACCACTCCTTTACAAGGAGAAATTAATTAATTAATAATCAATTTAATTAATAGTCAATTTAGTCTTGATCTGAAGTTGCTACAGAGTTCTTGTCTCGGGACAGTGACAATATTATATAATAATAATATTTCAAATACACAATAACCAACATTTTATAAATGTTTATTTAACTACTAACTACACACGCAGGACAACAACTACTAGACTTCACAAATTAACGGATAAATGCAACCATGAATGAATTATATGAACACAGCGATGAATAATTAATAAGTGAATGAATGACTATGTGACACAGAGGATGCAGTAAATGATTGTTTTGGTTAGCGGTCTTAACTATGTGGACAACTTTAAGAGTTACCAATTAAATAAACTTTAGGCACCATTCAGCAACTGAGAAGTTTTGGAAAGTCAAGGTAGATTATTATTAGGAATTATTAATCACCTGAAGTAATTTAGCCATCATACCTATGTTCTTATTGTTCCTATTAAGCTAAAGCATCAAACCTCAGTGTCACAGAAAAGTATCTGTTTCTTCACCTGTGTTTTGGCTGAGCAGGGCAGGCTTTAAAGGGTAGAGATGAAGCAGTGTCATTTGTCTGGGCACTCGTTGGTGATCGGTTCTGGATGAAACTCACTTGAGCTTCATGTTTTAGAACGCGCTGTCGGTCCCCCGGGGCAATTCTGGCCTGAGTTGGAGGTCTTCCTCCATAAGCAGGCTGATGAAGTTCAGTTGTGAAGCAACGCGGTGTGAGCGTCTGCTAGCTGTTGGCTTAGTTTAAAGTTCGTTATGGTCCTAGTAAGGACTCTGGTGCTGCAACTGGATGTATCAACTTCTTTAATCTGGTATTAGCAATTTAAGTTTGCTAAGTTCGCTTTCTTTATGAGTTAAGTCTTTGTTTGAGTCTATTTCGCTCCGTCTCCATCTCTCTCTATTTCTCCTTTTCTGCACCACATGACTGGTGCGTCAGTTCCAGGGTTTCTTCTTTTCTAACCTTGTCGTGTTGGATCTCAGAGATGGCACAGCCTTCATTTAGCAGGCTTTTTTCTTTCAGAATGGTTGGATAGAAAGACATCAGAGTGAGCAAGGACAAGATGTCCGTGAAACTTCAGTCCACTCCCACCATATCTTATCATAATTCTTTCTGATGGATTAATAAAGTTTGAAATTTAATTCTCCCATGTTAAAGCTTTGTCTTATCAATTGTTAGAAGGCACCACACACTTTTATGAATAAAACGGGGTATTGTCTGCCTAACACAGTCAAGCTTGGTGGGTGAGATAGGCCATGCCTTGCGGACTGCTTCCTCTTAGGCCTTTATTTCACTGGTCAGCTCAGCTATTTCTTTTGTCACAGCTACCTGGGGATATCTAGAAAGGGTATCCGCTATAACAAGTTCTTTTCCTGGCACATATTCAGCTGTAGGCTTGTACCGCATAGCAGTAGTCTCTACAGTTTATCAGAGGAATCACATTGTGATTGCACTGCAGAGTAAAGAGGCCTAGGCCATAGTGGTATCTGGAAAACCTTTTTGAAAGCTTCCTCTTGCACTGCACTCCAAGCCCATGTTGTATCATTTTTGAGTAGGTCGTTGGAGGTTTTGTGCCCTTAGACAGGTTTGGCAGGTACCTGCCTAGTATTGGATCATTCCCTGGATTCTCCTCAGATTGGTGATGTTGCTTGGTGGCTCAAGCTTGGTGATGGCTTTGACCTTGGCCTCATCTGGTCATATGCTGTGCTGATCGATGCAATGTCCGAGATTAAATAATTTCTCATGGTTTAACTTTAAACCTGCGTACTTGAGAGTGCCTAGGGTTTTCTGGAGCCTCATTTCATGCTCCTCTTGAGTGTCTGAATAGATGAGAATATCACCCATGTAAATGGCCACACCATCATGATCCTTCAAGAGCTCTGTCATCTCACATTGAAAGATTTCAGGCGCACTTGTGTTTCCGAATGGCAGTCTATTGAAGTAGTATCTACCAAAGAGAGTTATGAATGTCATCAGTATGGCACTCTCACTGTCTAGTGTTATCTGCCAGAAACCATTTGCTGCATCCAAAAGAGAAAACACCTTAGCACCTGCGAGTTGAGCTAAGATGTCATCTGTAATGGGTAGAACATATTTCTCCCTCTTCACAGCCTTATTCAGCTTTTTTTAGATCAACACATATCCTTCATTGGTCTTTGTTCTTCTTGGGCACAGTGACCATCAGAGCACACCACTCCGTTCTGTGATTGACTGTATCACTCCAGTGGTTACTATGCGGTCTAGCTTCTTTTTCACCTAGTGGCAATTCTGCGGAATAAAGAAACAGTGAAGGCAACCACGTCTTTCTGTAGGTTTACTTCAAGCATCTGCAGACAGACTCACAGCAGCAAAACATACAGTACATCAGTATAATCTGCTCTGAATGAGTACAGGGGGAAAGGAGCATCAGTTATTTATCCAGTCTTCAGGGTCAGGCTCAGGGAGAAGAGTGTCCCTGAAGTCTGGACATAACAATCAATGGCATGTTTTATAGTTCCATATCATCATTATCAATGAACTGATCAAGTATTGATGCCAAACAGTTATGTGCCTGGTACACAAAAGAGTCATATGTATATGTTACATCAGAGAGTCCATTTGTTCTTGCCATTACAATTCCTCCCTTTTTAGCATAAAAATAATTTTAAAAAATGCTAATCAAAATAATTAAGGACAAACGTTAAAGGTAGGAAAGGAAAAATCAAATAAGTGGGGGAAACTTCAAGTGTCAGAGGAAGAAAAAGCCCACATGTACTTATTAGTTTATCAAGCAAACTTCAATTCAATAACCTATCATTAGCGGTCGATATAACTGGACGCAATAGAAATGAACTCAAAAATTTAATGAGAGACTAAATCAAAGAACTAAGTCATAAAGAATAAGCGTGTATGAATCAACAGAACTGCAATCATTAGGTAAATAGCTCTAGCAGTAATATGATTTCACAAGCATTTTATTCTAAATTCGCATCATACTCTGGATTTAATTGTATTCTCCTCAAATCATATCATTGTCAAACGGTGGAATCCATTCAATAGAGCTGGATGTTTCTATTGGCATATTCACATACTGACCCATAGATGATTTTTTGGTCTCACCCATGGGTCAACACAGCATAATAATGAAACAGATACTTCGGTAAACATGGTTTGCCATTTGGTCCATACCACACTTTGTCTGTGACAGTGCAGCCTGCCTTTTGCCACACTGCTTTTTCCTCTGCCGTTGCTCTTGTCTGCAGTTCCTGCAGATCAGCTGCAGTGTTGCATTAACTAATGAATCAGAGGTTCATTAGTTAATGCAACACATTGAGTGGTCAGTGTTGTTTGTTAGCAGCTTTTGCTGCCTTATCCGCTCTGACATTCCCATCATGAGGTTCACCATCTGCCGCTGTATCAGAATCAGAATCAGAATCAGAAATACTTTATTGATCCCCGAAGGGAAACTCTTTGTCACAGCAGCTCGCCTTTACGTCAGTGCACACAGGAAAAAGTACTAGCAAAAAATATAATACAATACACTATAAAACACAATAAAACAGGTCAGAAAATATATTAAGTACCAGGTGGGTATAAGTATAAGATAAAATAAGTGTGAAGTACCAAGTGGGTTTACTGGTTGATGATGATAATAAAAAAATTAAGTGTAGCTTATTGAGATTATTAAGATATTGCACAGCAGTAATGGAGGTATATAATATCAATATCAATAATAGGAAAAACTAACAGGAAAACTAAATATTGCACGGGAGTAATACACAGAATATTGCACAATTATTCAAGTATGGCAGAGATGTAATGATCAATGTCCAGTTTAGTGACCTAGGGTCATACAGACTAACCCTTAGAGGGAGGAGTTAAAGAGTTTGATGGCCACAGGCAGGAATGACTTCCTGTGGCACTCTGTGGTGCTTTTTGGTGGGATGAGTCTTCCGCTGAAGGTGCTCCTTTGCTTGAGCAGCATATCATGGAGCGGGTGGGAGACACTGTCCAAGATGGCATGTAGTTTGGCCAGCATCCTCCTCTCTGACACCACCACCAGAGAGTCCAGCTCCACCCCCACAATGTCACTGGCCTTACGGATCAGTTTGTTGAGTCTGTTGGCGTCCGCTACCTTCAACCTGCTGCCCCAGCATGCAACAGCATACAGGATAGCACTGGCCACCACAGACTCATAAAACATCTTCAGCATTGTCCGGCAGATGTTGAAGGACCTCAGCCTCCTCAGGAAATAGAGGCGGCTCTGGCCCTTCCTGTAAACAGCTTGAGTGTTCTTGGTCCAGTCCAGTTTGTTATCCAAGTGTACTCCCAGGTACTTGTAGTCCTCCACAATTTCCACACTGACCCCCTGGATGGAAACCGAGGTCGCTGGTGCCTTGGTCCTCCATAGATCCACAATCAGCTCCTTAGACTTTGTCGCATTGAGCTGCAGATGATTCTGCTCACACCATGAAACAAAGTTACCCACCACAGCCCTGTACTCAGACTCCTCACCACCGCTGATACATCCTACCACAGCAGAGTCATCAGAAAACTTCTGGAGGTGGCAGGACTCTGTGTGGTAGCTGAAGTCCATGGTGTAGATGGTGAAGAGGAAGGGAGAGAGGACAGTCCCCTGAGGGGCCCCAGTGTTGCTGACCACGCTGTCCGACACACAGTGCTGCAGGCGTACGTGCTGTGGTCTACTAGTCAGGTAGTCCACAATCCAGGACACAAGGGGGGCATCCACCTGCATTGCTGCCAGCTTCTCACCCAGCAGGGCTGGCCGGATGGTGCTGAAAGCACTGGTGAAGTAAAAAAAAAAAGATCCTCACTGTGCTTGCCGGCTTGTCCAGGTGGGTGTGGATGCGGTTCAGCAGGAAGATGATCGCGTCCTCAACTCCCAGTCGGGGCTGGTAGGCGAATTGAAGGGGGTCCAGGAGGGGTCTGACCATGGGCCACAGCTGTTCCAGCACTAGTCTCTCCAGGGTCTTCATTATGTGGGAGGTCAGTGCCACCGGGCTGTAGATCCTGGTGTAGCCATGTCTCAGAGAAGCACATCAAACTACACTC
The DNA here is from genome assembly GCA_027580175.1 of Siniperca scherzeri. Lineage (NCBI taxonomy): Eukaryota > Metazoa > Chordata > Actinopteri > Centrarchiformes > Sinipercidae > Siniperca > Siniperca scherzeri. Next base: position 38,350,150 of record CM050855.1, on the reverse strand, counting down.
ACGGAACTCTGTCTGACTCCGGGCTAACGCCATTAGCTCGTCCATTTTATTAGCCAGCGATCTCACGTTGCCCATGACGAGAGAAGGCAGACACCGCTTAAATCAGAAGAAGAAGTTCCTTGCAACCCATTGTCTACAGTATGACATCGTAGAACCTAGGAGGGCCATTACCTGTTTCTTTGTCTCTGGATTTGGGATGAGCTGAATTGCCTGGGCTCTTTTGGGTGATAGGGACTTCCCCTCAGCTCACATGACCCAGGAATGTGACCTTTTCAGATACAAACTGCAGCTTGGATAAGCTAGCTTTGTGTGCAAGGTGACTGAGCAGAGCTAGTGTGTCTTTTACACAAGCTTCTCTTGTTTTTGAACAGATCATGAGGTCATCTACATTTTATAGGAGCGCACTTCCTTCTGTCAATTATAACGTTTCCAAATTGTTCTTTAACGCATCATTAAAGATTCCAGGACTCTCTGAATGCCCTTGGACGAGTCTGGTGAATGTAAAACTCTTACCTTCAAAAGAGAACGCAAACCAGTACTGGCTGTCAGGATCCACTGGGATGCTGAAAAAAGCGTTAACCAGGTCAGCAACTGAAAACCACTTACTCCCAGGTGGCACCTGTGAGAGTATTGTGTGGGGGTTGGGAAGATTGGGTGCTCATGTATGTACTGCTGCATTTTCCATCTGCATGTCTTGCACGAACCTCCACTGTTGTGGCTCTCCGGCGTCCCAGAGTTTTCATACGGGGAAAATAGGTATCCAGACTGGAGATTTTGCACATGGAATTATCACTCCTGCTTTCAAAAGAGAATCAAACACCGGTTTAATACCTTCAACAGCTTCCTTCTTCAAAGGATATTGGTTCTGACACGGCCTATATGAAGATTTTGGTGTGATTACTACAGGCTCAGCATCTTTGATTAATCCTACATCATACTTGTGTTGAATGGTACATGAGTTAACTCAGGAAATTCTGAGATGTCTTTCTGACATGACTTATTCCATCATCTGATGTTACCAAACTGGCCATTAAAAACTCTGAATCTGGAATGAGCTCAATGCTTCTTACCCCAGTTGCTATAGCTGAAAATCTTTTTCGGAATACCTGAAGTCGGTTGTGAAAATCCACACCTGAGTCTGATGTCTTTACCCAACCAGCAGCTTCCTCACAACGTCTGGTCCAAGGGCCCAAGCACCCCCATGTATCCTGCTTTGCGTTGACCAAGGGGACATGAGGATATGAGTTAGGGACCTGAATTAAAGCTTTACATAGTGGATCATTGAAAGCTTCTGAGACAGTGCATCTTTTATCATTCCCAAACAACCAGATCAGCTTTAGTGTGTTTCTCTCTTTGTCTTGCCTGAAGCATGTGTCCTTGAAATGTTTATCAACCCCAAGATGTACATGTGATGTGCAGTGTAACTCTTGTGGCTCCTTGATGTCTGTTCGTGTATAGTTGTCTTTAAAGAGAGCTTTGACCTTGGTGATAAGATAGTTGTTTACAGAGCCAGGAGCTGTGTGAGGCAGCTTCTATTGATAAGCGTACATTAGCTCCCTGCTACTGTGTTTCACATACTGTGATGCAGTGTCAGAAATTCTGGCTACAACGATGCCTTCGGGAGTGGAAATCAGGCAATAATTCCTAATCTTATCATCATATCTCTTCTGATGATATTTATCAGGTATCAGTTATCGTTTAGATAACAAGAATGAATGTGTAAAGTGTTTCTCAATTTCTTCGCTGCATGACAATGGTGTGGTGTACATTTACACCAGGGGTGTTCCTGAAGCTCCTACTGTCCTCACGAATCTGCCGCTCATTTTTGGAAGGACTGCAAACTCTGCCTCTCTTATAACAGAATCAGTCGCACCAGAATCCACAAGAAAAACAATATCTTTTCCAGCAACATTGATTGTGTGTTCAGGCATGCGTTTGTATGCATCATGTGTATATTCGGTGTATATCTCTGCTCGGGCTTTGTCATTAGTGGCTTGTGTGTGCTCAAGGTAAGAGATAGCCTCACTTATCAATGTCTGTGTGTGTGGCTGTGTCTCACATGCTTGTGCAGGAGTGTGTGTATCAGTGTGTGTCTCATGCAGGCAGTTGTCTGTGTGTCGTGCGTTCACATGCTCTGTTGTGTCAGTGTGGGTGCTCTTACGTAACTGATGTGAAGAATGCTCTGTCGTCTCCAGTTCAGTGTTCAAGCCAGCCCCTTCCCGACCTGGCGTGTCTAGTCAGTCAGCGTGACCGTGATTCACGGGACGATCTTTTGCCCAATGTCCCATTTTGACACATTTGAAACAAGCGTCACTTCTTCCTCATCCTCTCCCCCTTGCACCATGTCCTCGTCGGCTTTGGCCTTGGCCTCTGTTCTGATTCTTGAATGCTCTCAGCTACGCCATCTGTAATCTATCCGTCAGCTGCGTACTTTTCTTCCTTTGCTCATCTTTGAGGAATTTTTCTGTATGGATAGTGTGTCTCTCTATGGTCTCCAGGTTACCGTACTCCCAGGTCACACAGTCGTGTTTCACCATGTCCGCAGGGTGAATGCCATTGATGAAACAGTCACGTAAATGTACTTCCCAGGGGGTGATTGTATTATTACTAGCTTACTAGCTATTATTAGCTTCAGGCTTTTTAGTCCACTGTGTGTATTATGGATCTCATTGTCTGAGCCTGGCCAAATACTGGCCAAATACTCTACTACAGTCTCACAGCATGGTCCCACTCTGTCTGTTTCAGCCTTATATCCACTGTAGGAAAAACCCCGGCTGCTCTCGGCCAGGTTGTGCCCATCTGAGTTCCTAACAGTCTCTGTAGCTCGATGGTGGTGGGTCTGAACTGTTGGCAGAAGGCCAGTAACTGTGGCGAATGCCTCCCCCCCATCCCGAACAGAGGGGAGAAATTGTGCGGCTTCTTTCAGGTCAGCATAAGTCCGTGGTCTGAAAATCAGTTGTGAAGTCTCATTTCTTGCTGCCACCTCCATCATCGGTGCAATCACTTTTAAGGAGGTGCAGGAGTTTGATCTGTGCCGGAATTCTTTGTTGCTTCGAGTGTGATGAGGGCTGGAAAGGCGATTGGAGGTGATTGTGCCACCCCAATGTGATTTGTAGGCCTCTGTGTGTTAGAGATGTGGGAATGAATGATCTTTGTCCTCCCGTTGCCTCATCCGGGTATATTGAAGCCACAGTTTGTGGCTGAGGCTGTCCCTCTGCTGGTGCTGCTGCTGTAGCTGCTGCTGCTGCTCGTTGTTGAGACTGACTTCCTCTGACGGGGGCCGAGTCCAGGTCCAGGTCCCTGATATGTGCGTCTTGTTGCCAAGCAACAAGCGTAAAGCATAAACCTTCTAGTCTGCTTTAAATTGCTTTTTCTTTTCTACCTTGTTCTTTCTCTTCTAATTTGTCTCTTAATATCTCTCTCTGTCTGAGAGAGAAGCTGCCGGTTGATGGAAACCCAAATTCTTTTACCCAGATGTCCAGCTGGTCAATGCTGTGCTTAACATAATTGGGAATCATGTAGTTTATATTAGGAGATTTCAACATGGGTGATAGCAGATTTGATTTTTCATTCTCATTCTTTCTTTGCTATTGTTAGAACCCATATTTATTCTTTATCCCCAGTTCCCCAACTACAATAACTTTGTTTGATGTTTTAAGTAGTCTCTTTGTGCTTTTTAATATTTTGTCTGGATTCTTAGGAGCCATTCTGCCACTGTTAAGAGGAGAAAAAAGGACCTTGAAGCTGGCTGCTAGGGGAAAGACAGTCAGATAGTTTACAGACTCACTTGAGAAAGGAAAAAAAAATTAACCCTTCAATACCTCTAAGGGCAGGCTGTTTTATTGCCTTCTCAGATTATCTGTTTGGCATTCACACCTTTTACTTACTCTGATTTTTCACACATTCACTCTTTCATGCATCCGTTAATACACTCACACGCATCAATATATTCACACGTATCACCGTTTAAGCACTTTGTACTCACACACGTCAATATTTTCACTGCTGGGAGCATAGGCACTGACACACGCCTTGCAGTGGTTCAATTCAATTCAATTTTATTTATATAGCGCCAATTCATAACAGAAGTTATCTCAGTGGTCACACTGTAGGGTATGGCATCCTCTTTCAGAGTGATTTTGATTGGCTTTATCTTCAGCTTACCAACCTCTGCTGGACAGGGATCCTTTAGCTGCTCTGTACTTCTGATCTCTTCTACTCGCTTAACCAAGCCCGTACATATAGCTACATTACGACTAAGCAGGTGGCCATGTGACCCCTTTATCACATTCACTTTAAACCTGAACTTTTTCTCTTTCCTTATTGTAGTAGCTGTAAAGTGACCCATACAGTTCAGTTTACTCCCTGGGCTATCTAGTTTATTCTCTTGTTTCTTAGTCGTGGCTTATTCCATAGCTGGTTAAAAGTATTTTCTGATATGACACTTGTATCTGCTCCTGTGTCAATCTTAAAGTCTGTTTCAATACATTGTATATCAGCGGTTTCACGGTCCATGCATTGTTTGAATCGTCCACATCTGTGATTTCTCCAAGGAAATGTACTTGGGCCCTGTCTCTTCCCTCATAGGGTGCAATAATCTCATTGACCACACAGGAGCGACACAGCACAGCAAAATGTTCCAGTTTTCGACAGTTGCGTCATTCAGTATTACAAGCAGCGCATCGGTTTCCTAAGCATGCACTCGACCACATTTGAGTCCCTTGTTTACAAAATTCTTCGTTCTTATCATCAGCAAATGCACAGGTTTTGGCTAGCTCTTGGAGGCTTCTGAGGTACTCCTCTGCTATTTCCCCTGGCTTCTGAGTGCGCTGATGGAAACGGGCTCTTTCGTGAATCATATTCACCTTCGGCAAAAAAAAATACTTCTCCAGTTTCGCCATGACAGTCTTATAATCATTTGGATCTTCTTCATCCTCTTCCAAAAATGTTACATTTTAATAAACTTAAAATAATAATAAACTTGCTCAGCTTCTTTCCCCAGCGAGTAAAGCAGTGTACAAACCTGTACCTCTCCATTGTCCTTGTTGAGTTTCGTCGCCATCCTGTAAACCTCTGGTGCCATTCCAGCCATTGTTCTGGGTGAGAGAAATCAAAGTGTTCTGGAGATGGGAACTTAGCCATCCTCCTACATCTTCTGACACCATTTAGTGTTATGTGGAAATATTATCAGACGGCGATTATCTCCAGTCAACTTTATTATCTGATTTAAAACATAAATACTTTGGGGCTGTTCGTGGTAACTGTTTTTGTGGAAATTTATTAACGTTATTGCAGCAGCTAGCCAGAGCATCTTTGAGATAGCATTTGCATTGTTGTGATACGAAAGCCTGTTCTGCCAGTATGTGTGTGCGTGTGTGTGTGTTGCTGCTTTATGTAAATTTACTTGATAGACCTGCTCTGAAGGTAACTATATAGATACGTGTGAAAAATAAATGGTCAAACTGCAGGAATTAATTTGCTTGGCAACGTTGAGTAACTTTGATTAGCACCCCTCTCTTGACTGTCCCTTGTAGTGGCAATTTCTGTGGAATAAAGAAACACTCAAGGCAACCACTTGTCTTTCTGTAGGTTTACTTCAAGCGTCTGCAGACAGAGTCACAGCAGCAAAACATACATCAGTATAATCTGCTCTGAATGAGTCCAGAGAGAAAGGAGCATCAGTTATTTATCCAGTCTTCAGGGTCAGGCTCCTCAGCCTGGGGAGAAGAGTGTCTCTGAAGCCTGGACATAACAGTCAATAGCATGTTTTATAGTTCCATCTCATCATTATCAATGAACTGTTTTCATCACATAGTCCAAACAATCATACACAGATCAGTATTGATGCCAAACAGTTATGTGCCCGATACACAAAGGGTCATATGTATATGTTACATCAGAAAGTCAGTTTGTTCTTGCCATTACATTAGTCAACATTAGTCTAACATTGCCCAGAATACCAGCTGTAGCCTGTATCGTTATGCTAGCTCAAAGATGCTCTGGCTAGCTGCTGCAGTAACATTAATGAAGTTCCACAAAACATCAGAATCAGCTTTATTGGCCAGGTATGTGTACACATACAAGGAATTTCACAACAAGGTAAACAAACATTAAGCTACTATATATATATATATATATATATAAAGTATAATAAACAATAACAGTAACATTTGTAAACCGTAAGACAATTAGTGCAATGGTGCAGAGTGCAAATGGTGCTGAAATAAATATGATTAATGTAACAGGTTGCTTTATATACATAAAGTATATATACAGTACGCACAGTGTGCATAGATTTAGAAGTGATAATATTTACATAAACAATGAGATAAATTTACAGGTACAGTGGTTGTCTTTGTCACAGGGTTATTGCACAGGGATTGTTCCTGACACTATGTGACTGGCGTTAAGTGTTCATCAGAGTCATGGCCTGTGGGTAGAAACTGTTCTTGTGTCTGGTTGTTTTGGCTTGTGTCTGGTTGTACAGTGCTCTGTAGTGCCTACCAGAGGGGAGAAGTTGGAACAGGATTGACCAGGGTGTGTTGGATCTGCAGTGATGTTTCCTGATGATCTTTTCTGCAATCCTGACTGTCTGTTGTAGTCTGTTTCTGTCCTGTTTGGTTATCTCCACAGTTTTGAGCATGTTCGACTCCAGGTTGTTCTGACCGCATCAGAGAGCCAGCTGTTCAGCCTCCCATCTGTATGCAGACTCATCACTGTCCTGAGTGAGGCCGATGACCGTTGTGTCGTCTGCAAACTTCAGGAGTTTGACAGATGGGTCTCCTAAGTTGCAGTCATTGTGTAGAGCAGGCCTATTGAATTGGCGGCCTGTGGGCCACATCCAGCCCAGAAGCAATCTCCGAATGGCCCAGCATACATAAATCTAATATGACAAAATAATTAAACTACATATATAGTGCATGGAACGAGCTAACATGTGAGTCATCTCGCTTCCTTCTCATCTCTGTTGAGAGTTCCACATGCGCAGTACCGATCAGGCAGGATGTTTACTGATGTAGCGACACCACCAATCATATCTTTCACAAATCAGCGTTTTCTCATGTGAATTCCGACCATGCTTAGTAGCTTTTCAAAACATCTGGCTATTGACCTTTGACGTGCTGACATGCTATGGTAAACGTATTGTCTCATTTCCGGTCATCGGTGTTTGTGTGTTACTAGTAGCATATTTCTGCTGCTCTAGCTCATCACAGTTACTTTTGTTCAATTCTTCATTATAGTAACTATAGTAACTCTCTGCTATACATTTAAACGTACACTAGTTCTGCTTTACCACTCATAGCTCTCTCCTTTTAATGACGTTCTCGCTAATCCCACAGTTTACATGCTATTCAGTTTTGCTAGCAACCGTTTTTTAGCTTAGCAGCTAGCAATGGCTTCTCTCTCTGCCTCTCACTCTCCTGCTCGGGGTGTCAAATGTTTAGCTATTCCTCTGCCTCCTTTAGTGATAATGGTACATGTAATAAATTTAGTTTAATTGTGTCATTGGAGGCGAGGCTTAGTGAAATGGAAATGTGGTTCCGCACCATGGGAACTCAATCATTAGCTGCTGTAGTTAGCCAATCCGGACCGACCAGAGGTAGCTCCTGTTAGCTGTATCCAGGCAGCTCCCGAGCAGCCGGGAAACCAGGGAGGCTGGGTGACACGTCAATAATCAAATGTGTTCCTGGGGCCAGAGCAGGCAACACGGAATCCTATTTAAAAATGCTGGCTAAGGATAAACGTAAATACAGTAAGATTGTTATTCACGTCTGCAGTAACGACTCCCGATTACGCTAATTAGAGGTCACTAGAGGTAATGTTGAGTCGGTGTGTACATATGCAAAGACAATATCAGACGCCGTAGTTTTCTCTGGGCCCCTGCCATACCTGACCAGTGATGACATGTTTAGCCGCATGTCTTCATTCTGCCGCTGGCTGTCGAGGTGGTGTCCGGCAAACGATGTGGACTTTGTAGATAATTGGCGGACTTTTTGGGGAAGACCCGGTCTGATTAGAAGAGACGGCATTCATCCCACTTTGGATGGAGCAGCACTCATATCTAGAAATCTGACTGATTTTATTAGTGGACCAAAACCATGACAACTCAGAGTTGAGACCAGGAGGCAGAGTTGAAAGACTAAGAACAAGGCTTTCAAATGAGTTATAATTTAGTTTAGGTTTAGGGTTGATTAATAGGCTTGAGTCGAAGATGGCTGCAACTCCACCTCCTCGGCTGGTGCCTCGAGGAATGTGAGTATTTATATGACTGGGTAAAGTGGATTTATTTAGGCTAACATATTCTTCATGACCCAGCCAGGCTTCAGTAAGTCAAAATAAGTCAATATGATACTCTGATATTAAATTGTTCACTAGTACAGCTTTAGATTACAGAGATCTGATGTTAGTGAGTATGTGTGTGTCCATCACACAGTGAGTGTCAGTATCAGTATAAGAGCAAAGAATTATTAAAAATGATCAAATAATTAAAGTATTTATTGAATTATAATTAACTAAATTATACATAGCAACATACATATAACCTGGTTATAATAGAAAAATGTAATCATTAAGTTATTTACAAATCAAATAATATTAGTCAGGTAAATCAGATCAATTATGTGCCTACCAACCAGGTTGACTGATATATATAAAATATTAATAATACAAATAAACAATTCATATAGCTGTGTTTGTCAGGTTCCACTGGCTGTCCTCAGGTCGTGACATGAGGTGATACATTTTGCTGCAATCGTATCATATTTCTTCAAGTAAATATGGAAGTTTCTCTATGTCTGTTGTGTTTTCAAATTCAAGGTGTATTTTTATTATATGGGGAAAATGTTAATTTCTCAGAGGCTGGTTTTTGGGGCATGATGTGAGCAAGTGTAGTTCTGACTACCTCTTGTCTGTTACACTAGGTGCAGAGTCTCTCCTCCTCTGGTAGCCAGCTCTGTCTGTGCCGACCCTTCTCTATACCCAGGGTGTTTGCTTAGTCTATACACAGTCAGGACTTTTCTTCATTTAGGATTTTTTACTGTGGTCCGATAATGTGCTAATGAAGTCTCTTTTTAGGGTCAGATAACATTTTAATTTACTCTGTGTTTTTGTTGTTTCCTTCCAATATGTGATATAGTTTACTTTTTGCTGGTTGATAATTTGGTTTGGTCTGATTGGGTTGCTGTTGTAGTCCTGAGGCTGTCTGGGGCATGTTAGGTTGTTTGGGCAGAGCCTCAGGACCAGCTGGCTGAGGGGACTCTTTTCTGGCTTCAGCTCTTGGCAGGTTAGGGCTGTGTGATGGTTTGTCTGGGTGTTACTGGTTTTTAGGTGACTGTAATATTGAATTGCTCTTTTTTGTATTTTTAATGAGGGGGTATTGGCCGAGTTCTGCTCTACAGGTATTGTTTGGCATCTTTCGCTGGACATTCAGGATGCTTTTACAGAATACTGTGCAGAATGATCCTATTATTGTTTTGTCCCATTTGTAAAATTCATGATTTAATTTTGGTCCCCAAATTTCACTGCCATAGAGAATTATAGGTTCTAACACAAATTGGAAAATGTTTAGCCAGATTTTCAATTGGAATGTCAAATTGAATATTTCTTCTAATTGCATATAAAGTTCTTGCTTTGTCTCTGAGATCTTTCACAACCATGTTATAGCTTCCTGTGGAGCTGATGTTGAGGCCAAGGTACGTGTAGTTTTTTGTATGTTGTAATTTTGTGGTATCCAAAAAGAAAGTTTGTGTGTTAACCTGATTTCTGGATTGCTTCTGAAAGACCATTATCCTGTTCTTGTTGTGTTTGCTGTCAGGGCCCAGGTCTGTCAGAACCTCTGCAGGAGATTAAGGTGCTGAAAGCAACACTAAATCATCTGCATACAGGAGACGCCTGATCTGTGTCATTCAGGGTGAGGCCAGGTGACATGGAATTCTCTGGAACAACCTGCCCGAAGAAATTAGGTTGTCTGAGTCAGTGTCTTCGTTTAAGTCTCTTCTCAAAACAAATTTTTATCTGAAAGTATATCCTGATTTTACCTGAACTGGCTGTTTATTTTATTGCTTTTGTGTATTTTATTTCATCATTCACTGTGGTATTTTATTTCTCTTGTTGTGAAGCACTTTGTACTTTGTTTTGATAAGTGCTCTATAAATAAAGTTCTATTATAATTATTATAATTGGTTCTCCAATTCATTGATATATAGATTGAAGAGAGATTGGACTGAGATTGCACCCCTGCCTTGCGAGAAGAAGGCTTTGTTTGTCTCCAATCTTTATAGCACATTTGCTTTTTGTATACATGTCCTTAAATCAAATGTTTTTTCCCCAATGCCCTTTTCAATTAGCCTATAGAAAAGGCCCTCATGCCAGAAGAAATCAACGAAACAGGTTTAAATCTTGATCAATTAAAGTGGAGGGTAAATATATGGTCTGTTGTGCAGGAATTTGGCAAGAATCCAATTTGGCATTTGTACATAACATTGTGGCTATTGAGAAAATTGACAATTTGTTTATTAATGATGTTGCAGGATATTTTTGAATGCTTAAGTATAGCCAATGTCGTGAGACCGATTTTAGAACCCAAATGCAGGACACACAGGACAGAGCGAGGTAAGATTGAAAACAGTCTTTATTATGCAGATAGTTGTTGGGGTATGAAGTATTCGGCTTGGTTCGTGGCCGCTTCTGTCACAGCCTGTCATGTTCTCACCAGTCACTACACTACACACACACCGTAATCCCTCACCTGATTACTAATTCCAATCACCTGGCACTCATTACACACCTGCACCTTATCAGCACTCCACTCCCCTATAAAGCACTATCCCTCACTTCAGTCAGTGTCCGGTCTCGTTGAAACAAGGACAGATCTCCAGATCCTGCCTCCACAACGCTACGGACTCACCTACGTCTCTGCAGAAATCCTGCTAGTTTCCAGTACCTCGATTCCGGCTCCTGTCTTCTCCAGTCTTCCGTGTGTGTCGCTCCAGCTCCTGGTCCCGTGTGTCTCCCGTCTCCCATGTGGGTTGCTCCTGTTCCCGGTCCCGTGTGTCTCCCGTCTCCCATGTGGGTTGCTCCTGTTCCCGGTCCCGTGTGACTCTACTCTTCTGTGTGCATCCACATTTCTCCAGAGCTCCTCTACCTCCAGTGAAAAGGACAGTATCATTATCTCCATCACCTCTCCATATTCCTAGTGTTTCAATAAACGATCCCTGTGTCTTCACTGTGTCTCCGGTCTGTTCTGTCCGTAACAGCCTCGAGGACTCGACCGGACTGGGTCAGAGACGTGGTGAGCTGGTTCTGGACTGGCGAGCGTAGTGGGAAGGGCTGGGCCGACCAGGCGGGGGACCAGTGAAGCCTGGCGTTTAGTTCGGGTAGGCGGCTGGCTCTGGAGGCGAAGTTGGCGTGTACGGATATCCAGAAGATCCAAAGGCAGACTGAGGCTGTGATAACCGGCAGAGCATGAGTCTGAGACAGAGAGAACCGGAGTTACTAACAAGGCAGAAACAAAGAACACTTTACACTTTTCTTACTTGACGTTGGGGCCGTTACGAGGTGCGCGTACACATGTACGGGGACGATCTGGCGTCGGTAGAGTGGAAGAGCCCGGTAGATAAATGGTGGAATCTGATGATGATGGGAGTCAGGTGTGCCGGTGATCAGCAGCAGGCAGGAGATCAGGAAGCCAGACCAGCACACAGACACACACACACATACAACAATGGACAGGGGACAGCAAGCAAACATAAGGAAGGGCAGATACACTGGAATACACGAGGATCAGGGGGCATAGTGGCTAACTATGACAGCCAATTTGATTTTATGGTCTGAGTATTTGATCATTTCATTGAGGATTCCATAAATTCCACTAGCCTTTTTTGTTTTCAAGGATTGGATGATTTCTATTAGATCTTGTTCTGTTATTGGGTAATCTAGAGAGTTCTGGTTGTTTTTTTTATCACCGCCTTCAGAGTTTTCCATTTAGTGTATATATTGTATTGATTGTTTTTTGTAATATTATTATACAATTCACTAAAGTGATTAATCCAGGTATTGCCATCTTGAATAGCCAATTCATCTTGCTGGTTTTTGTTTACAGTGTTCCATTTCTCCCAGAACCGGTTAGACTCTAAGGATTCCTCAATTTCACAGAGCTGGTTCCTGGTGTGTGGTTCTTTCTTAGTTTTTAGGGTGTATTTGTATTGTTTCAAAACGTCATCATAATGAAGGCATATCTTCTGGTTATCTGGGTCTCTGTTTTTCATTTGTTAATTTTCCGTAAGTTTTTTTTCATTCAATGTCAAACCATTTGTTATCATTTATTTGTTTAGATTTTTGTTTGGAGGGTTTCAAATTAGATAATAAAACCAAAGGGGGCTGACTGTGAAAGCCCTGAGAGTCATTGGGTCTAGATCTGTAATGAAATAGTCTACTGTACTACTGCCACAAGCTGAACTATAAATGTAGCGGCCCAGAGAGTCTCCTCTTAGCCTGCCGTTGACTATGTACAGTCCCAGTGAGTCTTTTAACTCTCTATAGAAATCTGAATTTCTGCTTTTTAAACCAAAAACAGATGATTTAAGGCCTTGAATGTTCTAATATGTTATGGTAAACGATTTCATCTCTTAATGTGATCTTTTTAAAAATAAACACTGAAAAAAAGAGGAAAAGAATATACAATAAGTGAGTTGACAATATTAAACCAGAAACTTTGGGTGAAATTTTGTGTATCTGATGTGAAATATTGTTAGAGGGAATGCAATTGTTATCACCATTCATTTAAGATTATAAACATCATGCTTAACTCGTAGAAAAGGTTTCAGTTGTAGTCATCTGGATACTGTTTTCAGAATCAAGACGTTTCGGCTCCCATCCGGAAGTCATTCTCAATTGTGAAAAAAAGATCCAAAAAACAGGACAAAAAGGGAAACAGAACCAAGAAGGAATGGTGTCTCCATTCCTTATGTATCTGGACTGTCTGAAAAACTACAAAGGATCTTTAGACAGCACGATGTTCCTGTTTTCTTTAAACCAGGCAACACTTTAACACAGACACTCGTTCATCCTAAGGACAAGATGCCCACACAAAAACAGAGCAATGTAGTTTACTCAATTCAATGCAGTGAGGAACACTGCAAAGAACGGTACATAGGTGAGACTAAACAGCCACTTCACAAAAGACTATCAGCACAGACGACACGCTAACTCAGGATTGCAGAGCGCCGTGCATTTGCATCTAAAAGCTACAAACCAAAACCTTGGTCACGCCAATCATATGCTAATCAGGTACTTAACAGTGATGAGGGAGGTGCAGCCAGAAAACAATAGGCCTGATTACTGGGCCATCATGGAAACAATTAGGTCAGTTTCAGGTGAAACTAGCTAGAGTAATCAACAGATACTCAGGAAGACTCCTTCCTGAGGGCAGGGCTTATGTAACACAGAGTAGCTTAAATTTCTGAATTCCTGGTCCATTTTTTCACAATTGAGAATGACTTCTGGATGGGAGCCGACGTCTTGATTCTGAAAACAGTGTCCAGATGACTACGACTGAAACCTTTTCTACGATGGAACACTCCTGGACGAATGAGGGACTACACCATATCGAGCTTAACTGTTAACTACCATTTGATGGCTTAAAGAAGTCTCTGCTCTTCTACCACCTTGCTATGAGGAGCAGAGCAGAGCAGGTTTAACATGTGTTGTTTTGCTCTGAGGTCACCAGAGGGGGGTGGGACTATTGCTCCTCTCACAGCCTCCATGTTGCTCTGTCCAATAAGCTGCTGCTCCCATAGTCTTGGCTCTGCAGTTGGGAGGAGAAGGGGTGCAGGACCTCTGGGCTGGGGGGCTCTCTGGCTGGGTATTGAAGGCCTGTGTTGGATCAACTGTGGGGTGGGTTGGGCTGGGGTTGTGATGCTGGTGATGCGGTGGATGTGGTGACCTAGCCATCCTCTCTCTGACCTGGGGTGGGTGTATCGTGGAGGTCTTGGCAGCCTGTGTGGGATCAGCACTGTGCGGTTACTCCTCGGGTTAGTAGTAAGGCTCCTGCTGAGGGCAACATCGTTCAAGGCTGGGCCTAGGTCAGATGCAGGGGTGTGACTGGAGGCAGGCTTGGGATTGTCCTGTTCTCTCTTGACAGTTGCAAGAAAGTCACTGAGGGTAGGAGAAGTAGGCTGCTGTTGGTCCAGCTGCTCCCTGAGCTGAACCAGCTCTACCTCCATTTGGGAGAAGTGTTCTTTCATGCCGTCTGGAGCAGGGAGAGAACAGGGGGTTTGGCTCCCAGGGTTGTTGAGGTGTTTGTGAGAGTCTCTTCCTCCTTCTCAAGCACTCAGTCTCATGGCAGCGAAATCAAGCTCAAACTGTCTCAGGTCGCGTTCTGTTTTTGAATATGTTTATTGTTATTGTGGGGGTGTCTGAGTCATTTTCTTTGAGTACACTTATTTTCCATTAGTTACAAATATCTGTTTTACTCTTTACTGCAGAGTAATGAGAGCTAATGACATTCAGGCAGGCATAAGGTTCATCAGTCCAGAAGATTAAATTGCAAGCCCTGCCATCTTTGTAGTAGTCAAGGAATATGATTTCTGGTTTGTCTCATTATTTAGGAGCTATCCTTAAGCATGACTGCTCAGTATCTCTCCCTAAATAGAACTCTGTCTGTGAGTTACAATTATCAGTGAGTTTGTTATTGTACTCACCTGAACGCAGTTCTTGTAGTATTAGGTAAAAAACGTGGGTAGGAACCTTCTGCATGTTGTACTGTGTTGCATGGGGGGACACAATAAAGAAGGGGGTTAACTAGCAGCAGCTTGTTCTTGTGTTTTTGTGTCAAGTCTCCAGATAAGGTTTCCGTTGTACCTATCTCAGTGCATAATGTAACGAGTCCCCTCAGCCTTTCTGTCTCTGGGCTCCTCAAAGTTTTCAAAACATTTTGAACTGAATGATAATTAATAATAATAACTTTTTAATATAGCACTTTTAAAAACACAGTTACAAAATGCTTCACATATAGGATAAAATACAAATACAAGTATACATACATACATACATACATACACATGCAAAAACTAAAGGCAAACAGAGAGTGTTTATAATAAAGGCTAACTTGTAGAAATGCCGCTTAAAACAAACTACAGATTCAGCAGATTTGATGGAATGGGGAAGGTTATTCCAAAGTTTAGGAGCTGCAACCGAAAAAATACGCTCACCTCTGGATTTACGCTCACCTCTGGAAAATATGAACGGGGAACATATAAAAGGCCTTGATCAGATGATAGGAGAGCTGTAATAGGAGCTCAACAACTCTGCTATATATGTGCGGACCAGTGTTATAGTTTTGGGTCTTGAGTTTCTTCATTTCCTGTTTTAATTTGTAATACGCACCTCTCCTTTGTGTTTTGTGCTTTACCTGCTGCCTTGTGTCTTTTCCCTCCAGTTTTGATTGTCTGCTCCACCCTGATTAGTTTCACCAGTGTCTTGTTATCTCCCCTCACCTGAGAATATATGGTCTGTGTGATTCCTTTGTTCTCTGTCAGTTCATCCAAGTTGCTTTGTTGGCTCTTGCTTTTCTGCCATTTGGACCTGCATTTGCCTGCCTGTTACCTGTTTGCTTTCTACCTAATAATATTGCAAAAATCAGGCACATCCTGTCTCAAAATGATGCCGAAAAATTAGTGCATACATTTGTTACTTCTAGGCTGGACTACTGCAATGCCTTATTATACAGCTGCCCGAATAAGTCCCTTAAGACTCTCCAGTTAATCCAGAATGCTGCGGCACGTGTACTGACAAAAACTAGGAAAAGAGATCATATCTCTCCAATATTAGCTTCTCTGCACTGGCTCCCTGTAAAATCCAGAATAGAATTTAAAATCCTTATCCTGACCTACAAAGTTCTTAATGGTCTGGCACCATCATATCTTAAAGATCTCATAATACCTTATTACCCGACTAGAACACTGCGCTCCCAGGATGCAGGGTTACTTGTGGTTCCTAGAGCCTTCAGTTATCAAGCTCCTCTCCTGTGGAATCAGGTCCCAGTTTGGGTTCGGGAGGCAGACATCATTTCCACATTTAAGAGTAGGCTTAAGACTTTCCTCTTTGATAAAGCTTATAGTTAGGGCTGGCTTGGGTGAGTCCTGAACCATCCCTTAGTTATGCTGCTATAGGCCTAGACTGCCAGGAGATTATCCCATTACTGCATGTTACTAACTCAACATCTTCTCTCTCCCGTAGTTTTGTGCTTTCTCGTTTCTCTCCTCTCTCCTTCTGTCACTTTCAGCAGGCATGTCTGCCTCCGGAGCTGCAGAGTCTGGATATGTGGTTGTGGGCCACTTGCTGCCCCTGTGTTCCTGCTCGACAACTGCTACTACAGTTGTTGTTATTGGCTCGGTTACTGATGCTGATATTATTTTTCCTATAGCTGTCATTCCTATTATTACTAATTTATTAATATTAACACTACAATTACTATTCTACTATTTAAAAAAATAAATAAAAAAATTCTACGTGTTCTTTGCATTGTGTGCCTCCAAGATTGTTGGAGGAGGGCCCCTTATAATGAATACAAACAGGCAGCTCTAACTATGGCATGCAAGGAGGCTTTCTCTAAGCCTTGGCTGAGGCTACCTGAAAGGGCAAAAGATTTTCTAAACACCCCTGCTCCTCAGTCTGCTTCCCTGCCAGTTAGCCTCCAGCATGCTAGTCTTCGGACTGCCCCTCAACCTGCTAGCATCCAGCCAGCTGTCTTCCACCCAGTTTACCAGTCTGCTAGCAACCAGCCTTCACTCCAGCCTGCTAGCCATCAGCCCACACCCTGGCCTGCTAGCTTTTAGCCTGCACCTCAGCCTGTTCCTGTCCTGGAGCCACCGACATCGTGCCTCACCGCTGCCCAGCTCCTCGTCCTCACTGCTGCTTAGCTCTTTGTCCTTAGCTGTTCAGTGTCAGAGAACTGTCATCAGTCCTGCCTGGTCCCCAGTCTGTGATCCAGCCAACTCCTGCTCCTGGTTCCCCATCGGTGGACTGGTCAACTCCTGCTCTTGGTCTCCAGTTGGCAACCTGGCCGACACCTATTCCTGCACCGTGACGGTCACCAGTTCCTGCGCCACGGCGGTTATCAGTTCCAGCTGAGCCGTAGCAGCCTCCTGATCCTCCTAATCTGCAGCTGACTCCTGTTACTGCGGAGCCGCAGCAGTCTCCAGTTCCCGTGGAGCCGCAGCAGTCTCCAGTACCTGCAGAGTGGCAGCAGTCTCCATTTCCTACTGAGCCGCAGCAGTCTCCATTTCCTACTGAGCCGCAGCAGTCTCCATTTCCTGCTGAGCCGCAGCAGTCTCCAGCTCCTGCTGAGCCGCAGCAGTCTCCAGTTCCTGAGCTGCTGCAATCACCAGTTCCTGAGATGCAGCAGCCTCCTGATCCTGCTGTCGGCCACCAGAAGCAGGGAGAAACCTTGAGCAGAACCAGTCTCGGGGTGGGCGGCCATCTGACGTTGCCAGTTGGGTTGAGAGAGAGAGAGAGAGAGAGAGAGAGAGAGAGATCATACAGTAGCATAATGCAAATTACACCTAGAATTTTAAAATAAAAATAATGTAATGGTAGTGTTAATATTAATAAAGTAATAATGATAATAATAGGAATGACAGTGATAGGAATAACAATGCTAATAATAGTAAAAGACTAATAATAACAATTGTAGTAGCAGTTGTTGAGCAGGAACACAGGGGCAGCAGGTGGCCCACAATAGTTTGTTCATTTTGAATCTGATTTCTATGAAAGGTGCTTTGGACGTTAATGATCCCCACAAGATGAACTCTAATGTTTATAATGACCTCTTGACCTTTCTTTAGTGTCACCATTAAGCCAAAACTGTTATAGTTTGAGGTTTTGTCATATTTCCTGTTTTATTTTGTAGTATTCTCCTCCTCTTGTGTGTCTTGTGGTTTTACTTCCTGTCTTTGTTTGCTTTCCCTCCAGTTTTGATTGTTGGCCCCTCCTTGATTGTTTGCACCTGTGTCTCGTTGTCTCACCTACCTTAGTGTATTTAGTCCGGGTCTTTTCCTTTTTTCATTGTCGAGTTGTTGTTTCCTGTCATGTGTGTATTTCATTGTACCTATGTCAAGCGGACAGGCAGTTGTTTCGGGTGAGTTCTGCTGGAATTATTCTTTGTCTCCCTTGGACCGTGTCTGGATTCTGGACTTTGAACTTTGCCTGCTCCCTGTTGGATTCATTTAGCCTTGTTGGACTTATTTCCTGTTTTCGACCACTGCCAGCCTGTAACCCGTTTTCCTTTACCTGGACCTGTATCTGCCTACCTGCCTGTTACCTGTTTGTTTCCTGTCTGCCTGCCTGACTGTCTGCCTGTACCTGCCTGTGAGCTACAATCACCTAATAAATACTGAAGTCATCCTGCTACCTCATCCACTTACCACTTCCTGGTCTTCTGCATTTGGTTCCTCATACTGTGCACTGCGCTACATACAACAGAACGACCCGACCAATCATGGACCCAGCAGACTTTTCCGAGGAAGCGCACCAGATGGTCCGTGACTTGATGTGCCTCAAGGACATGTGGGATGAAATAAGAGATGAGTTCCACAGAGAGGCAATCATTTTTCGGGTAGAAGCAAGATTGTCGGCATTGCCTGGGCTGAAGAAGGCCATCCCTGAATGGCTCACTGACTTCCTCTATACCCAGACACTCCAGCCTGCAACCTGCCTGCTACTCCTCAGCCTGTTTACCAGCCAGACTCCCGGCCCGCCAGTCTTCAGCCTGCATTGCCGCCCAGCTGCACGTCTGCACCGCCACCCAGCTGCTCGTCTGCACCGCCGCTGCCCAGCACCCCAGAGCTGCCGTAACTGAATCTCTGAAGTTAAGATTATTTCCTTTTGTTCCTGTTTGGAATCAGCCTCATAACTTTACATGTTTAGTGGTATCAGAGCTGTATTAAATGCACTTCATTCTTGCTCCACCTGACAGAAAATGTGTGTTCCAAAAAGCCAGTCAGATTTGAAGCTCTGTGTGATGTCCCACAGGGCTTTGTTGAACATAGCACCACCTCCAGGTCAGTGACCATCCCCGCCCACGAAATACCTAGTCAAGCTACCTATCTGTCCGCCAGTGTTATTTCCTCATGTTGGGATTTACAATGGTTAAAGGGGGCATTCAATTGTATAGGGGCAGTCAATTAATTATGGCTATTAGATTATTATCAAAGATAATCACAAATAATAACTTTAATGAATAAAGTCCTCAGGGCACCATCTTTAAACAAGAAGAAAGGATAGCTAATGACTGAGTCTCATAAACTAAACTATCTATTTTTTAAATTCTGATTAATAATTAAATTAATAACTATTACCAAAATTACCATTAATGTATGTTGAGGGATTTGGAGTTGGATCCAAAATGGCCAACGCTGCATGGCGTTAAAATAAATCTAATTCCAAATGGTGGCTGAGCAGCGGTTGCACGGTTAGACAAAGAAAGGAAATTCAAAATGGGAGCTAGGCCATGTTTGAAAAGACTGTGGCTCTGTTAAAGGTCAAATTGGAGTGGATGTGTGTGATAAGTATAGGATAATAGTGCCCAGTTAAAAGAGAGTTATTTAGCATGCAAAGACTCAACTTAGCATGTGCCTACCAAATCCTAACAGGGGGAAGCTCATCACAACAATAAATCTTAATGAACCAAATCAATACAGATACTTTACATTCACAAAAGTAACACATTCCTGTGCTTAGCCAAGTACACTGTTAAGCTATGTGAAGCTATGTAATGCCAGTTACGTTACCAGTCCATGGAGGGAAAGAAGGTTACTTTGAAGTCTTCCTTGTTAGCCGGTGGTCCGTCTGTTGTAGACGGGCCAAGCTGGAAAGAATTGTGGTTCTGGGGAGATTGTGCAGATCGGAGGAAGCCGGTCGCTCCGTTCTTTGTTCTCCTTACAGTTAGCTCAGCACCAACTTCCTTAGTTGCTTCTTAAAGTTAGTTCGCAGACTTTGTGTAGTAGCCGTTGGCTCTAACTGAAACATTTATTTAGAGACCACATGCTCTTAAAGTCCCACAAATAAATTTATCTGTGGAGTGCCAGGGGTCCCTACACTTGCTGACTGCAGTAACACGAAGATGTTGAAGGTATGAGCAAAGCATGCAACTTGGTCTGTTGTTGGTTGCAAGAACCAACACAAAAGATTTCATTTGCCCCCAACATCTGAGGATGTGACGACCCGGTGGATGAACGTTATTTTTGATGGAAATGTGCCCACAATAATTGGAAAACTCCTCTGTGTGTACAAAGCAGGATTTGCTTCAAAACTGAAGCTTGAGGATGGATTGATACAGACTGTCTGTGAACCAACTTCGAAGCTGGAAGTTTTGCCATGTTTTATGTTGTTTTACTGTTTATTTTGCAGGTTAGCATATTAGGTTCCAATGTCAGTTCTCCCGGCATTAGGATAGCCAGCCTGTTCTGGGAAGGAACCTCCAGCTTTCCGCGGCAGTGTATGTGAATGGAGCATCTTTCTTCAAACTTGAAAAGGTAAATGAAGAACAACTATGTGCTCAAAGACGTTGAATATGGCATGTCATGTTGTTTAATCTGTAGCAGCAGGTTCAGATCAAATTACAGGAAATGCTCTTACAGACCCTTTTTTGTCATTTTTATCTACCATCAGATCTTCAAAGCAATGCAACTGCAGCTTTTCCAGTATGACACTTTTCATCAACATGCCAGAATGTTCATCAAGCCAGCAGTTGTGAACAAGTGGAAAACAGCACAGGATGTGATGCTACAGTGGCTCAGTGAAGAGGACAAGGTGATAGTTGGTGGAGACATGAGGGCTGACTCTCCAGGTATTTATATATTATTGAAATTGTAAACTTTGGACAGGTGTTTTTATTCTGTATGAAGGTTGTAACAATGTTTTAACAGGGAACTCTTTAAAGTTTGGTAACTACACCATGATGGACCTCAAGACCAACGCTGTTGTTGATAGCCAGTTGGTTCAGGTGAGAGGGCTGAAATTAAATGTTAACAAGTTTTTACATAAATTTTTTACAATGGTTGTCCATGTAACACTTTTTGATATGTGTGTGTATATAACACTTCGTCCTTCACCCTCCGCGGGTGGTCTCATCCTTCGAGCTCGGGTCCTCTACCAGAGGCCTGGGAGCTTGAGGGTTCTGCGCAGTATCTTTGCTGTTCCTAGTACTGCACTTTTCTGGACCGAGATGTCTGGTGTTCTTCCAGGGATCTGCTGTAGCCACTCCTCCAGTTTGGGGGGTCACTGCCCCGAGTGCTCCGATGACCACGGGCACCACTGTCGCCTTCACCTTCCAAGCCTTCTCCAGCTCTTCTCTGAGCCATTGGTATTTCTCTAGTTTCTCATGTTCCTTTTTCCTGATGTTGCCATCACTTGGTATTGCCACGTCAACCACAACGGCTTTCCTCTGCTGTTTGTCCACCACCACGATGTCTGGTTGGTTCGCCATTACCATTCAGTCAGTCTGAATCTGGAAGTCCCACAGGATCTTGGCTCGGTCATTCTCTACCACCTTTTGGAGGTGTTTCCCACTTTGACCTCGGGGTTTCCGGTCCATACTCCGTGCAGATGTTCCTGTACACTATGCCAGCCACATGGATATGGCGCTCCATGTATGCTTTTCCTGTCAGCATCTTACAACCTGCAGTTATGTGCTGGATTGTCTCAGGGGCCTCTTTGCACAGCCTACCTAGGGTCCTTGGGTCTTGTCTGGTGTGGTAGATCTGGGCCTCTATCGCTCTGGTGCTCAGGGCCTGCTCCTGTGCAGCCATGATGAGTGCCTCTGTGCTGTCCTTCAATCCAGCCCGCTCTAGCCATTGGTAGGACTTCTTGATATCAGCCACTTCAGTTATGTTCCGGTGGTACATCCCGTGTAGGGGTTTGTCCTCCCATGATGGTCCCTCCTCCAGCACGTCTTCCTCTGTTCCCCATTGCCTGAGACATTCCCTGAGCACGTCATCTGTTGGGGCCTTATCTTGGATGTACTTGTGGATCTTGGATGTTTCATCCTGGATAGTGGCTCTCACACTCACTAGTCCACGGCCGCCTTCCTTACGGCTAGCGTACAGTCTCAGGGTGCTGGATTTGGGATGGAACCCTCCATGCATGGTGAGGAGCTTTCGCGTCTTAACGTCTGTGGTCTGTATCTTTTCCTTTGGCCACCTTATTATTCCCGCAGGGTATCTGATCACTGGTAGGGCGTAGATGTTTATTGCCTGGGCCTTGTTCTTGCCATTGAGTGGCCCCATTTCTGAGTTGGTATCCATAGCCAGTCTTGTTGATTATTTGGCTGAGGGGGTTCAGACCTATGCAGAACAGCAGTGGGGACAGAGCATCTCCTTGGTATATGCCACATTTGTTGTTTGTTGTACATCTCCAAACATTCAGTGATCCATGTGTGAGTCATATGCTTTCTTGTAATCAATCCAGGCAGTGCACAGGTTGGTGTGTCGGGTTCTGCAGTCTTGGGTGACCGTTCTGTCAACCAGGAGTTGGTGTTTGGCTCCTCTGGTTCCTCTGCCAATGCCCTTCTGTGCTTTGCTCATGTATTGATCCATGTGTCCACTTATCTTAGCCGCGATGATGCCTGACATGAGCTTCCATGTTGTGGAGAGACAGGTTATTGGCCGGTAGTTGGATTGGACTGTACCCTTTGCGGGATCCTTCAGGATTGTACACCCTTCGGGAAGCCATTCAGGGTGCGTCCCATCCCTTAGCAGCTGGTTCGTTTGTGCTGCTAGGCGCTCGTGGAGTGCAGTGAGCTTCTTTTGCCAGTAGGTGTGGATCCTGTCAGGGCCCGGTGCTGTCCAGTTTTTCATACCTGAGACTCTTTCTTGGATGTCTGCCGCTGTGATGGTGACTGGATTCTGTTCAGGGAGGTTGCTGTGGGCCTCTCTCAGAGCCACCAGCCACTGTGCAATCCACAAACAGCAGTTGTTACTACAAATGCAATGGGAACATAGCAATATTCAGTATGATTGCACATATTGTAGGAGAAACATATACAGTAGTGTGAAAAAGTGTTTGCCACCTTCCTGATTTCTTATTTTTTTGCATGTTTGTCACACTTAAATGTTTCAGATCATCAAACAAATTTAAATATTAGTCAAAAGAAGCTGCAGCAGTCTCTTGTTTTCCTGGCTCCACCAGCTCTCAGCTCTATACTCCAGTTGATGGTCTCCTGCTCTATACTCCATCCGCCGGGCCCGGCTGCCAGTCCTGCTGCCATGTCACAGGCCTCCATTTCAGCAGCCCTGTCACCGGCTTCCTGCTCAGAACTCCAGCTGCTAGACCCTGGTCCTGACCTCCACCCAAGTTGTCGATCTCCAGAGCGGTTCCATCTACATACACCAGCTCGACCATCTGAGAAGCCCCGCCTTCGCCACCGGCCTTCAGTGGGGTTCTGGCTTTGCTGGCGGCCTCCTGTCCAACCTCCAGAGCGGTTTTGTCTTCGGCCCTGGCCTCCAGACAGGTTCCATCTATGTGGTCAGCCTCTTGGTTGCCTCCAATTGGCTCTGCACTTCTGGTCGTCTGCCTGAGGTCTCCTGCTCCGTACCTGTCTAGCCTCCAGGCTGTCCGACTGAGGTCTTATGCGCTGCCCTGTCCAGCCCTCCATTCTTCAGCTCCCTGGCCACTTGCCCCTGAAATGTAACTAGTAACTAGTTAAAAGTACTTTCTTTTAAAATTAAGTACTAGTATTTGTAAATTGTTAAGCAGAGGATTGAAATGTTACATTTCAGCTCTGGTTTTATTCACCTTTCGTGACATGATGAAAATACAGTACAGTCAATGCAGCTCATTCTCTCTACCCTCCATTCTCTTGGAAACATTTGCATTTTCAATATGTGAGGTTTAAGAGATTAGAGCTTTAGAATGGGACTTGGCAATTGAATTCCTCTGCCATCATTACCAGCAGCTTGTTACAGAGAGCTGGGCCAGGTCCGCGTCAGCAGAGGATCTAATGTAGACACCACATCTCCCCAGATGGTTGGGCTTGACAGAGTGTGTACATTTCCTGGGCTGTGTCGATACATCCAGGCTGGCAGGAGGAGCTAAGGAGCCAGCCAATGGCAGACTGCCTGAGCTGTGAAATTATTCAAAACGAGGGTCTATGGTCACACTGATCCTATTTGCATAAAAACCTGCCTTCACTTTGTTTCTCTGCTGAGGCCACATGGAGTAATGGCAGGAGGGGCGAGAACAGAGAGGAGACAAACACAGATATGAATAGAGCTAGAAACGGAGAGGGAGAGGTGGGGGGAGGGGAAGCCTTTGTAGTTAAAAAATGAGGTGGTGACATACTCAAATGTCACACCACTCCTCATTCTTTCTCTGCCTTCATCTCTTTAATATTCTTTAATGTCAACTACCTTTATGTGGAGTGCAGTTCACATGTTACTCTCCCTTTTCAGATGGAGATGGAGAGCTCATGACAAATGTTCCTAGAGGACAATTCAACTGGTTCAACACCTACACAGTGCTTTGATAGCTTTGTGCTTTGTCATGAAAAGCCCACACTAATGTATACATTTCAACATGAACACACACTGTGGCCCGGGTTTGATTCAGACCAACGGCCCTTTGCTGCATGTCGTCCCCTCTCTTTCCCTCGCCCTTCTACCTCAACAGCTGTCACTATAAAGTAAAAGCAAAAATGCACAAAAAATCATAAGTCACAAGTCACAAAAGGTGAAAACAGATATTATAAAGCTCTGAAACCAAGCTGACTTAAATTAGTATACAAAAAATATATATATATATGTGTGTGTGTGAGAGAGAGATAAACAATACCTTCTGCCACTTTTTAATTGATGGATGGTGACCTTTGACCTTTGATTAAACCCGCTCCCCGGATGTCTCTCCCATCCCCCGGAAGTGCGTCACACAGGAAGTGCGTCACGTTGGAAGTACGTCATGCCGGAAGTGCATGGCCTTATGCGTGGACCAATGAGCGTGAGGCAGGCGTGGTTAGCAGGAGCCAATGAGCGTGAAGCATGCGTGGTGAGCAGGAGCCAATGGGAGTAAAGTAGGCGTGGGAATGAAAAACCCTGTAAATTAAATAATATGATTAAATAATTCAATCATTTAAGTGAAATCAATAGTATAAAAATAATTGACAAATTTACCATCTGTAAAATCTAATCTTTCAGGAGCAAAAGACACGTCCTTCTCTGTTGTCTGTCCGGTGCAGAGTGAGGTGTGAATGAATTGGAAAGATGTGGGAGGGTAGGCGGAGTTTGCGTGAACCAAAGGGAGGGTTAGCCAATGGGAAAATAGGTTAGGAGGAGCTTGAGGTGAAAAAATAAAATAAAAGCTGAATATTTCTGGTCTGAACCATCAAACAAGATGAAACAGTTGGAGATGATCAGCCAGACGCCTGTGATGCATTATCAAAACGCGACACTAGGGGGCGCACCCAAGAAACAGGTGTTGTATTTGGCTCGGATCCAGACACCTCCCCCCCAGCACGCTTCAGGAGGAATGGGTTTTTGAAAATGGAGGTGTGTGGGGATATGCGTTCAATTATGAAGTCAACGAACTTTGTTTTTACCAGCTGGAGAAAGGAGAAACGTTTGGACCCCTCACTCCAAAAGCAGCGCTTACATCAGTGGACTGGTCTGTGTTGAATCTGGTGGTGTCAAACAACCTCAGAGCAAATGAAGGAAAGGAACCTGCGACAAAAGACAAACAGACGCAAATGTTTGTGCGGGTTAAACAGGAATTTCCACCGGTACTCGCCCAGAAAAAAATTGTAACCTGCAGCATTTGGGAGACGAAAAGCTCGGGTTCCGGCAGATGGTTCTACCGCACAAGCCGTCAGGTGGTCGAAGGAGATGAACACTCGGACGAATTTGTCTTGGAATATTTCAATACCGAATGCGGTGTGTTCCAGACGTCATTACGTCTACCCCTCAAGGTGTGGATGAAAATGATGATTGAAAAAGCAGAAAAACTGAAGGATCTCTTCCTAAGAAGTCAGACATCGAGAGACATTCTGATGATAAGAAAGACTCTGTTCACAGAAGACACCGCCCCCGACTCCTCCTCTGACTCCGCCCCGTAATTCATTCCGCTTAAAACGGGTACCCCCCCCCCTGCAACTTCAAATCATGTCTGTTCCTCTTCAAATCATGTCTGTTCCTCTTCTACCGCAACCAGAAAGCATAAAATCATCTCCGATTCTGAGAAAAGCCATGTCTCTCCCTTGTATCCTGCGACCCGGGAGCCCGGATACCATCAGGACCCCTACAGCAACAGCACCACAGCGTGTTGGGAGCCCTACCCTTGATACGACACCCCCACCTTCACCGCCGGGGACCCCTGACTGGATTCTGTCCCCTCCAACACCATCTCCCTCCCCTGACTGGCCCTCTTCTTCTTCTTCTTCGGTATCCTCAACGCCAAGCGCCTCACCACCCCCCTCTCCCAAGGAAGAGGACAAACCTGACGGGGTGCTCTCTGACCTATTTCTGAACACGGTGAGAGCCGTGGTGGTTCGCCTGTTGAGCAAGGTTCTGATCGTGTACAGATCTGAAATCTGTAATGGCTGTCAAATTGATCACCCGAGCCAGCTACAGCACGAATGTCTGTTTGAGACGCCAGATTATTTCTTCCATCAGCACTATAACGAGTTGACGAAGCGGCTTTGGACGGATCGTTTCATCAAAGCCATTCAACGGGCGCTTCAGGCATGCCATATCCACGTGTCTGCATACAGAATCCACGGCGCTTCCGAGGCCTTTCTTCATAACCTCAAAAAGACAAGACGCATCGGAGAGAAATTGGAGAAGATGTACGACGCTCTGATCGGTCAAGACAAGAAAAAGATTGAACTGATGAAGAATGTGGCGGACTTTTGGAAGGGGATTGAGTAATTTAAAAAAAAAAAAAAATGGGTAACTTTTGCAGAAAATTTCAAAATTATGTAGAGGAACGTGTAATCGTTAACCAGTTAATCATTGTTTTAGATCAGGTGATTAAAAACAGAGTCACCCATGTTGCGGATGACAGTGTTTTTTACTTTAGAGACGAAGTCGTAAGACTAGAAAAGATTTTGGATGTTGTTCGAAATGTTGAAAATTGGGAACAGTTAGTAAGTGACACATTGCTAACGGTAAACAAATGCTCTGTATCTGATACCTTTTGTAAAATTATAAAAGAGATGACTAAAGATTCTTGCATGAAAATGTCTCATCTGTTTACTCTTTACACTTTATTTGTAGACGTTATGAGTTATTGTGTACAAAACAACATGTATCTGAATACCTGGAATGAATTGAGAACATTACACGATGATATTTACCAAATGTATGGAATCAATGTGTTGAAGTTAACCTCCTGTACTTTGAGAAATGCTGTGTGTGTTTATAGTCAATAAAAAACTATTTAAAGAAGCTTGTGTCTCATTGTTTGTTTTCAAAAACCCTAGAGAGGGCAACCAGAAACATGACTGAAAAACATGTCATGAAAAAAGTGTATTATAAGCCCTCACATTCTGGTAGTTTTGGGGGAGTGGAACGACTACGCAGAGCCGTGCAGGATGAAATGGGAAAAAAAAGTCAATGTAGAACGGGTCAAAGATTTTTTCTCGGAACAGGACTCGTATACTCTGCATAAACCGGCCAGGATAGATTTTGTCAGAAATAGAGTGTTTGTACCACGACCTCTAAATCAGTTCCAGGCAGACCTTTGTGATATGCAGGCCTTAACTGAACACAATGATGGGTACAATTATTTACTCAGGGTCATCGATGTATTTTCAAAACGGGCTTATGCCAGAGCTTTGAAGACAAAAACAGGGGCTGAGTTCTCTAAGGCCTTTGACTCTATTTTAAAAGAAAGTCGGATCCCTGAAAAGTTACAAACGGACGCGGGCAAAGAGTTCTTTAACAAAAGCTTTGAGGGGTTGATGAAGAAACGAGGAATTAATCATTTTGCAACAGCCAGTGAACTGAAAGCGTCTGTTATTGAAAGATTTAACCGCACGTTGAAAACACGAATGTGGAGGTATTTTACAGCTACAAACAGCCGTAGGTACGTGGACGTCTTACAGGAATTGCTTGACAGCTACAATAACAGTTATCATAAAAGTATAAAAATGACACCTATGCAGGTGACGTCAGAAAACGTCTCTCGAGTGTTTGAAAACCTGTACGGAACATTTCCCATACGCGACAAAAACAAATTAAAGATGAATTTTAAGGATGGGGATTTGGTGAGAATATCCAAACTGAGAGGAGTGTTTGATAAAAAATATCAACAGAGTTTTACCGACGAATTGTTCACAGTAACCGAATGTATACCTCGCCAACCCCCTGTGTACAAACTGAAAGATTATGACGGAGAACCTATCCAAGGCTCGTTTTATGAAGCAGAGTTGCAAAAAGTCAAGGTCGGTAAAGACAAAGCGTTTCAAGTTGAAGAAATTCTGGACGAGCGTGTTGTCAGGGGTAAAAAACAAATGCTGGTGCGTTGGAAAAACTGGCCTGAGAAATTCAACAGCTGGGTCAAGGCAAGCGACCTGAAAAATGTATAAAATCAAATAGGTACGTCGAATCTGAATCATTAAAACATGGACCAAATCACAGGAGAAGGGTTCTACGTTGTCCTACCCTCCAACGCCAGTCGCAATGTATTTAAAAATAACACGAGCTCCAGCTACCACGTCGATTTAGCGCAGCATATTGATTTAGAAGGCCCGTGGGAGGTAGCTCTGACAGAGATTTCATACCCCCACACCTGGTTTAACATTTCTAGGGAGGATGCTTATTTTGAATGGAGGAATAAACCAAAAGATGATGATGATGATGCTTCAAACAGCGAGGTGTTCACCCGTCAGGGTTTTAGGGCAGGTTATTATCACGATTTGGAACAGCTCAAGATAGAGCTGAACGCCTTTCTTAGAAAAATTAACTTTGATATTTATTTAAGGTTTAGCTCCATTCAAAAGAGATTTGAATTTCAGGCAGGAGGTCAATATCATTTACGATTTTACCCCCCTCTGGCTTACATCATGGGGGTTAACCCGGGAGAATGGGTTATTTTCAATGAAAGGATGGCTCCATATCCGGCTGATATAAAGGGAGGATTTTACCATATGTATTGTTATAGTGATGTGGTACGACATCAGCTGGTTGGTGACGCTTACGCTTATAACGATCGCTATAGAAGGAACGTACGGGGACGTCATCACGCAGTATTTTAATCCACCCTGCTACCTACCGGTGGTCAAGCAGCACATCGAAAACATCCACATTGAGATAAAGATGGATCAAAATAAACCTATAAATTTTACCTTTGGGAAGACTATCGTGAAACTCCATTTTAGACCTTCCAAAAAAAATCCTCTGTGACAAAAACAAAATGATGCATCAGAGACACGATCCTCACCGTTTTGTGAGTTATTATGAGAATCAAGTAGGGGGCGCTCTCCCCGGTTTTTACGGGGCGCCTGTTATGTACGGGAGAGGAATCGGTTCGATTTTTTCTAAAATATTTCGTTTTGTATCGCCGTTGATGAAAAAAGGATTTGCCATTGCTAAGCCTCATCTTAAATCAGCCGCAAAAAACATTGCCTCGGAGGTGATAAGCCACGCTGTTAGTAGAATAGGGGGTCGATCGGACAACGGGGCTCAAGAAGGATCCGGCGGTATGATGGTTTTAGCCAGACGACTGAGGAAGAGACCTCCCGGGCAGCGAGTAAAAGTGCGTAGGTCAAAAAAGAGAAAATCAGTAGGGAGAAGTAAGTCCAAAGGAAAGCACGCTGTTGCGAGCTCCGGAGATATATTTTAGAAAACAAATATGGCGCTTTTACATCACAAATCAGCCGAATGCACTATGGGTGAGCTGGATTTATTTTCAGCACCTATGACGCAACTGTCTATCGATGAAAAGCTCTACACAGAAGTCCTGCCTTTGGCATCCATTACCGACGGAGGTCCTATTGAATTTTTTATCCCCGGAGATGGGGAAAAATACATGGATCTGAATGATACTTTGATTCATCTTCGTGTGAAAATTATCAACGCTGACGGCTCAAACCTAGCCACCGACGCCGCAGTGGGTCTCATCAATTATCCTCTGAACACAATTTTTAACCAATGTGACGTTATTCTGGGCGATAGGTTAATTTCACAATCCAGCGCAACTCACCCTTACAGAGCGATGATAGAGACCCTCCTCAACTATTCAGACAATACGCTAAAAAGTCAGTTCACTGCAGGGCTATTTTACAAAGACACGGCCGGTGCTATGGACTCTATAGTACCAAATAACGGGCCAAATAGGGGATTAAATCAGAGAGCCCGGTTTACCTCAGAATCTAAAGAACTTCACCTACTAGGTCCTCTTCACGCAGACATATTTTTCTGCGAGAGGCTTCTCTTGAACTCTGTGGATTTGAGAATTAAGCTGACCAGAGCTAATGACGCCTTCTGTCTCATGGGCAACGCCGCCAGCACTTTCCGTTTAAAAATACTGGGGGCCTCGTTGTTTGTCAAGAAAGTCACCGTTTCCCCCGCCGTGAGTTTAGGCCACGCGTCAGCTTTAATGAGGGGCAATGCTCTTTACCCATTATCACGCGTGAACGTAAAAACCTACTCCATCCCAGAGAATTCCAGAATATGTAACCAGGAAAATCTCTTCCTGGGGACGATGCCTAAATATCTAGTGATAGCCATGGTGAACCATGAAGCCTTCAAAGGAAAAAGAGATCTGTCACCCTTCAATTTTATTCACAACAATGTTGAATACATGGCTCTGTGTCAGGATGGGAGACAGGTGCCCGCCAAAGCTTTCCAACCGCAATTTAATCAGGGGTTATCTGTCAGAGAGTTTTATAATATGTTTACCGCTACGGGGAGACACTTGAAAGATTTACCTCTAAGCTTCGACCGGGAGGAATTTCAGCAGGGCTACTCTTTGTTCGTTTTTAATCTCAAAGCCTGCGAAGATGCTGATGCATTGTCGTGCGTTTCCAACGGAAGTTTAAGACTGGAAATGAGATTCAGAGAACCGCTGCCCCATACTACCACTCTCATCGTTTATGTCTAGTCTATTTTGGAGATTAATTCCAAACGACAGGTGCTTGTGGACTATTACTGAGACAATATGAACAATCACTAATTGGACGGATTACTACGTCATTTACTAGGAGATGCTTTTTGCGGAGTGTGGGTCGCTGATCAGTTACCTTTACTGCGTCAGTCCTTTAGATTTCCAGCCTTTTTTATAGTCAACACACACCCTGCACACGAACCACGAGAGCACTGGTTGGCCCTCACTCTTGAGGAAGGCAAAAAAGGCAGCTTTTTTGATTCTTTCGGATTCTCCCCGGATTTTTCACATTATCCTAAAAGCATCTTGCAATTTTTAGAAAACCGTTGAGAATCTATTTTATACCACAACAGTCAGCTTCAACACGTTCTGTCTACGGTGTGCGGTCAGCATTGTGTTTATTATTTATGCCACAGAGCCTGCGGTTTATCTTTTGAAAATGTGCTGTCTTTGTATCAAGATGATGTGATGAAGAATGATGTTATGGTATCAAAGTTTGTGAAAAAATATCAAAGTTGTATGAGGTTGCAAAGAGCCGGATCTTTTCACCACACCGTCTGTTCTTTACAAATGTTTAAAGATTGTTACAACTTTATATAAATAAAGATGGATCTGGAGACTGTTAAATTCGTTTGAATCATTTTTTATTCAAATAAAGCCAGCTAGGTGATAAAGGTATATGTTTTTTTCGTTTTCCTGATCTTAACAGCGGAGGTGATGTTTCCATCTCATAGTCCCAGCGCGGTGCTAAGGGCGTCTGTTTTTTTTTTCTTTCCCTTCTTCAACACTAGGGGTGATCCCTCATCATCGTCGTCCCAAAGCGGTCCTCCCTTCTGAAGTTTATGATATTGCTCGCGAGCATGGGGGTTACTCATCAAGGATGAAGGGATGTTGAGCTCCCGTAAAGTATTTATAAACCCCATCCATCCCTTGGGTTCTCTGGATTTTTTATGCGTGACGGAGAGATTTTTAATCAGGTCTAGCAGGTGTGAGCCTTTCACAATCTCTCCTTTATGGACAAACTCTCCTGAAGGAGCCCATCCGCTCTTGGTTAATTTCTTCATAATGTACTCTGCATTGTTACGGTAGCGAACAGGTAGGTTTTGCAGCACCTCGCTAGCAGTTTCATCCAGCGTTACTTGCTTGTCTTCTCGCTGATTTTCTTGTTCCCCCGATTCTTGGGTTAGAGTCAAAGTGATACGACGGTCATCTTTCTCATCTTGTTTGAGGCATGCTAGGTATCTTTGCAGCAGAGCGTTGTATTTTTTAATTTTATTATGAGCGTTCAAACCCTTTTCATTTAACACATCCCTCATTTTTACATCCAAATCATTTTCTGCCGTACGTCTCATCGTTTCCCCGGCGCCGGGAGCAGAAGCTACCGACTGACTCAGACGGTTTAACTGTTGCGGCGAAATCAATAACATCTTTTGACTCATGATTTATCTTCTAATAAGCCCTCCCAGCAACTCTCCAAATATCGGCACCACCGCTGACAGTAAAGGTAAAAGAAAACTACCAGACTGTTTTCTCAGAGCCTGGTGTTTGGTTTTTAGACTGGTTTTTTTATTGGCCAGCAACTTGATAATTTTCTTTTGTTTTCTGAGTTTTTATATTGAGCCGATGTCAGGGAATGTTTCCTTTTAAGAGGTTTAAGGAGAGCTCGCACAGAGACTGCAGAAAGTCAGATGAACAATGGTTGAGAATATCTTTACGTTTCCGCGTGGCATGACATAAAGCACGTAGTAAAGGCGCATTTCTTTTAAGCGCCGACATACTGGATCAGGACTTGGATTTAGGTAGATAGACGACGGGCCACTGATGGGGGAGTATTCCCGTCCTTAGTCTGTATTGTTCTGGGCAGCCGGGTGTGAGATCGATGATTAAATACCCGTGAGGATCTTTGGTAGCATCTTCAAAACTTTCTAATAAAAAGGCTTTTCGTCCGGGAAACATTTGTTGAGCCAATATATTCAACTGTAATCTGTCTCGAGGGTTTTTAAACAGTACCAGATAATTACTGTTTAAACTGATGGTGCGGCTGTGCTTACCTTGATGGAAAAGATTTTGAGTCAGCATCATGACGGACATGTTCTTGTGATGTCTGTATTGTGTAAAAATTTTGACTACATCGGGATGGTCAGAGGCCTGAAAAATGACGTCGTCCAAAATAATCAAATGATTTTGGTCAGAGGGAAACAGTTTTTCATCATCAAAAGAAGGAGGCAGGCCTTCAACAAATTTAATCTTTTTATTCTTCTTTTGCAGTTCAGCATACAACAGTTGAAACGATGTAAAAATCCATACAATGTTATCAGGCAGTATATCCATCACATGATTACAGTTTTCCAAAACAGACTTTACAAAATAAGTCTTGCCACAGCCACTCGGTCCTGTGACCAGACAAGAAAAAGGCACTTTCAGTCTGCGGTCAAAATCAATTTCTTCGGTTGAAAACATTTTCTCCTCAATAACCAAAAGGCAGTGTATGTCCTAGACTCAGCAGCCATCTTTTATCATATACAACTCTGAACTTTTTGTGGAATGACGTGTTTTTTAGAAGGAAGCCTTTCTTATCTCGCACAATATTGTGCTGAGGGATTTCAAGGACTCCCCTCTCATCAGAGTTTTGCACATAATCTTGAACCAGGTCTTTGACCTTATCAAAGTTGACAATTTCACAGCATTGGTGCGTCTGCGTAATGCCTTTTATGCGTATAAAAACCTTGTTGTTTTGAGTTTGGTAAGCATAACTTTTTGGACCCGCCACCACAAATTCTTTGATGCTATCTCCCCCTAACTCATCCGTCAAATCTCCCAGGTAATTACCCAGCTTGAGCAGCGTCTCTCCCTCTTTTGTGACATAGATGAGGCTGTCTGTGTCGCAGTAAAGGACTCTGTCTTGCAACTGTTCCAAATACCTGTACAAAGTCAGACGTCCGTAGGCTGTGGTGAAAGCGGCTATAAAAACGTTATCTACCTTGTTTGGTAGCGGGATACAGTGGTCTCCGTAAGACCACTGAACCAAAGCCACTTTGTCACTGACGAAGGAGAAGTAGTTGACTTTATATTTTTCAGAAAACATGACGTTAAAGAATTCTTCCGGGTCTGTGACTAGTTTGGTTTTTGTTTGGTTGCTTCTCTGCGCGAACTTACCTCAAAAGGAGTTCAGACATAATTTAGACACTTGTCTTTTAGCAGGGTTTGGTCTGATTTTATCCGCCTCCAGCAAAATCCCTTGGTTTGCATGATAGTCGCTGATGTACTTTTCTCTGCTTTCCTGATCTACAGCGTCGGATGGGTAACCCGAAGCTTCCTGTTTACCTTTCAGAAAAGTGTGCATATAGTCAACAAAAATAGAATCACTGCGCTATCAAAGTTGACAATTTCACAGCATTGGTGCGTCTGCGTAATGCCTTTTATGCGTATAAAAACCTTGTTGTTTTGAGTTTGGTAAGCATAACTTTTGGACCCGCCACCACAAATTCTTTGATGCTATCTCCCCTAACTCATCCGTCAAATCTCCCAGGTAATTACCCAGCTTGAGCAGCGTCTCTCCCTCTTTGTGACATAGATGAGGCTGTCTGTGTCGCAGTAAAGGACTCTGTCTTGCAACTGTTCCAAATACCTGTACAAAGTCAGACGTCCGTAGGCTGTGGTGAAAGCGGCTATAAAAACATTATCTACCTTGTTTGGTAGCGGGATACAGTGGTCTCCGTAAGACCACTGAACCAAAGCCACTTTGTCACTGACGAAGGAGAAGTAGTTGACTTTATATTTTCAGAAAACATGAGGTTAAAGAATTCTTCCGGGTCTGTGACTAGTTTGGTTTTTGTTTGGTTGCTTCTCTGCGCGAACTTACCTCAAAAGGAGTTCAGACATAATTTAGACACTTGTCTTTTAGCAGGGTTTGGTCTGATTTTATCCGCCTCCAGCAAAATCCCTGGTTTGCATGATAGTCGCTGATGTACTTTTCTCTGCTTTCCTGATCTACAGCGCCGGATGGGTAACCCAAGCTTCCTGTTTACCTTTCAGAAAAGTGTGCATATAGTCAACAAAAATAGAATCACTGCGTCTATCAAAGTGCCATACCTCAGTTATTTCAGCTATCCGATAGCCCATCTCCAAAGCCTTGTTAAATTCAGGAGTGACCCAGACACCTGTCAACGCCCTGTCATCATCGCTATGCCGACACGGACCCTCCTGCAAATTGAGCTCGGCGCATGCTCGGCAAAGGGTAAACACAAGCTTACCCCCCGTCGTTCTATGGGGCAGGACTGGAAAGTACAACTCTCTCGGCGGGTAGACCCTTGCCCTGATTAGCCCAAAGTAGCTTTGAGGTTCTTGGAAATCTTTATAGATTATTTCAGGGTGCCCGAGAGGATAGGGGAAGTTGGTGTTACAGTAAGGATAGAGAGATGTCACATCTACATAAGAGATTGTCTCGTTCGACGCAGCGGTGTGTCTCAACTTTATAGCAGAGGTACGCCCTCCATAAAGCTTCATGGGTGACAACGGCTGTGGAGCCTTATATTGTTTGAGAAACTCCTTCAGCCCGTGATGAGATTTTTTCAACATCGTCCACGTGTGCTCACGCATGATGATGAGTTTTACCTTGTGCGTGGCTTCTATCTCACGTAATTTCACCTCGCAGCGCGTGTGCAACTCTCTGAAGGGGCGACCCGTCAGAGGACAGGTGTCGTGCGCTTCATAGCAAATTGAACAACCGTGATAGAAACATCCTAGAAACTCATAGGCATATTTCACCCCAGCGATCTCAGCATACCCGTCTACAAAGAAGCGCCCCAGCTGTTTTTCCCCCTTATTTAAAGCATTTTGGATAGGGATGTCGCGGGTGTGTGACAACCACTCTAACCACTGGATACCGGCGTTTGAAAATGTCTTGAACTGACGCCTGTAGTCGTCCGGAGAGGGGATCGCTAATGTTTTAGGTGGTAGAAAGTTTGTCAGAAACACCTTCATGCATGCCGACGCAATGGTCGCACGGCTGAAGGGGTCAACGGCGGTTTCAGAGATGTACTGTTTTCTGAAAAGCATGCAACCCTCAGCGAGAATGTCTACATCATTTTGACAATAGAGGCGAGCCTCTTTCATGAAGTTGAATGTACCGTGCCGCACCGTCGCATACCAGCTGTAAAAGTCTGTTAGTTGCTCCGTTGTCATGGTTTCAATACCGTAAGCCTGAGGGGGAGGGTACTCACCTGTATAACTCAAATGGGCCTTTGAGCTGAAACCATGAGGAAAGTACAACTTTACTTTATCATTGAAACCGAGCGCTTTCGGGAAATTAGCTAAACGCATGGTTGGTCACGCCTATCACATGCTATTCAGGCACTTAACAGTGACGAAGTAGATGCAGCCAGAGAACAATAGGCCTGATTACTGATTACTGGGCCATCTTGAAACTATTAGGTCAGTTTCAGGTGAAACTAGCTATTAACTCAATTTTCTTCCGGATGGGAGCCGAAACGAAAGAGGGCTTTAATCCCTCTTCGACCATGGCTTTGATAAGGAGATAGCTGTCAAAACCGCGGGCATTGTGTGCTATAAACACTGCGTTTTTGTACAAAGGTCGTCTGAAATGCAGTAGAAACTCTTTGGCACAATCTGCACCCTGAGAGCTCCATGTTTTACCATCTAAGGTTCGTGTACACACTAAAAACGGAACGTGAACGCCATTCTTGTCAACGTATGTTTCAAAATCATAAAACACCACTTTTTCATTGTGTTTTGTTTCAGGGGGCATCGGTTGGATGTAGCACTGATGAACCACTGTCTCAGAGTCAGAGGTCAATTTCTCGTCGCAAATTTTACATTTCGCAGTCTGACATTTGTGTTGTTTACTGTTACCGTTCATAGCAGAGTAGTACAGCCTTGCACATTTGGTACATTTTTTGTACAAAGCACAAGCGCTGGCATATGTTTGACTTCTCGATCTCTCTGTAGGTTCTTTGTGTTTGGCTAAACAGAAAGGCGAGCGACACGTTCTGTTGCATTGGTCACACACAACAGGTTAACACGGCCTCTGTGTACAACCAGGGTCAAAGCATACGGTGCAACGAGCTTCGCAAGTATGGCCTAACACGGTGTTAAAACCTGTAAAGCAATGCTCACAAACATAAGGCGAACCTAGAAAGGCTTTGAGATTTTTAACCGCATAGTAGTGATTTTGGAAGAGAAACAAAATCAGGGTTTTACTCCGTCTTGGGCTATCTGTCAAGAATTTGCAGAGAGCTCTGTCTTCCTCGGTTCTGTAAAACACTACAATTGTACAGTCCAACGCGGTTTCAAATTTAGGGATGTCGCTAAAGGATACAGCGGTCTGCTCGTCTAACCCTACATCAATTTGAAGCTGTCTACCGCGTTCGAGGGCTTCTCTATCGCTGATATCAGGATCTAACAGATGAGCCAGACAGATGGCAAAACATAGTTGATTCTCTCTGTTGTGGACAATGTACAGAAAACGTCTTTTTTTTTTTATGATTTCACTGTCTAGCATTTTCCCGAGAAATCGTTTCCCCCCACCCCTAGGGTTCTGGATCACTTCTACGACAAGTTCTAGCTGACCATCGGCCATAACGGCCCAGTTAGACTGCACAACACGGAGTAAGAGCCTTTCAAAGTCGGCTAGGCTGGGGAGCTCGTCATTAGATAAGACGACCGAGACGTTACTAGGGAGATTTTGCCCGCGCAGCTCTAACTGTACCGTGTCTCGAGGAGTCACGTATGCTAATGCATTTTGTAGCAACGCATCGGCTTGCAGTATGGCTGTATTGTAAAAAATGCTGTAATCCACTATTCCATCTGCGTTAAGAGGGGGTGGAAAGTTTAACAACTGTCTGATTTGATAATTTGCAAATCGGCTTCGCCGCACAACGCGTGGTTGTGGGGAAATACGAGCACCTCCTTGTTGCACAGGAGGACTGGGTATGCTGAGATCGATGTAGTTTGGAGGTGTCTGAGGGTCTGATAAAGTGGGACTTTGTTCAAGCTGGACATTATTTATTCTGATTGTTTCATTTGGTGATGATTCATTCTCTAACTGTTCAAGGTTAGCGAGAGCTTGATTTAAAGCAAGGAGAGGATCTACAGGCTGTTCGGAGCTGTTAGATGTAGCGGCTGTGTCGTTTTCATTCAAATCATTTTCAGTTAAATCGTTTTGAAAACCCGACTCATTCTGGAGATTTTGTGCTAAACTCTCTAACAAATCAACAGCTAATAGTGTGTGTTGATCCATGACCTCATACAAATCAAACGCTTTTAAAAACCTTAAATCAACATCATTGCAATTTATACAGATGAAAAAATCACAGTCTGAAACAGTTTACAAATTGTCACTTTGTACACCTAACTTCTGACAGATGAGCCAAAAGGCTCTAGACATCAGCTCCAATTGCTGGTGTGTAGTTCCGCAGCACTGAGGACACCTGGATGGTCTGGACCTGGGTCTGTTTGCTGGAGACACAAAAGAAAAAGAGAAACAAAAAAGAAAACATTAACTTCATAAACGGGCATAAACACATTTCATAAACACAGCAACCCCTTAAGGTATGTAAACAAACAGCCAGACCGTGTGTGTGTGTGTGAGTGTGTGTGTGTGTGTGTGCTCGAGTGCATGTGTGTGTGTGTGTGTGTGTGTGTGTGTGCTCGAGTGCTTGTGTGTGTGTGTGTGTGTGTGTGTGCGTGTGTGTGTGTGTGTGTGTGTGTGAGAGAGTCACAACTTGCTGTGAAGTCAAGAGTAAGGACCAAAAACAGCTGTTTTTACTTTAAGAGAGACTGATGAGAATAACAAAAGCAAAAGCCCTAGAATTTATAGCATCTAATTCGTAAATTAAAAAACACCAAGATAATAGCTTATAACGACACACAGTCAAATATACCTTATGAGACTCAGCTTTGTAGAAAGTTCATTTTTAAGCATGGCCTATTTAATTTCACACATACAAAACCTTCCGTGTATGCTTATGATGTAAAATGAGAGAAAAGGAACGTACATTGTTCCCTTCTGGGTAATTATTACATTTATACGGCATGATTGAATCGTCTCACAATGTACTGTAAAACAATTTAAAAAGCAAATAGACTTACAGCGTGCCGATGGAAATCCTTCGCTGGAAGCCCCGCAGGATCTCGGGTATGGAATCTCAGAACTGGTTCTTCTGCGCTTGCGACCCGATGAGAATCCTGGATCTCTGTCCGCTGGTTGAGGCCTCTCCGCGGTCATCAGCGGTTGATTAGCGGGTGAGACAGACTCCCGGTGAAATGGCGGTTGTTCTTCAAAATTCTGATGCGGAATCACATCACCTGGATCTCTTCCGGTTAACCGGGCAGCCTCTAAAGAATGTATAATGCTTTGACCGTCTGAGGCATGCCCCGTTGCGTCATCCTGTGGCTGTGATGATGGCGATAACCCTTCTTGGAAATATTGGTCCAAATCGCCCCACAGATCTAGCATGAGAAAAAAGTTTTTGATAAATATTCTGCGTAAGTTTTAGGTAAAAAAAAAAAAACTGGTAAAAAATGTAGCAACTCACCGGGTACTTCCTCTGAAAGCACAGATGAGGAGTCAGTATCAGACGAGGTCTCGGATGTTGAGGTATCAGTTGATGACTCTGAAAGATATAATTTATAATCACGGTAGGAAATAAAAGTCTTTTAGATATTTCAGTATTAAAAATACATAATGTATACCTGTACTTACCAGACTCCTCTGCTTGAAGGTTCACCCCTCCGTTTAGAGTCACTGCAAAGAATGAAAAAGTCCCTATGTTTCTGCCTAAAGGTTTAAACGCATAAAATTTAGCTTTAAAGATATAGGTAATTTATCGGATGCTTGAGCCATTCTCCGCTGTCAGATTCAGAAGTCCTATTCTCTGCATCGTCTTTAACTAGAATTTATATCCCCTAATACAGATATATCTGGAGACACAGTACAGAGACCTCTCCATACACTGTCCCTGCTATATCTGAAGCAGCTGGTTATATGCCTTGAGCTCCTCCAGGTACACAATACTATGTAAATGCATAAAGTTCACACTTCCTCCAATCTTCTTGATCTTCACAGGCCGCTGCATTCCATTCTCCAAGTTTTTTAATATCCACAGTCACTAGGTATCCCATATCTTTATAAGTTCCTGTGTGTGAAAACAATGCAATGATCAAGCAACCCATATCAACGGGGTGCCGGCTCCGGCCTGCCAACACATATGCATACATTCCCATTTCTAACTAAATTACCCCTAATTAACTGCAGATGCAGGGTGACAGCAACAGGGTGCCGGCTCCGGTCTGTCAACACATAACCTCTTGATCTTCTCTGATTCCCGTGTGTGTGTGTGTGTGTGTTTGATGCAGAGATTAGCCTCTGAGATTTAACATTTAATTTACTTTCTTGTCATTTGAGATGTTAATTATCCAGACCTCCAACACGGGGCTTCACACAGAAACTTACAAATGTACTTTGACATTTGACATCAGGCTCAGTGTTAAAGACACTTATTGTAATTTCCTATTATGATATTGTGAAACTTTAAAGTATAATCTTTTTTAAATATACCTTAAGACCATAAAAGAGACATTTCTTGATCTGTCTTCATACAAAGGGCCTTCAGAAAGAGCAGGAAACATTGATCCTTTTAGGGACACAGGATGTATAGATGATTGAGAATTGCCTTAGACAGCTGTATGGTCAGAAAGAGCCACTTATTGTAATTTCCTATTATGATATTGTGAAACTTTAAAGTATAATCTTTTTTAAATATGCCTTAAGATCATAAAAGAGACATTTCTTGATCTGTCTTCATACAAAGGGCCTTCAGAAAGAGCAGGAAACATTGATCCTTTTAGGGACACAGGATGTATAGATGATTGAGAATTGCCTTAGGCAGCTGTATGGTCAGAAAGAGCAGGGAAGATTGATCCTTTTAGGGACACAGGATGTATAGATGATTGAGAATTGCCTTAGGCAGCTGTGTGGTTTTCTTTACTCTGTGTGTGAGGAGATTCACAAGCCGATTTCAAACTGTCTTTAGGGTGATAGTATTACAAAGGAAAATCTGACGCCCTCATTCCTTGATCTTCACACAATCTGCACAGGAGTTGCAAGAGATGCTGCATGTAGACATTCATCAACGGATATCTGGACATTTATTCAGCTTCAGAACTTTAATCATTTATTTTTTATTTCACATTTTCAAAAAATCATTGCCTCACGCAAGCTCCTCCTAACCTATTTTCCCATTGGCTAACCCTCCCTTTGGTTCACGCAAACTCCGCCTACCCTCCCACATCTTTCCTATTCATTCACACAACAGAGAAGGACGTGTCTTTTGCTCCTGAAAGATTAGATTTTACAGATGGTAAATTTGTCAATTATTTTTATACTTTTGATACTACTGATTTCACTTAAATGATTGAATTATTTAATCATATTATTTAATTTACAGGGTTTTTCAGAGATTGGGTACGAAGCCCCAAGAGAAATCACGCTGAACGAGGCAGCGAATGACCTGAAAAATAAGATCATGGCGAGGATGAATACAAGGCAACCCCGACGCCAACTACAACGGCTAAGTGAAGTACCATCAGAAAGTCTCCTAGAAGATGTGAATGCAGCATTGAGAGCGATCCCTACCACAACCATCACTGAAACCAATGAGCTGATATACGCCTCAGCAGCAGTGATCCTAGAGATGGCTACAAGAGCAACCATGGGAGCCATGAGAGACAATACCCACCATGGAAACGAAGGTTGGAGGCAAAAATCAAGGAGGCCCGGAGAGAAGTGAGCCAACTGACAGAGGCTGAGAGAGGTGCAATGAGAAAGCAAGTACCCAAGAAGTACAACCAGATGCCCATACCTGAAGCACTCGAAACTCCAAGGCTCCAAGCCTTGGCCAGCCGCCTAAAGAGATACACGAGAGATAATGAAGCCAGAAGAATAAACCGGCTGTTCGCAACTCAACCTGCGAAAGTGTACGCTCAATGGCAGGGTAATAACAGCAGAGCAGACCCACCAAGGCTGGAAACGGAACAGTACTGGAAAAGTATATGGGAAAGGGAGGCATCACACAACAGCGATGCTCTGTGGCTGGCCGCCCTGAGAAAGGACCACAGCAACCTCCCTGAACAGAATCCAGTCACCATCACAGCGGCAGACATCCAGAAAGAGTCTAAGGTATGAAGAACTGGACAGCACCGGGCCCTGACAGGATCCACACCTACTGGCTAAAGAAGCTCACTGCACTCCATGAGCGCCTAGCAGCACAAATGAACCAGCTGCTAAGAGATGGGACGCACCCTGAATGGCTTACCGAAGGGCGCACAATCCTGATCCTGAAGGATCCCGCAAAGGGTACAGTCCCATCCAACTATCGGCCAATAACCTGTCTCTCCACAACATGGAAGCTCCACCAACTCCTGGTTGACAGAACAGTCACCCAAGACTGCAGAGCCCGACACACCAACCTGTGCACTGCCTGGATTGATTACAAGAAAGCATATGACTCAATGCCGCACACATGGATCACTGAATGCTTAGAGATGTACAACATCAACAGGACTCTAAGACACTTCATTGCAAACTCGATGAGGCTGTGGAAAACCACCCTTGAGGCCAATGGCAAGCCACTTGCACAAGTATCCATCAAATGTGGCATATACCAAGGAGATGCTCTGTCCCCACTGCTGTTCTGCATAGGACTGAACCCCCTCAGCCAAATAATCAACAAGACTGGCTATGGATACCGACTCAGGAACGGGGCCACCATCAGTCACCTCCTCTACATGGATGACATCAAGCTATACGCTAAGAGCAAGCGGGACATCGACTCACTGATCCACACCACCAGGATCTACAGCTCTGACATTGGGATGTCATTCGGGCTTGAGAAGTGCAGTCGAATGGTGACAAAGAGAGGGAAGGTAGTCCACACAGAAGGGGTCTCACTCCCACCCTCCGCGGGTGGTCTCATCCTTCGAGCTCAGGTCCTCTACCAGAGGCCTGGGAGCTTGAGGGTTCTGCGCAGTATCTTTGCTGTTCCCAGTACTGCACTCTTCTGGACCGAGATGTCTGGTGTTCTTCCAGGGATCTGCTGTAGCCACTCCTCCAGTTTGGGGGTCACTGCCCCGAGTGCTCCGATGACCACGGGCACCACTGTCGCCTTCACCTTCCAGGCCTTCTCCAGCTCTTCTCTGAGCCCTTGGTACTTCTCTAGTTTCTCATGTTCCTTTTTCCTGATGTTGCCATCGCTTGGTATCGCCACGTCAACCACAACGGCTTTCCTCTGCTGTTTGTCAACCACCACGATATCAGGCTGGTTCGCCATTACCATTCTGTCAGTCTGGATCTGGAAGTCCCACAGGATCTTGGCTCGGTCATTCTCTACCACCTTTGGAGGTGTTTCCCACTTTGACCTCGGGGTTTCCAGTCCATACTCAGTGCAGATGTTCCTGTACACTATGCCAGCTACTTGGTTATGGCGCTTCATGTATGCTTTTCCTGCCAGCATCTTACACCCTGCAGTTATGTGCTGGATTGTCTCAGGGGCCTCTTTGCACAGCCTACACCTTGGGTCTTGTCTGGTGTGGTAGATCTGAGCCTCTATTGCTCTGGTGCTCAGGGCCTGCTCCTGTGCAGCCATGATGAGTGCCTCTGTGCTGTCCTTCAATCCAGCCCACTCTAGCCATTGGTAGGACTTCTTGATATCAGCCACTTCAGTTATGTTCCGGTGGTACATCCCGTGTAGGGGTTTGTCCTCCCACGATGGTCCCTCCTCCAGCACGTCTTCCTCTGTTCCCCATTGCCTGAGACATTCCCTGAGCACGTCATCTGTTGGGGCCTTATCTTGGATCAGTGAGTCGATGTCCCGCTCGCTCTTAGCGTATAGCTTGATGTCATCCATGTAGAGGAGGTGACTGATGGTGGCCCCGTTCCTGAGTCGGTATCCATAGCCAGTCTTGTTGATTATTTGGCTGAGGGGGTTCAGACCTATGCAGAACAGCAGTGGGGACAGAGCATCTCCTTGGTATATGCCACATTTGATGGATACTTGTGCAGGTGGCTTGCCATTGGCCTCAAGGGTGGTTTTCCACAGCCTCATCGAGTTTGCAACTTAGTCTCTTAGAGTCCTGTTGATGTTGTACATCTCCAAGCATTCAGTGATCCATGTGTGCGGCATTGAGTCATATGCTTTCTTGTAATCAATCCAGGCAGTGCACAGGTTGGTGTGTCGGGCTCTGCAGTCTTGGGTGACTGTTCTGTCAACCAGGAGTTGGTGTTTGGCTCCTCTGGTTCCTCTGCCAATGCCCTTCTGTGCTTTGCTCATGTATTGATCCATGTGTCCACTTATCTTAGCCGCGATGATGCCTGACATGAGCTTCCATGTTGTGGAGAGACAGATTATTGGCCGATAGTTGGATG
Source organism: Siniperca scherzeri (assembly GCA_027580175.1). Classification (NCBI taxonomy): domain Eukaryota; kingdom Metazoa; phylum Chordata; class Actinopteri; order Centrarchiformes; family Sinipercidae; genus Siniperca; species Siniperca scherzeri. The sequence continues at coordinate 38,305,620 of CM050855.1, read as the reverse complement.
GGACTGTACCCTTTGCGGGATCCTTCAGGATCAGGATTGTGCGCCCTTCGGTAAGCCATTCAGGGTGCGTCCCATCTCTTAGCAGCTGGTTCATTTGTGCTGCTAGGCGCTCATGGAGTGCAGTGAACTTCTTTAGCCAGTAGGTGTGAATCCTGTCAGGGCCCGGTGCTGTCCAGTTCTTCATACCTGAGACTCTTTCTTGGATGTCTGCCGCTGTGATGGTGACTGGATTCTGTTCAGGGAGGTTGCTGTGGTCCTTTCTCAGAGCCGCCAGCCACAGAGCATCGCTGTTGTGTGATGCCTCCCTCTCCCATATACTTTTCTTCTCATTGCACCTCTCTCAGCCTCTGTCAGTTGGCTCACTTCTCTCCGGGCCTCCTTGATTTTTGCCTTCAACCTTCGTTTCCATGGTGGGTACTGCTGGTTGCTCCCCTCTGACCTGTTGTCCTGGCTCCCCCTTGCCGTAGCATTTGTGTTGTATCTCGTCAATCTCAAGTTGTGATAGCAGTTGCCGCTTGTGGATGTTGGAACACTGAGCTGCTAGTTGCTTCGCTGTAAGCCTTGATTGTTGGTTTCGAAGTAACCATTCATCCCACATCCTGTGCATGTAACCCCTCTGACTAGGGTTACTGGAGTAGTAGCATTCCAACAGAGCCTTATTATCGCATCTCGCCCACCTCCGTCTTGTTCCAGTAGCCCATTTGTCGTACCGATGCCCTGGTTCCCCAACACCTGACGCAGACCTTCTTTGGCCGGGCGACGTCTGAGCCGGCATGTCATATCTTCCATTGTCACTCATCATCATGAGGTAGGCAGCAGCGTGAAGGGTCTTGCCTAAGGACCCACACTGGATGATGGGTCATTGCTCATTGCGCTCCGAGGGGGATTCGAACCCTTGTTCCCCCGTGTGAATGTCCCGTGGCCTACCAAATCCAGAAGCTATCCAGCCGTTCCACACTGGATGATATATATATATATATATATACACCAGGATCATCCACCACACATTCACCATCCCCGTCAGCTAGAGAAACATCGCGCTTCCGAACCTGAACCTGAACCCATGCAGTTAGACTCCAACCATTTAACCCAGGCGGAGCGGCAGAGAAGGCTGACCCACAGGCTGTGTCTGTACTGTGGAGCCTCGGGACATAATAGGGTCAACTGTCCCGTGAGACCACCGAAACCTATGGTGAGTGCCATTATTCAGAGTCTCCCATGTAGTAAACCCATTGTCTACTAGAGTCACCCTGGTTACACCTACTCTATCCCTTCCAGTACAAGCCCTCATCGACTCCGGGTCAGCCGGCAATTTCATCTCTGGCGCCCTCTGCCGGCAACTAAGGATCAAAACCTCCTTCACGTCTACCAGTTACAGAATCACTGCCATAACAAGGAAATCAATCAGCCGTGTCGTGGGGTTCAGAAGGCCACGGTTCCAATCACCCTTCAGGTAGGGTTACTACATGAAGAACAACTGCATTTAATGGTTCTGGAGGGATCGACTGCTGAGGTTATCTTGGGGCGGCCCTGGTTGGAGCAACATGACCCCATCATTTCCTGGACTACAGGAGAAGTGCTGAAATGGGGCAAGTCCTGTTATCCTGGCTGTTTTCTGCGGCTACCACGACCATCCTCGTATCGCTCCCAGGGTCTTCCCATGTGTGCTACATCCATCGAAAGTCCTAAGGAGAAAGAGTCAGTGGACATTCCGGCCTGCTATGGCGCATATCAAGATGTTTTTTGTCCAAAGAGAGCCTCCCAGTTACCCCCGCATCGGCCATGGGACTGTGCAATTGATCTCCTACTGGGTGAACCAGTGCCCAAGGGTAGAATCTATCCATTGTCCATACCTGAACAACAAGCCATGGGTGAGTATATTGAGGAGGCTCTAGCCCAGGGGTATATCAGACCATCCACTTCTCCAGCAGCCTCAAGTTTCTTCTTTGTGGCCAAGAAGGACGGAGGCTTGCGGCCCTGCATAGATTACAGAACCCTCAATCGGATTACAGTCAAGTTCCGTTACCCACTTCCGCTCGTCCCTGCAGCACTGGAACAACTTCGTGGAGCTACCATCTACACCAAGTTAGACCTCCGCAGCGCCTATAACCTGATACGGATACGGGAGGGAGACGAATGGAAGACAGCCTTCGTAACACCCACTGGCCATTATGAGTATCTCGTCATGCCCTACGGTCTGGCTAACGCCCCATCCGTCTTCCAGGACTTCATCCATGAGGTGCACCGGGATTTCCTTAACAAATTTGTCATCGTATATATCGACGACATCCTGATCTACTCCCGTGACGAGGAGGACCATCGCCATCACGTTGCGGAGGTCCTCGAGCGCCTACGAAGCCATCATCTCTTCCTTAAAGCTGAGAAGTGCGAGTTCCATCGATCCTCCGTACAGTTCCTTGGTTACGTCATCCGGAGCAAAGGCATCCAGATGGACGAAGGGAAAGTGGAGGCCATCAGGAATTGGCCCACTCCAACAACTATAAAGGAACTACAACGATTCCTGGGGTTCGCTAACTTCTACCGCTTCATTTTGGACTACAGCAAGATAGTCCACCCTTTGACCAGTCTCCTTCACAACAAGCCCAAGTCTCTGTCCTGGCCACAAGCAGCACAAGAAGCTTTCGACCTCCTCAAGAGAGCATTCACCTGTGCACCGCTCCTCACCCATCCAGACCCAGAGAAGCCCTTCACAGTCGAGGTGGACGCCTCGACTACAGGGGTAGGAGCGGTACTCTCGCAACTACAGGGAAATCCAGCCAAACTCCACCCATGTGCATTCTTCTCTCGGAAACTCAACCCGGCAGAAAGAAACTACGACATCGGTGACCGTGAACTACTCGCCGTGAAGTTGGCACTAGAAGAGTGGAGACATTGGTTGGAGGGTGCTCAACATCCATTCACCGTGTTAACAGATCACAAGAACCTAGAGTATCTCAAGAGAGCCAAACGTCTCAATCCGCGCCAGGCACGCTGGGCCTTGTTCTTCACTAGATTCTATTTCCACATCACATATCGCCCTGGATCCAAGAACCTTCGAGCGGATGCACTTTCCCGCCTACACGCTCCAGAAAACAACACGGAAGATCCAGTACCCATCATACCCCAGCAAGTATTCCTTAATCCCATACAATGGTCAGAAGATTCTGTTCCCTCAACCAATGTCTCCACTAACACTCTGCCGGGTTGTCCTCCCAATCTTCAGTATGTTCCGAGAACCCAGAGAACTCGACTCATTCATACTTCTCACACCTCACTTGGCACTGGCCACCCAGGGGCCAATGAAACCCTCTCGCTGCTACGAGAACGCTTCTGGTGGCCAAACATGGCAAGGGACGTAAGAAGGTACGTGCAGGGGTGTACTGACTGTGCTATGGCTAAATCTCCGCGTCATCTTCCTGCAGGAAAACTATGCCCTCTACCGACGCCCAATAGACCCTGGTCACACCTGGGAGTAGACTTCATCACCGACCTCCCTCCATCAAACAACAATACCCGTGTCCTGGTAATCGTGGACCGGTTCTCAAAGTCTTGCCGCCTCATCCCTCTTCGAGGTCTACCTACGGCCATGGAGACGGCAGAATGTCTCTTCAACCAGGTCTTCAGATACTTTGGGATACCGGAAGACATCGTTTCAGATAGAGGTCCACAATTCATCTCCCGGATTTGGAAGGCCTTCTTCTCGCTCCTGGGTGTGACCATCAGCCTCTCCTCTGGTTATCATCCCCAAAGCAATGGCCAGACGGAGAGGAAGATTCAGGATATTGGGCGTTTTCTACGTACCTTCTGCCATGGCCATCAGAACTCTTGGAACCAGTTCCTGGGCTGGGCCGAGTACGCACAAAACTCGCTACGTCAACCTTCCACTGGACTCACTCCCTTCCAGTGCGTGCTCGGTTACCAGCCTCCTCTCTTCCCATGGTCTGGGGAGCCGTCGGAGGTTCCTTCCGTGGACTACTGGTTCCGAGAGAGCGAGAGGGTCTGGGACGCAGCTCATCGGCAACTCAGAAGAGCACTCTGCAGGCGCAGGCTGACGGCCGACCGTAGGAGGTCCACCGCTCCAACGTACCAACCTGGCCAGAAGGTCTGGCTATCCACCCGCGATATCAGGATGCGTCTGCCCTGCAAGAAGCTCAGTCCCAGATTCATTGGTCCCTTTACTATAACAGAACAAATCAATCCGGTGACATTTAAACTTCAGTTACCACCACAATACAAGATTCACCCAGCCTTCCATGTATCTCTGCTTAAACCTTTCTATCCCTCTGTCTCCGTCTCTACAGAGCCTGGCGATTCGGCAGATCCCCCCTTACCGCTAATCGTAGAGGATGGAGCCGCCACCGGGTCAGGAGATCTTGGACTCCGACGCCGTGGTGGTCTTCTAGAATATCTGGTGGACTGGGAAGGCTACGGTCCGGAGGAAAGATCATGGATTCCCCGACATGACATCCTCGATCCCTCCTTGTTGACTGAATTCCACGCTGACCATCCAGACCGACCAGCCCCCCGAGGAAGGGGAAGAGCACCGCGACGTCGGGGTCCTCGGTCCTCAGGAGCGGACCGTGAAGGGGGGGGTACTGTCACAGACACGCCAGGCTCCACCTCATCTCAGCCACACCGTTCCTCCTCACCTGAATACTAATCACCAGCACCTGTCATCCATCACACACCTGCACATAATCAACCACTCTACTCCCTACATAACCCAGCTCCTCACCTCAGTCAGTGTCCGGTCTCGTTCGCTAGAAGAACAGAACTACGCCTGCTACCTTCAGTGTACCACGGACTCTACTACGACGCTAGTCAACGTTTCCAGTCTCCCAAGATTCGCAAAACCTTCACTCGACTCCAGGCTCCTGTGGACAACAGTGTTTACCCGGCTCCGGAGTGTCTCCCGTCACCAGTGTGGTGAATCCAGTTCCCGTCGCCTCGTGGGCAGCTATCCAGCACCTGCACTTCACTCCTACCAGTGATTCAAGGGACGGTATCTTCTTTGCACTCATCAGTTCTCGTATTATCCCTGTAATAAATAATCCTTCGAAGTCACCTTACCTGTGTCTCCGGGTTGGTCTGTTCCGTAACAGAGTGTGTGTGTATATATGTGTATGTATATATGTGTGTATATATGTGTATGTGTATGTATGTGTATTTACTTCTGTGCGCATGCGCCAGCCCGCATGCTGCCTGTTGCCGTAGCTCCGTCTCGTCGTCTTACTTTTTCCAACTTTTAACTTTCCTTTTTCATCCAAACTTGAGTAACTTGTGTGTAAGTATAATTTAAACTACGCTCTTTACGAAAATGAGAGTAGAAAGTGTTTTTGTATTTTTTTTCGCCGTGGAACTTCTTCTTCTGCTACTCGGTCAGGGCACCGCTGCAGATCAGCTGTTTAGCCGCATTGTTTACACCAGGGAACAGCTGATCGCGCTGAAGCCGGGCAGCATGGCGCCCAGGACTACCGATGTCCCCACTGAGATCTGGAGGAGGACACACCGAGGATGCAGAGGTGGAACGAAGCGGCGAGGGAAGAGAGAGGGGTGCAGACAAAAGAGACTTAAGAATAAGAGATTTAAGCCATGTCTGCCTTCTCTCGCCATGGGCAACGTGAGATCGCTGGCGAATAAAATGAACGAGCTAACGGCGTTAGTCAGACGGAGTTCCGTGAGTGTAGTTTGATGTGCTTCTCAGAGACATGGCTACACCAGGATATCCCGGATCATAACGTTTCCATCGACGGCTTTCAGACTGTTCGGGCCAACAGGGACCACACTGTGAGCGGTAAACGTAAAGGCGGTGGGCTTGCTGTTCTGGTCAACAACAGATGGTGTAACCCTGGTCACATTACTATCAAGCAGAGTATATGTAGCCCGGACATTGAACTGTTAGCTGTGGGACTTCGGCCATATTATCTGCCACGTGAATTTTCACATGCCACTGTTGTGGCTGTTTACATCCCCCCCTCTGCTAACCCGGCATCGGCGTGCAACGCCATTCACACGCCATAGCACAACTCCAGACTCAACACCTGAGTGAACTCATATTAATCTCGGGTGACTTCAACCATGTCAGTGTTTCAACAACACTGACTAATTTCACCCAGTATGTGAGTTGTCCTACTAGAGAGGAGAGGACACTGGACCTGCTGTATGCTAACGTTAAGGACGCATACAGCTCTTCCCCCCTCCCCCTTCTGGGTAGGTCAGATTACAACCTGGTTTACCTTAAACCCTGCTATGTGCCTCTGGTTAAAAGGCAGCCTGTGACCACAAGGACAGTGAGGAGATGGTCAGGGGAGGCCTATGAGACACTGCAGGAATGCTTTGAAGTGACAAACTGGGATGCACTCTGTGAGCCTCATGGAGAGGACATTGACGGGCTCACTGAGTGCATCACTGGCTACATTAACTTCTGTGTGGACTGCAATGTCCCAACCAAGATGGTCCATTGTTATCCAAATAACAAACCCTGGGTAACAAAGGACATCAAGGACATTCTGAATGCCAAGAGGAGGGCCTTTACTGATGGTAATAGGGAGGAGGTGAGGGCTACCCAGGCCGACCTGAAGGTGAAAATCAGGGAAGCCAAGGAGAAGTACAGGAGGAAGCTGGAGCGGAAACTCCAGCAGAACAACATGAGGGAGGTCTGGAGCGGCATGAAGACCATCACTGGCTTCAGACCGACTGGCAGCAGAGGAGTTGAAGGCAGCTTGGACAGGGCCAACGAACTTAATCTGTTCTTTAACAGATTCGACACACCGGCTCCTGCTCATCCCCCCTCTAACTCAACTGCTGCCGGCCCTCAGACTCCTCTGAGTACTCACCCCCCTCCCCAACGGCCCTCTCCAGACCGACGACTCCCCCCCTCCCCCACCTGTAACTTCTGCTGTGTGCCTGACTGCTGACCAGGTGAGAGGACAGCTGATGAAGCTCCACTCAAACAAGGCTGCAGGCCCCGATGGCATTAGCCCCGGGGTGCTAAAAGCCTGTGCCCCCCAGCTATGTGGAGTCCTTCAACATGTCTTCAACCTGAGCCTGAGTCTTCAAAGGGTCCCCATTCTGTGGAAGACATCTTGCCTCGTTCCTGTGCTGAAGACGCCGCGTCCCAGTGGCTCCAAGGACTACAGACCGGTGGCACTGACCTCCCACATAATGAAGACCCTGGAGAGACTAGTGCTGGAACAGCTGCAGCCCATAGTCAGACCCCTCCTGGACCCCCTTCAGTTCGCCTACTAGCCCCGGCTGGGAGTTGAGGACGCCATAATCTTCCTGCTTAACCGTATCCACACCCACCTGGACAGGCCGGCAAGCACGGTGAGAATCATGTTTTTTGACTTCTCCAGTGCTTTCAACACCATCCGGCCAGCCCTGCTGGGTGAGAAGCTGGCAGCAATGCAGGTGGATGCCCCCCTTGTGTCCTGGATTGTAGACTACCTGACTGGCAGACCACAGCACGTGCGCCTGTAGCACTGTGTGTCGGACAGCGTGGTCAGCAACACTGGGGCCCCTCAGGGGACTGTCCTCTCTCCCTTCCTACTTAATTTATTTTCTGACCTGTTTATAGTGTTTATAGTGTATCATATTGTTTGTTAGTACTTTCTCCTGTGTGCACTGACGTAAAGGCGAGCTACTGTAACAAAGAGTTTCCCTACGGGGATCAATAAAGTATTTCTGATTCTGATTCTGATATATGTGTATGTATATGTGTAGGTGTATATGTGTATATATAGGTGTATATGTGTATAGGTATATATGTGTGTAGATACATGGCTATGGTTGTAGCTAAGAATGCTGTGTGTATGAACACACAGCATTGCTGTGTGTATTTAACCCATGGGGACTTGTGTCCCCATGGGTTAAACTGAGGGTTTCAGGGTACATCTTACAATTAGATTAAGATTAGGGTTATGGTAAGGGTTAAGGTTAGGCATTTAATTGTGATGGTTAGGGTAAGGGGCTATCAGAATCAGAAATACTTTATTGATCCCCGTAGGGAAACTCTTTAAGGCTAGGGAAATCAAATGTGTATGTATGTGCCTGCTGGTAATGGAATGGACTGTACTTCTATAGCCACTCAAAGCGCTTCACACACTACATATCGCATTCACTCCATTCACACACTGAGGGCAGAATTGCTCATCAGTATAAAGAAACTAATTAATCACACCGGAGGCACAGCCCTTGGGAGCAATTTGGAGTTCAGTGTCTTGCCCAAGGACACTTCGACATGTGGGCTGAGGGAAGCCGGGATTGAACTGCCGACTTTCCGATTGGTGGACGACCCACTTTTCCACTAAGTGGAAAAAGCTGCCCCCGTGCTGGGACACACATGTATCCATATAGGCGTTTCTCCTAAAGTGTATTAAAATAATTTCATGGTTTAAAGGTCCATGATGATTAGAAAGGTGGGATTTCCTACTATAAATGAATGCACAGTCACATCAGTTAAGAACCCACCACCTGCTGTTAACTGCTGTCTCAATCCTGGGTCAGTTAATTTAATAGAGTTTAAGCTGAGAAGCACCACTCAAACTCCAGGTCATTACTCAAAGGGTGTAATTCCTATCGCCTAGTAAATAAGTATGATCATTACAATGTTGTACGAAAGATGTGGAACATTTAAAAAAAAGTCAACTTCAAAGAAAGTTGAATATTTTGAAACGTTTTACTGGGATTTTAATACCCTTAATGTATGAAGGCACTTTTAGTTTTTACAGTATAGGTTATTGTTCAAATTCAGAGAACGAGCAAGCCAGAAGGCTGAAAGAGACATGTCAGTAGTTACTGATTATACCTTCTTCTCTGTGCCATGAAAGGGCCAAAAGATAATAATAATAATAAAACTTTATTTATAGAGCACTTATCAAAACAAAGTACAAAGTGCTTCACAACAAGAGAAATAAAATACCACAGTGAATGATGAAATATTAAGAAATAAAATACATAAAAAACACGAAAGCAATAAAATAAACAATAAAATAAACAGCCAGTTCAGGTAAAATCAGGATATGCTTTCAGATAAAAATGTGTTTTGAGAAGAGACTTAAACAAAGACACTGACTCAGACAACTTAATTTCTTCGGGCAAGTTGTTCCAGAGCCTCGGGGCCCTGATAGCAAAAGCTCTGTCCCCCTAAGTTTTCATCCTGGACTCAGGAACAGACAGGAGACCCCTGCCCGAAGATCTCAAACTACGTGAAGGTTCATAAGGGATTACAAGGTCTAAAATATAGTCTGGAGCCAGGCCATGAAGAGCCTTAAAAGTAATCAATAAGATCTTAAAATCAATCCTAAAACAAACAGGGAGCCAATGTAAAGAGGCTACAACAGGTGTGATGTGGTCGTACTTCTTGGTGCTGGTTAACAGCTGTAATGGCAAGAACAAACGGACTCTCTGATATAATAACATACAGATGTTATTATAATTGTTTGGCGTCAATACTTCATTTGTGTATGATTGTTTGGTGTGCGAGATGACAACAGTAAACTGATAATGATGACATAGAAATACAAAACATCCTAGTGACTGTTATGTCCAGACTTCAGGGACACTCTTCTTCCCGGGTTGAACCTGACCCTGAAGACTGGATAAATAACTGATGCTCTTTTTCCTCTGTACTCATTCAGAGCAGATTATACTGATGTATGTTTTTGCTGCTGTGAGTCCATCTGCAGACGCTTGAAGTAAACCTACAGAAAGACAAGTGATTGCCTTGAGTGTTTCTTTATTCCGAAGAAATTGCCACTACACAGCCTAGCAGCTGAGTTTTGTACATTCTGCAGTTGTGTCAAAATTTTTTGATTAAGACATGTGAACAGGCTGTTACAATAATCGAGGCGTGAGGAGATGTACAACAGTTTCTGCATCACTAGGATTTAGAATAGATTGGATTTTTGCAATGTTTCTGAGGTGATAAAAACATGATTGGACAAGCTTAGTGATATGTTGCTCAAAACATAAATTGCTATCAAACAGGACACCAAGATTTCTTGCAACAGGCTTGATATGTTGTGACAGGTTACTAGTAGATGGCAGTATTTGTTTAGTGATGTGTTGGGGCCCAATAACAAGGATTTCAGTTTTATTTGAGTTGAGCGAAAGAAAATTTATCGACATCCAATTTTTTATGTCAGACAGGCAGTCCTACAGAGAACTCAGCGTACTGAAGTCAGTGGGCTTGACAGGGAGGTACAACTACACTTTGCGGACTACACCACCCAAAGGAAGCATGTATAAGGCGAACAGTATTGGTCCCAGAATTGAACCTTGAGGCACACCGTACTTGATATGGGAAAAGGATGACATGAAGTTATTAATGCTGACACAGAATTTCTTATTGGACAGATAAGATGATAACCAGTCTAGTGCAGTGCCATATATGCCCACCCAGTGCCTCAGTCTATCTAAAAGAATGCCATGATCAATTCTGTCAAAGGCAGCACTTAAGTCCAGCAGCACAAGAATTGAACACATGCCTGCGTCTGCATTTCCGTGTGGTCAAGTTGTTTGTAGTAGTGTGAAAATTAACCAATGCAAAAGTGGCTATGAAATAATGTGAATAAATATTATGAAATTCAATAAAATATGAGCAGAAATAATTTCTATAAACATAGATGAACTAATCTACTCACAAACAAAGCTGCTCCAAGGCTTACACAGGCGGATGGAGCTGAATGAAATGAGAGGTCTTAAACCAAACAGGAAAAAGGCAACTAACCTCTGAACTGATCATGTGACTAACAATAATGTGACTCTGAACAACCAATGAGAATGTAAACATCTAAAATAACAGGAAATGGCTGAATTCTACTTAATGGCCTTAGGTGGTGCTAGAACACTTAAAACTTACCTCAGAGCTTGTTACAAGTCATACACTTGTGCAAATATCTCACAATGCATCTCTTGGCTCCAAACATCCAGATGCCATCTGAGCATATAGCTCCCTCTGTGAAGATCCGGCTTTGCTGCTCGACTCTCTCGTGGTAGTAGTTGATGAGTAGAGCATACATCCTGTGTTCTCCTTTGTAGTCTTAGCTCTGGTGGTCTCAGAGATGTGGATCAGAGTGGCTGTGGCTCTGATGAGAGACTCCCAAGTTAAGAACCTTTCAAATGAGAGCCCAGGTTTGTGTTGGTGCACGCCCTGAGGTGAGAATGAACCTTTGCATCAGAGTCTGGGTCTACGAGGTCATACGATGTTTTCAAAGGAGCATCTTCTTTTGTAGGTAGCAGCAGGAACTTTGTGCCCGGTGAGCCAGCTGGTTTTTGAGAGCAGTGCTGCAGTTACTGACCCAGATGCTACATTTGCTGGATTCTGGCTGGTGGGTACATAGTGTCACTGTTCAGGGCTCAGGAACTTCCTGAAACATTTTACTCTGTTACTGACATACATGTAGAACCTGCGGGTAACATTATGAATGTAACCCATCACGACCTTGCTGTCGGTGTAAAACCTCATGTTATCAATCTTGACATCCAATTCTCTGGATCCTCACTTCTCGGATCACTCCAGTTCTCCTGGTTACCCACTCTAGTTTATTTATAAAAACAAGGTAAAAGACTTTTACCACTTTAAATCTGTTGGGTCATGCTTTTGGGTCCAGAATCTCTGTGTCATATAACAGAATGATCTGGCCAGCAACATGGACCCAGCTGACTCCAACCTAGACCTAGCGGTAATCCAGCGAGCGATCTCCAGCCAAGGACAGCTTTTGGGGCAACAAGAGCAGACAATCCGGAAGCTCATGGAACACAGCCAAGCCGTATTGAACCAGGTATCTCAATTAACTGCTCAAGTCGCTATACTAACTGCCCAATGCTCACAGTCTTAATCCACAGCTCAAGCCAGCAAGCCTCCTCTCCTTGGTTCCCCACAGAGGCCTGCGCCTGTGTTTCCTACCACCACATCCCATGAGAGCAGATTGGCATCATCCAGCAAGCCACTTTATTCCTTCCACTACACTTCCTACAGAGGAGCCCATGTAGCTTGGCCGAGCTCATCTCTCCCTCGCAGAGTGCTCCCGTAGGAGGAACACAGGGAGCTAAATGCATTACAGTCAGTTTGGACATCTCCGGGATTCCTGCCCAGTTTGGACAAAAGATCAGACTCATCACTAGTCGCGGGGGTAGTGGTGCTCATTAGCTCATCGCTAATGCCCTGGATGGTAGCCTCCTGGTTCAGATGACACACCGCACTGTACCAGTAACCTTGATTTTGTCTGGTAACCACAGAGAAACCATTCAATATATAATCATGTCTCCTGATTCCCCGCTTGTTTTAGGTCACGCATGGCTAAGACTACATAATCCACACATTGACTGGTCTGCTGACAGAATCATCAGCTGGAGCTCCTTCTGCCTCTCAACCTGTCTCCAATCCGCACAACCACCTACAGAAGGCACCACTGCTCCATACCTTAAGGTTGCCATGACTTGGGTGAGGTTTTCCGCAAGGACATGGCTCTTTCCATGCCTCCTCACAGTCCATATGATTGTGCCATAGATTTGCTTCCGTGTTCCATGCTTCTCTCTAGCCGGTTATATAACCTATCTAGCCCCAAGAGGGAGTCCATGGAGAAATATTATAATGAGTCTCTCTGGCTGCAGGCTTCATTCACCCCTCTTCCTCTCCTGTCAGTGCAGGGTTCTTTTTTGTGACCAAGAAGGATAAATCCCTTCGCCCCTGCATCGACTATTGGGGTTTGAAAAGCATCACTATGAGGAACAAGTATCCTTCTTTGAGCAGGTCGAGGGAGCAACTATCTTCACCAATCTTGACCTCAGAAACATTTACCATCTGGTCCGAATCCGCGAGGGATAGGAGTGGAAGATAGCATTCAACACACCCCTGGAACACGTCAACAGATGCTGTTGGAGAACAAGTTTGTTGTTAAGGCTGAGAAGTGCAAGTTCCATTCCAGATCAGTGTCTTTCCTGGTCTACATTATTGAGAGCGGGCAGTTGAGTACGGATCCTGAAAATATCAAAGCAGTGGCAGAATGGCCAAGCCTTCCACCCGCAACCAACTCCAGCAGTTCTTGGGTTTCGCCAATTTCTACCGACGTTTCATCTGCAACTACAGCAGAGTGGCAGCACCCCTAACGAAACGCACATCCTCCTCCATTCCATTCACTTGGACTCCAGACACTTCTGGTGGCCAACCATGGAGGTCGACACGGACCACCAATGGACAGACTGAAAGGATGAACCAATAGTACTGTCATGATACGGCTGTAATACTCCAGATCTGACACACCTGCGACATAGGAACCATCCTCGCTTCTCTGATCACTCTAGCTCTCCTGGTTACCCACTCTACCTTGTTTTAATAAATAAACTAAAGACTTTTGCCACTTTAACTCTCTGGTCTCTCTTGGTCATGCTTTTGGGCCCAGAATCTCTGTCATATAACAGGGTCAAATTTGATCCGGTAGTAATCATGGGTTGTTTATGGAGAGAAATACATAATAAATGTTGTCAAACCATGATGAATAACAAAAATTACACCAAAATGAAAATAGTAATAAAATCTTATAAAAGTATAATAATTGTGTAACAATATTAAAATAATGTTTCATGCCAAGAAAGCATATTGACTTGAATAAATTGCAGAGTGGCACACTGCAAATATGATGTTGTTTGGGACAAATGGGTGGAGCACTTGCCACTGACCGACAATCCAGGGCCTGAGGTCACTGCAGATGAACGGCTGGTCCCATTCAGAGGTCGCTGTCCATTTAGACAGTATATTCCCAGTAAACCTGGAAAATATGGCATCAAAATCTGGGCAGTATGTGATGCAAGTTGTGTCCTGCACACACAAAAATGTGATTATGAGCACACTTCACAGGACTACGGCTGTGAGCAGCAAAAGAGAAGACAAAGGCCAGAAGTAATGCTGGATTACAATAAAAACAAAGGAGGAGTTGACAACTTGGACAAGGTCACTGGCACCTACACTTGCAAATGGATGACAGCAAGGTGGCCATTGGTCAATATCTTGGATGTTTTGGCATACAATGTGTGTGGACGGAAATTAATCCTGGGTGGCACTCTGCAAAGCCATACGAAAGGAGACTCTTTTTGGAGCACCTAGGATGAGCTCTGGTGAGCCCTAATATTGAACAGAGGCAATGTCTACCCTGAACTCCTGCCTCTGCCACTGTGGTGATGCAGCTTCAAGCCAAGGATGCAACTGTGCCTGTGCATGCAGCGTTGCCGCAAGAGGTAGAGATGCCAGTGCTGCCCTAACAAGAAGGACACCAAGACAAGCACCATTTACCACAAATGTCAAAAATACATTTGCAAGGCACATAACCAAACATTCACATACTGCCCATCATGCTTATAAACATAAATACACACCCACCCACCCCTTGCTGTAGATGACTAACTTTTGTTGTTGTGTTTGACAAAAATAAAGAAATGAAATAGACTTTTTCCTTTTTCATAGGAAAGTATATACGGGTCAATTTTGACCCATAAAACAACAGATGTAACAATAATTGCTAATAACATTATTTTGTCATTAGCCTCTCATCGTCTTATAATATATTTGCCTGTTCTGTTCATCATAAGCAATAAAATAGATTGTGCCTATTCTAAACAAAAACTAGTTGTATATTGTAAGTTGAATGTGGTCCAAGGTACATTAGAAAAGTGATTATGGTTAAATATACAGTAGTGTGCAAAAGTGTTTGCCCCTTCCTGATTTCTTTTTTTTTTGTTGCATTTTTTCACACTAAAATGTTTCAGATCATCAAACTAATTTAAATATTAGTAAAAGATAAGTAAACACAAAATGCAGTTTTTAAATGAAGGTTATTATTATTAAGGGAAAACAAAATCCAAACCTACATGGCCCTGTGTGAAAAAGTGATTGCCCCCTAAACCTAATAACTGGTTGGGCCACCCTTAGCTGCAACAACTGCAATCAAGTGTTTGCGATAACTTGCAATGTCTTTTACAGCGCTGTGGAGGAATTTTGGCCCACTCATCTTTGCAGAATTGTTGTAATTTAGCCACATTGGATGATTTTCGAGCATGAACTGCCTTTTTAAGGTCATGCCACAGCATCTCAATAGGATTCAGGTCAGGACTTTGACTAGGCCACACACCTTCCAAAAAGTTCAATTTTTGCCCACAGAGTATTTTCCCAAAAGTCTTGAAGATCCCTAAGACTTTTGGAAAAATACTCTGTGGACTGACAGACAAAAGTTGAACTTTTTGGAAGGTGTGTTCGTCCTTCACCCTCCGCAGGTGGTCTCATCCTTCGAGCTCAGGTCCTCTACCAGTGGCCTGGGAGCTTGAGGGTTTTGCGCAGTATCTTTGCTGTTCCTAGTACTGCACTTTTCTGGACTGAGATGTCTGGTGTTCTTCCAGGGATCTGATGTAGCCACTCCTCCAGTTTGGGGGTCACTGCCCCGAGTGCTCCGATGACCACGGGCACCACTGTCACCTTCACCTTCCAAGCCTTCTCCAGCTCTTCTCTGAGCCATTGGTATTTCTCTAGTTTCTCATGTTCCTTTTTCCTGATGTTGCCATCACTTGGTATTGCCATGTCAACCACAACAGCTTTCCTCTGCTGTTTGTCCACCACCACGATGTCTGGTTGGTTCGCCATTACCATTCTGTCAGTCTGAATCTGGAAGTCCCACAGGCTCTTGGCTCGGTCATTCTCTACCACCTTTGGAAGTGTTTCCCACTTTGACCTCGGGGTTTCCGGTCCATACTCCGTGCAGATGTTCCTGTACACTATGCCAGCCACTTGGTTATGGCGCTTCATGTATGCTTTCCCTGCCAGCATCTTACACCCTGCAGTTATGTGCTGGATTGTCTCAGGGACCTCTTTGCGCAGCCTACACCTTGGGTCTTGTCAGGTGTGGTAGATCTTCGCCTCTATTGCTCTGGTGCTCAGGGCCTGCTCTTGTGCAGCCATGATGAGTGCCTCTGTGCTGTCATTCAGTCCGGCCCACTCTAGCCATTGGTAGGATTTCTTGATATCAGCCACTTCAGTTATGTTCCGGTGGTACATCCCATGTAGGGGTTTGTCCCTCCTCCAGCACCTCTTCCTCTGTTCCCCATCGCCTAAGACATTCACTGAGCATGTCATCTGTTGGGGCCTTATCTTTGATGTACTTGTGGACCTTGGATGTTTCATCCTGGATAGTGGCTCTCACACTCACTAGTCCACAGCCGCCTTCCTTACAGCTAGCATACAGTCTCAGTCATACAGTGTTGGATTTGGGATGGAACCCTCCATGCATGGTGAGGAGCTTTCGTGTCTTAATGTCTGTGGTCTGTATCTCTTCCTTTGGCCTATCTCTATCTCTCTATATCTCTATCTCTAGGAAGATATATATACACACACATCCTCGTATATATATATATATATATCGTAGATATATATACCCACGTCCTCGGATCGTCCAAGGCTACCAACCCCATATCTGTCCAATGCTCCGGGTTGTCCATCCAAGGCTCCCAACTCCACACCTGTCCAGGCTCCGAGTCATCCCCCCGAAGTCCCCAGCTCCGCACATGCCCAAACCCCGGCCTTCCGCCCGGATTAACCCGCTCCCCAGCGGGTTTTTTCGGCTGTCGGGAACTGGCCGTGAGGGTGGGGGGGGTACTGTCACAGATATGCCAGGATCCACCATCCACATCTGCTCCCAATCACACTCCTGCTCTCCATTAGATCCTAATCACAGCCAGTATAAAAGCCCTGCACTCACCTCGGTATGTGTCCGACCTCGTTAGTGATTTGGACTCTCCATATTACTCGGCATTTACACCTATTCTCCCTTCTCCAGCGATCTCCCTGTCTCCAGTGTTTCTCCTGTCTACAGCGTTTCTCCTGTCTCCAGCGATTTCCCTGTCTCCAGCGTATCTCCTGTCTCCAGCGAGTCTCCCCTCCTATAGACTTCCATACCTGCATACCTGTAAACCAGTACACTTGGGCTATTCTCCAATAAAGAACATTCTAATTCCATCTCGGTGTTCCCTGCCTGTCTGTTCCGGAACATCACACACATCTAGTTTGACTTAAACACAACCACACACACAGCGGAGAGAAACTTTAAAGCTCCTGCTCACACGCTTCTTTGTCACTGACCACATGCTTGTGCACGTAAGACATACGGAGGAAGAACACAGAAACATCCACCCATTCTTTTGCTTGATGCCATTTTACATCCAAGCAGCCATCTTGGACGCACACACACACACAAACACACAGCCTTTTGTTCTGTAGTTTAGTGTATTTAGAGTTAGTCTTCATATTGTGTGCTTTTGCTTTATTATCTGTTAATAAATCCTTGTGTATAATTATGCTGGTTTCTTGAATGTTGCACAAGACTGAATAATTTGCCAACCTCTTCTATGTTGAACTCCAAATCCTTTAACCTACTAGCTATTGATAGTAATTATGGTTATAGTTATTAATTTAATTATTACTCTGAATTCCAAATTGATAGTTTAGTGTATTTTATGAGACTCAAACAATTAATTAGCTATCATTTATCTTCTTTAGGAATAAAGGTGCACTGAGAACTTTATTAATTAAAGTTATTATTTATGATTATGTTTGATAATTCTGATAAGAGAGCCATAATTAATTGATTGCACCACAAACCACATGTAGTTTGGTGCCCCTTTAACCTTAACATGTGAACAAATGAGGTCAACACTATGAATGTCTTCCAGGAGAGACTGTCTGAAAATGTGCTCTGTTATCTCCATATTTAAATGATATCACGTCTCCCCCCTCTATATGATAGCCAGCTTGTCACTCCACCTTCCAGTGTGGACTTTCACAACAACTATAAACACTTTTGATTTCAGATAAGGTCAGACAACAAGTCATATGAACTTGTTCTGATCGAGCATAACCCGACCCTCCATCACAACAATATGACAACAATATAACAAGATAATCCACAGACCTTGTTGTGAGCAGTTTCATGTAGGAATTATTTTCTTTCTACCAATAGTTCCTACATGAAACTGCTCACAACAAAACTAGTCCATGCATTGGTGAGACTTAAGGGACTTATTTGGGTAGCCTGATAATAAGGAATTGCAATAATCCAGGCTAGAAGTAACAATTGCATGGACTAGTTTTTCGGCATCATTTTGAGACAGGATGTGCCTGATTTTTGCGATGTTACATAGGTGAAAGACGGGTTTGAAACTTCCTTCCATTCTGTTTCATTCTCAGGGCTCGGAAATATTCTCAATCATTTCATTTTGCTGACAGTACTTGTAGACCATATAGCTACTATATTCTTTTTGTTGGTCAGGTTCTTATTTTTCCTCTGGTGTTTCTCTTTGGACACACAGTTCTGAACTTTTTTTCCTCTCTGGTTTGAAAGACATAATCTTCTCAGCGGATTGCAGAAACAGCAAAGCGGCGATGATTAGGAGCTGTTGTGGTTCTTTTCTGGTTCTGTGAGCAGAGGAAATTGAAGCAGTGCTGGCAGGAAGCCAGGCTGACTAAATGGGGTCATAATGAGGGGCTATAGGTAGCCGCCCATGGCGAGTCAGCTGAATGACGTAAAATGGCCATCTAAACCCTGGAGGGAAAGGAGTGAGGACTCACAAAGGTCTATCTTCATGTAAGTGACTCCACACTGAATGCACATGAAAAACCTGATCAATGCTGTTTGATTTGATCCAATTTGCCTAATCAAATGTGATTATCAAAGGCACATGGGGAGTAATTTGTGAACTGAGCCATTATTACGTGGCTATTCTTAGCTTCTGTCATCAGCTCTGCAGTGGCTATTAATTCAGATGCTTGAGTATTCTGAGAGGATGAATACAACATAGAAGCACAGGTGAAAAAGCCAATGTAAAACATGCATGTGTCCAGAAACATGTATAATAGTAACCAGTTATAAGTTATTTATTATTCGGCATTAGTTCATGATGAAATCATTTATATTCATGCCTAAATGAGTAATAAATGCTCTGAGATATCACAAATCTGTTAGAAGTCTTGAAATGATTTGCTTACCTTAGAAGATGACCAAAAATAATCTGTTGATATATCGTTCACCTATTTTAAGGAAATGGTGCAAGATTTTGGGGAATACACTTATTTGTTTTCTATCCGAGTCAGATATTCAGATGGATATCACTCTAATGTCTGTACGTTAAGTACAGAGCTGGAGTCAGGATGGGGTTAGCCTAGCTTACCATAAAGACCGGAAGAAGTGGGAAACAGCTAGTGTGGCTCTGTCCAAACTTAAAAAAACACCTACCAACACCTCTAAAGCTCAATAATTAACACAGCATTGTATTTGGTTTATTTAATACATTGAGAAACAGAGATGTAAAAACAACAAGTCTTGTTGACTTGTCTGTCTTATCAAGTCTTGTCAACAATGTCTGACAAACTATTCACCACATTCTGTATACACATACATATACATAATACGTACATTCATATCTATACATTTATAGGCTGAATTAAACTGCCAATATCTTGTTTGTGTTTTTGGCTTTGGCCTTTGGCTTTGGCCTTTTCCTGAGGTGAATTCTTGCAAGGTTTTCTTTATTTCAGTAGATGACACTAACAAATGTACACAAAGGAGCAATCTGCAATCATTGTATGTATTGTATTGTATGTGATGGTTGGGATGGAAATGGTGCTATGTATCAAATACAGACTGTTACAACAGTGATTTGTAACAGTGTGGAAGGCTCAAACAGATGATGTCATCTGCTGAAAGAAGTGTCTGTCAGATCAGAAAACACTTCTATGTGTCATTCTAGAGGACATGGACAAACAACATATTTTCTCATTTAATTTGGGGGACTTGTTTGAAAAACCAGGTGATAATGCAACCACAAGGGGGCACAAGCCAGTGTCTTCTTGTGTCAGTCCCAAGTCTGGATAAATGCAGAGGGTTGTGTGAGGAAGGGCATCTGACGTAAAACACATGCCAAATTAAAAATGCGAATCGTGAAAATGACTTCCATACCAGATCGGTCGGGGCCCGGGTTAACAACGACCGCCACCGGTGCTGTTGACCTACAGGGTACTGGTGGAAATTGGACTACTGTTGGTCAAAGATGAAGAAGGACAGGAGGAAGGTGTGTTCGTAGTTAAGGAGAGAAGAGTAAAGCTATGAATGTAGGACTGACAGTAGGGACTTTGAATGTTGGGACTATGACAGGGAAGGCTAGAGAGTTGATTGACATGATGCAGTGAAGGAAGGTGGACATACTGTGTGTCCAGGAGATCAGGTGGAAAGGTAGTAAGGCTAGAAGCTTAGGAGCAGGGTTCAAGTTGTTCTACCATGGGTCATATAGGAAGAGAAACGGAGTAGGAGTTATCCTGAAAGAGGAGTTTGTGAGGAATGTTCTAGAGGTGTAAAGAGTGTCAGACAGGTTGATGAGTCTGACGCTGGAAATTGAAGGGGTGATGTTCAATGTTGTGAGTGGTTATGCCCCACAGGTAGGATGTGAGTTAGAAGAGAAGGAGAAATTCTGGAGTGAGTTAGATGAAGTGATGCAGAGCATCCCCAGAGGTGAGAGAGTGGTGATTGGTGCAGATTTCAATGGGCATGTAGGTGAAGGGAACAGAGGTGATGAGAATGTGATGGGCAGGTTTGGTCTTCAGGACAGGAACACAGAAGGACAGATGGTGGTAGACTTTGCAAAGAGGATGGAAATGGCTGTAGTGAACACTTTCTTCCAGAAGAGGCAGGAACATAGGGTGACATATAAGAGCGGAGGTAGAAGCACTCAGGTGGACTACATCTTGTGTAGAAATGTCTCTGGTGGTGAGGAAGATGAAGAGGACAAAGGCAGAGCAGAGGACGAAGTGGTGGAAGTTGAAAAAGGAAGAATGTCTTGTAGTTTTCAGGGAGGAGCTGAGACAGACTCTGGGTGGTCAGGAAGTGCTCCCAGATGACTGGACCACTACAGCTACTGTCATCAGGGAGACAGGTAGGAGGGTAGTCGGTGTGTCATCTGGAAAGAGGAAAGTGGAAAAGGAGACTTGGTGGTGGAACGAGGAAGTTCAGGAGTGTATACAGAGAAAGAGGTTAGCTAAGAAGAAGTGGGACACTGAGAGGACTGAAGAGAGTAGACAGGAGTACAGGGAGATGCAGCGTAAGGTGAAGGTAGAGGTGGCAAAGGCCAAACAAAGAGCATATGAGGGCTTGTATGCTAGGTTGGACACTAAAGAGGGAGAGGTGGATTTGTACAGGTTGGCCAGACAAAGAGATAGAGATGGGAAGGATGTGCAGCAGGTTAGGGTGATTAAAGATAAGGATGGAAATGTATTGACAGGTGCCAGGAGTGTGATGGGAAGATGGAAGGAGTACTTTGAAGAGTTGATGAATGAGGAAAATGAAAGGAACGAAGAGTAGAAGAGGTGACTGGTGTGGAGCAGGAAGTAGCAAAGATTAGCAAGAGTGAAGTGAGGAGGACGTTGAAGAGGATGAAGAGTGGAAAGGCAGTTGGTCCTGATGACATACCTGTGGAGGTATGGAAGTGTCTAGGAGAGGTGGCAGTAGAGTTTCTGACTAGTTTGTTTAACAAGATCTTGGAGAGTGAGAGGATGCCCGAGGAATGGAGGAGAAGTGTACTGGTGCCAATTTTTAAGAATAAGGGAGATGTGCAGAGCTGTGGCAACTACAGAGGAATAACGCTGATGAGCCATACAATGAAGTTGTGGGAAAGAGTAGTGGAAGCTAGGCTAAGGGCAGAGGTGAGCATTTGTGAGCAGCAATATGGTTTCATGCCTAGAAAGAGTACAACAGATGCAGTATTTGCTTTGAGGATGCTGATAGAGAAGTACAGAGAAGGTCATAGGGAGTTGCATTGTGTCTTCGTAGATTTAGAGAAAGTGTATGACAGGGTGCCGAGAGAGGAGCTGTGGTATTGTATGAGGAAGTCTGGAGTGGCAGAGAAGTATGTTAGAGTGGTGCAGGACATGTATGAGAGCTGTAAGACCGTGGTGAGGTGTGCTGTAGGTGTGACAGAGGAGTTCAAGGTGGAGGTGGGTTTGCATCAAGGATCGGCTCTGAGCCCCTTCTTGTTTGCTCTGGTGATGGACAGGCTGACAGATGAGGTTAGACAGGAATCTCCATGGACTATGATGTTTGCGGATGACATTGTGATTTGTAGTGAGAGCAGGGAGCAGGTGGAGGAAAATCTACAGAGATGGAGGTCTGCTCTGGAAAACAGAGGAATGAAGCTTAGCCGCAGTAAGACAGAATACATGTGTGTCAATGAGAGGGACCCAGGTGGAACAGTGAGGTTACAGGGAGCAGAGGTGAAGAAGGTGCAGGACTTTAAGTACTTAGGGTCAATGGTTCAGAGCAATGGAGACTGTGGAAAAGAGGTGAAGAGGCGAGTGCAAGCAGGTTGGAACGGGTGGAGCAAAGTGTCAGGTGTGTTGTGTGATAAAAGAGTATCAGCAAGAATGAAAGGAAAGGTGTTCAAGACGGTGGTGAGACCAGCGATGTTGTACAGCTTAGAGACAGTGGCACTGAAGAAAAGACAAGAGGCAGAGCTGGAGGTAGCAGAGCTTAAGATGTTGAGGTTCTCTCTGGGAGTGACGAGGATAGACAGGATGAGGAATGAGTACATCAGAGGGACAGCTCATGTTAGATGTTTTGGAGATAAAGTCAGAGAGGCCAGATTGAGGTGGTTTGGACATGTTCAGAGGAGAGACTGTGAATATATTGGTAGAAGGATGCTGAGGTTGGAGCTGCCAGGCAGGAGGTCTAGAGGAAGACCAAAGAGGAGATTTATGGATGTAGTGAGAGTGGACATGAAGTTAATTGGTGTGAGTGAAGAGGATGCAGAGGACAGGGTTAGATGGAGGCACATGATTCACTGTGGTGACCCCTGAAAGGGAACAGCCGAAAGGAAAAGAAGAAAAGTTTGAAAAACCAGGTGATTACCAAAATCAGTAGGATACATCATCTGGGAACCATGAATGTCTGTACCAATTGTTGTGCCAATGCATCCAATAGATGTTGAGACATTTCACAGGATAAATGAAACCTTTGTCCTGCTGGTGTTATCACAGGAAAAGTCAGGGGGATCCCAAAATCATTAGGATTCATCCTCTGGGCACCAATCCATCCAATAGTTGGTGAGATATTTAATTCTGGACCAAAGTGGTGGGCAGGCCAACAGACCGACATTGCCATCTCTAGAACTATGTCGCTAGCGTGGCTAAAAATGCTACACCTGTAACTGGTGCGGCGAGTTTCGAGTGTTATGTTGCCTCGGTATACCTGGGTCTGAACCTCCTAAATTAATCGAGTACTTTGAGTATTTCTAGTATTGGGTGTTGCGCACCTTTCAGGCCAGAGAGTGCAGGGCACACTATCAGGATATGCGGGTATTGAGTGGAAGTAAAGCAATATGCTTTATTACCCCCTCAAAATTATAGTCTGTAGGCTACATAAAGTTGATGAAGATGATTGATTACGAAATCAATAAGAGTTCTTCCTTAACTTATTGTGATAACTGTGTTGATGTTACGTGTATTCTATTATTTTTACAGTAAATAAAATGTATGTTGTATCATGACAGTAGCAGAAATAAGAAATGACCTGGAGTTGATAGAAGTATTTAAACAAATGTGCAATACTTCAACAACACAATATTACTGAGAATAGTATCCACAGGCTAACAGGCTAAAAAGAAAAGAGTCTACTGTCTGACCTTGAAGCCCCAAGTGGTCTCTTATCTTATTCCTCGGCGTTCAGGAAGGGTTTGTAATGGTAAAATTTAAAGGTTGAGTAAGGGGAGAAGGCTAGAACGTTTGTCATGTCCAGGCTGTGGCTATTTCCTGGACGCAGTACGTAGCAGTGTTGACCCGGTACAAATCAAACTCACAAAAGTATCAGTAGAAAAAAATTGTTCGTTAATTTTATTAACAAATCATTTTCAAATAGCAAAAAAATTAAGCATTTAAAATAAATGCAAATAATAACTACTCAACTTGTTAATAGATAGTAAAACATTTTAAGAATACTTGACTAACTCTGTATCTACTTTTCTACATTTCACTGTAATGTGCTTTTTTTCAGCACTACAGGTTTACACACAGTAGCACAACCAGAAACAGGCAACACAGTCAGAAGACTTCTGCCTGGCCACTCACTCTGTTTGCACCTAATTCGACTTCTATCAGGCTATTGAATAGGCGTTATCATCACACATCTGTCCCAAATATATGGGGTAGTAGGGGCCTACTAAACCTGACTGACCTGACTGATTCTCAATTTTTTTCATGAAATTAAAATCATTGATTTAACCATGCAATAGCCTCAGAAAGGCTAAATAACAACATATACCCTACTTATGCAGGTGACACACAACTCTACATAAAAGTGTCACCACATGACTACAGTGCTTTACACTTGAACATATCAGTGAGTCAATGTGCCAAAACTTTCTACAACTGAACACAGAAAAAACTGAAATAATTGTTTAAAAGTCAGTGCTCACCTTGAATCCATGAAACTAAAATCTACAAATCAAGCCAGAAATCTTGATTTAGTTATGGATTCTGACTTAAACAGCCACATAAAGACAATTACGAAATCAGCCCAATACCACCTTAAAAACATAGTATGCTGTGTGTCAAACACTAGGAATACGAAAAGGTAGATAGAGGAAGAAAAATATGCAGTTTGTACTGCTCATGTTGTCAGGTTGTTACTAAAAATACTTTTGGACGACAGAAGTCAGGATGACAGTCATGTCTACTCTGCTACAGCACAGTTGTGGTCCAACTATCACTGCTGAAATGGTTATATCTAGAGCCACAGGGAGGGAGAGAGACAAAGTGGTGCTGCTGGCCAGTAATTACTTTCTTAGGGCCTATTAGGAGAGGAAAGCAACACTGATGCATAATACAACACAAATAAGTTAAAACAGAGCAAAGCTTAGGCACTGATGAGGCCATGTTTACATTCATGACAGGAATTGGATCAGGCCATCCACTTTTTATATGCCCTGCTGTTACATAAACTAAACTACATTTACTGAACTGCTTTCCTCTAGCTAAACCCTTCACAAATACACAGATTTTTGAATGAAATAACACAAAGGCAACAAGGTTTGTAATACCAGTCAACATCTTTAGAATATATATTTGTGAAAATATGCAAGACGGAAAGTGTTGACGTGTTATTGCCATTGAGTGACTCTGGAGGACAGCAGCTATGGTGGGAGGATGACTACTGCAATTAATCAAATAGTCAACTTCAGGGAAACAACAGAAAACTAGAAAAGTGACTGATTTCTTTTTTTTTTCACCAAGTTTGGAAAAAGTGAAATTGCTTTTGATTTTCTAACCAGGTGTACACAGTAATAAAGAGAATTTTACTGTAGGATTACAAGACATAAAGATAACAACAGAAAACACAAAGGATGGTGACAAATCCTTTGGTCCAAATCTACAAATGTCCAGTAACCATCACAAAGACAGGATAGTTTGGTAAAGTGCCTGCAACAAACCACAGGCAATAATTGTTAAAGGGATATTTCACCGCTGGAAAGATGGTATTTTCATAAAACTGGGCTGTCTATGCAATAGAAAGATATTTTTGAAATTGGTGCTACATGACCAGAGGAAACAGAGAAAAAGGGCTGTGGTATTCCCTTTTGCTCAAAAGGTAGAAAACCTACAACAACCAGAATGCACTGGGCCCATTGCCTTCCAAGGCCACTCCCACTCCCACTCCCAAACTTCCCCAACTCATACAAACAGCCGGTCAGAGCTGCTAATGTTAGGCTAAACTATGATAGCCCTGCCAGGTAGCAAACTGGGGCAGTGTATGTGCTAAGCCTCATCAAAATCGTGTATTGTATGTTTTCACACTGTAACATTGTCGTGCTCATAACAAAACACTGGCTATTGCACTTATTCTATGTCCATTTCACCCCGCTTGCTTTGGCTGTTTGTTCCAGTTTCTTTTTGGGATCCTGAAGTATGTCTCAAGCACTTCCCTGTCCATATGTGGCCCAAAGCTTTGGTGTAGCGCACAGCGTCTCCACTTTACCGCAGCTGCACCACCAGTTGTCCCCAGCACGGGGCACTCTGCACCGCTATCCTCAGCTGGCGGTGCTTGACTCTCAGCTGTGGCAGCCTCTTCCTCCTCCATATGCCGTAACTCCTCTGCACTGTGTTCTGGCACATACAAGTAGCCCTGAATGTCTGATTCCAGCATTACACTATTAAAATTGTTTTCTTCCATATCTACAGGAACATTGCCTTCGGCCAGTGGTTGTTCTAGCTAGTTGATTTTGGAGCAGTGAGGAGCCGCCCCTCTCTATCCGACAGGCGGACATACAAAAAATGCTGAAGTACAATCTGTAGTTCGAATAACAGCCCCTAGAGCCGGAAAAAGTGTGCCTGATGGCACATTTGGGTTCAGGCAACATGTTAACCATTGTTCATTTACATATACTACCCACATTGTAATGTTTCAGTTAAAGTTTCCCTTTAAATATACTTGATAATTTTTTTTCACCTTTATTTATTCAAGGGAATTTCGCCCTGATCAAATTCACACAGTTACAGTACAACCACAGTCTGATCTGCTGGTCACTGAGCACTTAAGGGCCCAGTGCTGCTTTCCCCACCCAGATTTATCCTGCCGGTCTGGGGGATTGAACCCGACGACCTTCCAGTCACAAGCCTGCTTCTCTAACCTGTTGGCCACCACTGATTTTTACTCCAGATTAAATGTTATTTTCCAGTTGTGCAAAGCAGCTGTATGTGCAAAACCGGTGTGTGGATCTTCTCTCTACCAGCCAATGTATTTGCTGTTACAAATTAGTTGCATATAAAGGTCGATTTCTAGGCCATTTCTAGGAGACAGGGTTGCTCTCTGACGTCCACCCCCTATTGAAGATTAAACAACATACTGTTGTAATGTAGATTATTATTGTAGAAAAGGTTTCAGTCATAGTCATCTGGACACTGTTTTCAGAATCAAGACGTTTCGGCTCCCATCTGGAAGTCATTCTCAATTGTGCATGACTTCCGGATGGGAGCCGAAACGTCCAGATGACTACGACTGAAACCTTTTCTACGATGGAACACTCCTGGACGAATGAGGGACTACACCGTCTTGTAGATTATTATTATTCATCACAATGTAGTTGCAGTCTAACGTTTGGTGAGATTAACGTTTATAAAATAACTGAAAGCAAAGCAGACAAATAATAATAACTGCTACTCTAGATTAAAGGAGAGGAGTGTGTGACTGCATCTGTGAGGATAGAAGCACAGATCCAGTGAGATGCTAGATGGTGTTGAGATCAGATGTGCATGCATGTGTATATTCACTGTTGCTCTGTTCCACTTCAATAATGCATACACCAAAGAAAGCACCTGAGATGAACTAGCATACTTCTTCAACCAGCTGCGCCTGTGTCTGTTTTGGAGCTGAACTCTTGTGGCCCATGACTGCAACACATGACTGTCAGCCATTTTACTATCTAACTGGAATATGTATCTGTTTTTATCCAGTTGGTTTTTGCTTGATTCTTAACCTCATGGGGATGCAGGTTTGTGCTGTCCTGAGGAGTAACATGAGGCTTTTAAAAAACAACATTGATGTCCCCCTGCCTCAGCACAATATTACAGAGATCGATCTGAGTAATAGCAGATTGCACGGAGCGTTGTCCTGTGAGACGACTGGGATGAGATCCAGACAACAGAGGTGAAGAAAACAAACTCCTACAGTAGTCCACACCTCCAGTCGTCAACATACCAACTATCCAAACAATATAGAATATGTACAAAATTCTTGTAAAATCTTTTGGTGATTTACCAAAAGAAAAATGGAATAAAAAACATCCTTATATACATAATGGTTATTTACTGTAATTTCTGTCTTGTGAATTTTTTTTATATTTCAGTCTGTTTGTGCAGGTATTATAATATATAACATTTTCTTTAAAGCAGCACTAGTCAATATTTTTATATGAACAATAGGCCAAAAGACTTTTTGACAAGATGGGGGCGCATGTACATCGCGAGGCTCAGTGTCTCTTCAGTTTCTGCATTTATGCAATGTTTTTCTTGCTCATCTCGGGTCTGTTCGTGCAGAACAGCTGTTCCTTTAACATTGTACACTGGCATGAGCTCTTGGATATTGGTTTGCGCATTCCTGGCAGTTTCGCAGTACTTAATATTCATTGCACTACTGTTCTTCCCAGTCCAATTCATTATTGTACATATCCATCAGTATACTTCTGTTTATAGTAATGCCATCTGTATATAATGTCCATAGTACCACTTGTAAAATATTTTCATAATATTGCTCTATCCTGCATTTATGGACATACTTTATATTCTGCACTTGTTTATTGCACTTCTGGTTAGAACTAAACTGCATTTCATTGCCTTGTACTTGTACATGTGTAATGACAATAAAGTTGAATCTAATCTAAAAAAATTACGTGGTCTAATGTGAAGCTCACTGTTTTGGTTTTACGACCTGCAACTTAATGTTTTGATTCAGTCGCACACCTCTCATCATTATTATTTCCAGCAGCAGCAGGCAGCTCTTTTCTAAAAAGCCACTGTACACGACCTGCTCAGCAGCAAACAGCAGACAGACACAGTTAGAGACTAGCTAGTGAACATAGTAGAGCATTTAGCAGCCAGATATTTCCCTCAGGAGCTGGTGGAGACCAAAAACAGAGCTAACAGAGAGAATATTGGACTGACATTCATTACATGACACAAACACGACTCCTAATGAAGGATCATGTTGTTCTGTAACTGCTGGATGTGGAAATAAGCAACTGTTTGCTAACAAGTTCAACATATCAATTTAAAAGGTGATGATGTGTCAATGTTGTTTGCACTGTTAAAAAAAATGACAAAAAAATTGTTATTGCAAGTTTAAGTTAACCCTTTCACAGTATCATTGCACACTGACACACTGTTACGTACATTACCACACAAAGCAACCCTATCAGACAAGGAGATTGATATTAGAGAATTCTGCTAAACCATGGATTATGTTCCATTATAACAAATTTTAACATTAAGTGCCAATGTTTTTCGATTTCATTCCTTCTGCAATATCTGCACATGCAGTAGGTGATTTGTCCATCCATAGGAGTAGGAGAGGGGGAGGAAGGCTTCCTTGTGCCTTTTCTTCAGAAGGTAGCCTATTTTTTGCCCCTTGAAGTGATTTTATATATACTAAACTCTGAAATAATGTATAATTATTACGTTATATTGTCAAATAAATACACAGTTTGCGGCACAAAGATTTGTTTTACTTGAAAAACATGATGCTGCCGCGATTATTAAAAGCAGCAATGTGAAGCGCCACTACAAGACAAAGCACAGAGCATCTTAACAAGGGGGACGGATTTTGGTCATTTTGTTAACAAGGGCAATGGCAATTGGCATTTTACACTGGTCCTTTGGACTATTAAATAAAATACTATTTATTGATATAACTTTTCTCTTTCTATATCAGATAATATTCCATATCCAAATTTAGAGCTCATCTTTATCTGCAAATGCACATAGAGATGTGTAATATGCTTGTGGAGTTAAAGATTCAATTCAGTTCAATTCATTTTTATTTATATAGCGCCAATTCATAACAGAAGTTATCTCATTGCACTTTTCCTATAGAGCAGGTCTAGACCATACTCTTTATAATATTAATTACAGAGACCCAACAAATCCCACCATGAGCAAGCATTTGGCGACAGTGGCAAGGAAAAACTTCTTTTAAGAGGCAGAAACCTCGGACAGAACCAGACTCAATGGTCCGCCGCTGCCGTGTTAGGTTTTGAGAGAGAGAGAGAGAGAGAGAGAGAGATGGTAAATGGACTGTACTTATATAGCGTACTTATATTATCATATTCACCCTATTCACACACATTCATACAGTGATGGTAGAACTGCTCATCAAAGGAACAAAGGCACAGAGCCCACATGTCCTGCGCCCTCAGGAGCAATTTGGGGTTCAGTGTCTTGCCCAAGGACACTTCGACATGTGGGCTGGGGGAAGCAGGGATCGAACCGCCGACCTTCCGATTGGTGGACGACCCGCTCTACCACAGTCGCCCCAAACAAGAGAGAGAGAGGTTTTAGGAAAGGGGGGGTGGGGGTGGGAGAGAGGAGGCACAATGCAAATACCAACAGATATCTCAACAAGAGTATATTATAAAGAGTATGGTCTAGACCTGCTCTAACTTCTGTTATGAATTGGCGCTATATTAATAAATAAATAAAATAAAAATTGAAGAGTGGCAGGATTGCCATGAAATTTGGTCTTGATGTTCATGGTCACCACAAGATGATTCCTTGTGATTTTGTTGACCCTTTGGTTTTTGCTTTACCCTTTGACTTCTCCCCTCATACAACTACCTCTTGTAGACATGAAGTCAAATGGGCCGATTGGAATGAAAACTACTGAGCACAATGCTGCTTGAGAAAGGTACAACAATCTAATAAAGTTGACCTGATTTGTTTTTGAACTCTTGAAAGTTTAGTGATTAATGAGTAGTGTTAAATCAAACTCTAGTAAGAGATGAGTGGAGATGACTTCAGTTTTAGTGTAGAGAGGGGTGGAGCCTGAGAAGTCACTGCTGAACCTTCTGTTGACCAAATGTAATAATAAATCATTGACAAGAAGACTTGACATAACTGCTGTCACACACAGCATTATAATGTCTAGATAACCTGTTTGATGGTGAAATGAATGTAGGATGGCACTGCCACATGTCCTGTGTAAACACATTGCTCTTCTGACATCTGATCTGTGCCATAATGTGAATGTACACTTGTAACATATTATACATATGTTATTGCATCTTGAAATCAGTCTAATACATATCCTGCATTTTAATTAATCTACTTAAGATTTAATAGGAAATTGATAACAACATAATTATCAGCTCACGCTCTGCTGTTAGACTTGGTTGGTCCAGGCTACTGTATTCTCCATGATAACCTAATAATGATTTAATAATTCTGTGCTAAAGCCACTTTCTTCTGAATGCATATTTGAAAAACCCTCATGACAGACTACCACGGTTACCCTCCAAATTCTGCAGAGAGTAAAAAGTATCTTTAGAAAAAAATGGACTGTTTCCCATTGTGAGCAGAGATCAATACCTTGATGCTGCTACTGTATCAGCTCATCCAACAAATCCAATTCAATTATCAGCAGCCAAGAAGAACATATCTATCCAGGGCTTTGAGGACTGTGAAGAGGTGCTTTACTTAAAAAAAAAAAAAGTAAAACAGGTAAGAATGTCAATTCTCCCACTGTGGCTACAGAATTGATTTCAAGATGTATCTGCAACTCCCAGAGCTGAGTTTCTATTAGCGAGTTTGTATGCTGAGGGGATTGTAGTGATCTCTTTGTCTGATTGTTTCAGGAAGAGCACCTTTCTCTACTGGAGTACTGAACACAGTCTTTCATGGGTTGGCTAAAGAGTTATTTCTGCTTTCTACTTTTAGCAGAAATAACTGCATTACCAACTAACACATTCAAAATAGAATACTATAGGAGGCTCACTAGTGACACGCAGAGGATGAAATGTTAAGTGAAGCCCCTGTTATGAAAGAGCTTTAACGCTTTAATTGTTGCTAAAGTAATCGCTAGCTGCATGGCTAACTGTAGCTGTTCAGCTCAGTTAGTAAACCCTGCTTGAAGAGAACCCAGCCAATGTGGCTGAGTCTAGCCGGCTGCGCCTGGAACATCAAGCCACACGGACAAGGGAAACAGCCCACATCCAAACGCTTGAAGAGGCCCAATGGACTGGCACAGCAATGCCAGCCAACCCAGGTACCATGGGTAGGAGCCCAGCAGCCCCTAGCTGTGCAGTCACCAGCGTCCTTACGCTGGACAGCTATTGAGCACCCTTCTTGGCTCGCTCGCATACAGAAGCCCCACAGAGAGTGATGTGCAACCCTTTGTGCCACTTTTTAATCGACGGGTGATTGATGGTGACCTTTGACATTGATAAAACATGAATTAAACCCAGCCCCCTTGATCCTCACTCCCTCCCCGGAAGTGGGCTGCACTATGCGTAGACCAATGAGCGTGAAGCAGGTGTGGTTAGCAGGAGCCAATGAGCGTGACGCAGGCATGGTGAGTAGGAGCCAATGGGAGTGAAGCAGGCGTGGTGAGCAGGAGCGAATGGGAGTGAAGTAGGCGTCCTTTCAGGAGAAATAAATACATCCTTCTCTGTTGTCTGTCTGGTGCAGAGTGAGGTGTGAATGAATTGGAAGAATGTGGGAGGGTAGGCTGAGTTTGAACCAATGGGAACGCAGCAGGGTTAGGATTAGCCAATGGGAAAATAGGTTAGCAGGAGCTTGCGTGAGGCAGTGATTTCGTGAAAATGTTAACTAAAAAATAAATGATTTGTTAAAAAAAAAAAAAAAGTTTTGAAGTTGACATTCATCAAGTTTTGAAGTTGACATTCATCAACAGATATCTGGACTAAATGTCCAGATATCTGTTGATGAATGTCAACGTGCAGCATTCCTTACAACTCCTGTGCAGACTGTGATCTGTGGCTAGCATTAGCCTGCATGAGTAGCATCTCTTGCATGCCCTAAGGAAATGAGGTTATATCAGATTTCCTCCGTAATACCATCACCCCTAAAGGTCAGCCATCTGTGAAGGCAGTTTGAAATTGGTGTGTGAAACTCCTCATACAGAGTAAATATAACCATAAAGATGTCCATGGTGTTTCTCAATCGTCAATACATCCTGTGTTCCTCTAAAAGACCAAAAGTCTGCTGTTCTTTCTGAAGATTCCTTGCTGCTCTATCATCTGTGAAGGCAGTTTGAAATTGACATGTGAAACTCCTCACATGGGGTAAATATAACCATAAAGATGTCCATGGCGTTTCTCAATTGTCAAAACATCCTGTATCCCTCTAAAACTGGGCCCCCTCAGGGGACTGTCCTCTCTCCCTTCCTCTTCACCATCTACACCACGGACTTGAGCTACCACACAGAGTCCTGCCACCTTCAGAAGTTTTCTGATGACTCTGCTGTGGTGGGATGTATCAGCGATGGTGATGAGTCTGAGTACAGGGCTGTGGTGGAGAACTTTGTCTCATGGTGTGAGCAGAACCATCTGCAGCTCAATGCGACAAAGTCTAAGGAGCTGGTTGTGGATCTACGAAGGGCCAAGGCACCAGTGACCCCGGTTTCCATCCAGGGGGTCAGTGTGGAGATTGTAGAGGATTACAAGTACCTGGGAGTACACATGGACAATAAACTGGACTGGGCTAAGAACACTCAAGCTGTCTACAGGAAGGGCCAGAGCCGCCTCTATTTTCTGAGGAGGCTGAGGTCCTTCAACATCTGCCGGACAATGCTGAAGATGTTTTATGAGTCTGTGGTAGCCAGTGCTATCCTGTATGCTGTTGCATGCTGGGGCAGCAGGTTGAGGGTAGCGGACGCTAACAGACTCAACAAACTGATCCGTAAAGCCAGTGACATTGTGGGGGTGGAGCTGGACTCTCTGGCGGTGGTGTCAGAGAGGAGGATGCTGGCCAAACTACATGCCATTTTGGACAGTGTCTCTCACCCACTTCATGACGTGCTGGTCAAACAAAGGAGTACCTTCAGCGGAAGACTCATACCCCCAAAAAGCACCACAGAGGACCACAGGAAGTCATTCCTGCCTGTGGCCATCAAACTCTTTAACTCCTCCCTCTAAGTGTAGTCTGTATGACCCTAAGTCATTAAACTGGACATTGATCATTAACATCTCTGCAATACTTGAGATAATTGTGCAATATTCTTTGTTAATACTCCTGTGCAATATACCCTTTACAGTTTAAAATTCCCTATTTATTGATATTGATATTTATTCATACCTCTATTACTACTGTGCAATATCCTCTGTCTCATTATAAATAAGCTACACTTAACTTGGCATTACTTTATACCATATTATTATTATTATATCATCAACTAGTAAACCCACTTTGTACTTCACACTTATTTTATTTTATACTTATACCCACTTGGTACTTTTATTTTCTGACCTGTATTATAGTGTATTATAGTTTTTTTGCTTAGTACTTCTATTCCTGTGTGCACTGACGTGATAATGAGCTCCTGTAGCAAAAGAGTTTCCTCTCGGGGATCAATAAAGTATTTCTGATTCTGAAAAGACCTAAAGTTTGCTGCTCTTCCTGAAGATTCCTTGATGCTCAATCATCTGTGAAGGCAATTTGAAATGGCGTGTGAAACTTCTCACAGAAATATAATTACAATTACTGTCTTTAACACAGAGCCAGATGTTAAATGTACTTGAAGTTTCTGTGTGAAGTTCCGTTTGTGAGATCTGTATAATAAACATCATAAATGATGAGAAAAAGAAGTTAAAGAAATCTCAGAGGCTAATCTCTGCACCGAATACACACCAAACACACACACACACACACACACACACACACACACACACAGGAGCCAGAGAAGGTCAAGAGGTCAACCCTTGTTTTCACACAGGAACCCTATAAAGACAGGGGACACTCTGACGTGGTAGATAATAAACTGAGACAGAGAGCAGGAAGACTTCTGACATCTGACAACGGGAAATGGCTCAAGCAACCAGTAAATTACTAATATCTTTATAACTATATTTCATGCATTTAAACCTTTAGGTAGTGCTTTAAAATGTAATTTCTACAAATTTCTCTCATAAGGTATTATAGCTGCTGGTTTGATTTTGAGTGTTTCTCATAAGTATTATCTTGGTGTTTATATATATATATATATATATATATATATATATATATATATATATAGGAATAAGCTGCTATAAAGGTGAAAAAGGGGGTTTGCATTTGTTATTCTCATCAGTCTCTCTTAAAGTAAAAACTGCTGTTTCTGGGTTCTTACCCATTGTCTTCACAACAAGTTGTGAGACACACACACACACACACACACGCACACACACGCACCCACACAAACACACACACACACTCACATCACTCACACACGCACCCACACTCACCCACAGGTTACATATCAACCTTATGGGGACTGTTTATGAGATCTGTCAGTTTATGAAGTTAATGTTTCTCTTTGTTTCTCTCTCTCTTTTTTGTCTCCAGCAAACAGACCCAGGTCCAGACTGTCCAGGTGCCCTCAGTGTTGCAGAACTACACGCCAGCAATTGGTTCTGATGTCTAGAGCCTTTTGGCTCATGTGTCAGAAATTAGGTATACACCGTGACAATTTGTAAATATGATGTGTAAATGTGATTTGTAAACTATTTCAGACGCTGATTTTTATCATGTGTATAAATTGCAACGATGTTGATTTAAGGTTTTTAATAGCGTTTGATTTGGATAGAACACTCCTGGACGAATGAGGGACACCGTCTTATTTTGAAGAATTTTGGGCAGAAAACCGTGGATCTGGTTCGGGAAAACACAGCTTCTAGTTTCCGTCCCATTTTTTCACAATTGAGAATGACTTCTGGATGGGAGCCGAAACGTCTTGATTCTGAAAACAGTGTCCAGATGACTACAACTGAAACCTTTTCTACGTTTGATTTGGATCAACACACATTAGTAGCTATTGAATTGTTAGAGAGTTTAGTAGACTCAGTTGTACAAAATCTTCAGAATGAGTCACGATTTAACTGAAAAGAATTTGAATGAAAACGACACTGCCACTACATCTAACAGCTCTGAACAGCCAGTAGATCCTCTCCTTGCTTTAAATCAAGCTCTCACTAACCTTGAACAGTTAGAGAATGAATCATCAATAGACGAAACAATCAGAATAAATAATGTCCAACTTGAACAAAGCCCTGCTTTATCAGACCCTCAGACACCCACAAACCATATCGATCTCAGCATACCTAGTCCTCCTGTGTAGCAAGGAGGTGCTCGTATTTCACCACAACCAAGTGTTGTGTGGTGAAGTTGATTTGCAAATTATCAAATCATACATTTAGTTATTAAACTTTCCACCCCCGCTTAACGCAGATGGAATAGTGGACTACAGTGTATATTACAACACAGCTTTGCAAGATTAGATCAGGCCGCTGTATCCTTTAGTGACATCCCAAAATTTGAAAGGGTGTTGGACTGTAAAATTGTAGTGTTTTACAGAACCGTGGATGACAGGGCTCCCCGCAAATTCTTGACAGGTAGCCGAAGATGGAGTAAAACCCTGATTTTGTTTCTCTTCCAAAATCACTACTATGCGGTTAAAAATGTCAAAGCCATTCTAGGTCCACCTTATGTTTGTGAGCACTGCTTAACAGGTTTTAACAGCGTGTTGGGCCATACTTGCAACGCTCATTGCACCATATGCTTTGACCGTGGTTGTACACGGAGACTGTGTCAACCTGTTGTGTGTGACCAATGCATCAGAACGTGTCGACCATACACTGTTTGACCATACACAAAGAACCTACACAGAGATCAAGAGCTCAAACATATGCCACCGCTTGTGCCTTGTACAAAAAATTTACCAAATGTGCAAGGCTGTACTACTGTGCCATGAACGGTAATGGTAAACAAAGTGTCAGACTGTGAAATATAAAATTTGCAGCGAGAAATTGATCTCTGACTCTGAGACAGTGGTTCATCAGTGCTACATCCAAATGTTACACAATGTTTTGAATCAAAACACAATGAAAAAGTGGTGTTTAATAATTTTGAAACCTACGTCAACAAGAACGGCGTTCACGTTCCACTTTTAGTGTGTACACAAACCTTAGATGGTAAAACATGGAGCTCTCAGGGCACAGGTTGTGCCAAAGAGTTTCTACTGCATTTCAGACGACCTTTTTATAAAAATGCAGTGTTTATAGCACACAATACCCAAGGTTTTGACAGCTATCTCCTTATCAAAGCCATGGTCGAACTGGGTTTAAAACCCTCTTTGATTATGCAAGGGTCAAAAGTCATTTGTGTCACCAATAGATTACAAACAAAGATACATTGACTCTTTGTCCTTTCTAATCATGTGTTTAGCTAGTATGCATGCCGAAAGCACTGGGGTTCAATGATAAAATCAAGGGGTACTTTCCTCATGGATTCAGCTCAGAGACCCATTTGAGTTACACAGGCGGGTACCCACC
Organism: Siniperca scherzeri; assembly: GCA_027580175.1. Classification (NCBI taxonomy): domain Eukaryota; kingdom Metazoa; phylum Chordata; class Actinopteri; order Centrarchiformes; family Sinipercidae; genus Siniperca; species Siniperca scherzeri. The sequence goes on along the minus strand of CM050855.1, from coordinate 38,268,513 downwards.
CCCTCAGTCTTACAGTATTGAGACCATGACAACGGAGCAACTAAAAGACTTTTACAGCTGGTACAAGACGGTGCGGCATAGCACATTCAACTTCATAAAAGAGGCACACCTCTATGGTCAAAATGATGTAGACATTCTCACTGAGGGTTGCATGCTGTTCAGAAAACAGTATATCGATAAAACCGCCGTTGATCCGTTCAGCCGAGCGACCATCGCGTCTGCATGCATGAAGGTGTTTCTTACAAACTTTCTACCACCGAAAACTTTAGCAATCCCTTCTCCAGAAGACTACAGGTGTCAGTTCAAAACATTTTCAAATGCCGGTATCCAATGGTTAGAGTGGTTGTCACACACCCATGACATCCCTATCCAACACGCTTTAAATAAGGGGGAAAAACAGCTGAGGCGATTCTTTCTAGACAGGTATGCTGAGGTTGCTTGGGTGAAATATGTCTATGAGTTTCTAGGATGTTTCTATCACGGCTGTTCAATTTGCTATCAAGCGCACAACACCTGTCCTCTGCCGTCCCTTCAGAGAGTTGCAGGCAAGCTGTGAGAAGAAATTACGTGAGTTAGAAGCTGTGCACAAGGTAAAACTCATCATCGTGCGTGAGCATACGTGAATGATGTTGAAGAAATCTCATCAGGGGTTGAAGGAGTTTCTCAAACAATATAATGCTCCACAGTCATTGCCACCCTGCAAAGCTTTGTACAGAGGGCGTACCTCTGCTAAAAAGTTGAAACACACTGCTGCGTCAAACGAGACAATCTCTTATATAGATATGACATCTCTCTATCCTTACTGTAACACCAACTTCCCCTATCCTCTCGGACACCCTGAAATTATCTATAAAGATTTCCAAGAACCTCAAAGCTACTTTGGGCTAATCAGGGCAAGGTTCTACCCGCTGAGAGAATTGTACTTTTCAGTCCTGCCCTATAGAACGACGAGGGCTAAGCTTGTGTTTACCCTTTGTCAAGCATGTGCCAAACTCAATTTGCAGGAGGGTCCGTGTCAGAATAGAGATGATGACAGGGCATTGACCGGTGTCTGGGTCACTCCTGAATTTAACAAGGCTTTGGAGATGGGCTATTGGATAGCTGAAATAACTGAGGTATGGCACTTTGATAGACGGAGCGATTCTATATGTGTCGACTATATGCACACTTTTCTGAAAGGTAAACAGGAAGCTTCGGGTTACCCGTCCAACGCTGTAGATCAGGAAAGCAGAGAAAAGTACATCAGTGACTATCATGCAAACCAAGGGATTTTGCTGGAGGCTGATCAAACCAAACCAAACCCTGCTAAAAGGCAAATGTCTAAATTATGTCTGAACTCCTTTTGTGGTAAGTTTGCAGAGATGCAACTAAACACAAACCAAACTAGTCACAGACCCAGAAGAATTCTTTAACATCATGTTTTCTGAAAAATATAAAGTCAAGTACTTCTCCTTCGTCAATGACAGAGTGGCTTTGGTACAGTGGTCTTACGGAGACCATTGTATCCCGCCACCAAATAAGGTAGATAACGTTTTTATAGCCGCTTTCACCACAGCCTACGGGTGTCTGATGTTGTACAGTTATTTGGAACAGCTGCAAAAGAGGGAGAGACGCGGCTCAAGATGGGTAATTACCTGGGAGATTTGACGGATGAGTTAGGGGGAGATAGCATCAAAGAATTTGTGGCTGCGGGTCCAAAGAGTTATGCTTACCAAACTCGAAACAACAAGGTTGTTTTACGCTTAAAAGGCATTATGCAGATGCACCAATGCTGTGAAAGAGTCAACTTTAATAGCGTCAAAGACCTGGTTCAGGATTATGTGCAAAACTGTGGCGATAGGGGGGTCATTAAAATCCCTCAGCACAGTATTGTGCCAGATAAGAAAGGCTTCTTTTTAAAAAACACGTCATTCCAAAAAAAGTCAGCTGCTGAGTCTAGGACAAACATTGCCCTTTTGGAGGAGAAAATGTTTTCATCCAAAGAAATTGACTTTGACCCCAGACTGAAAGTGCCTTTTTCTTGTCTGGTCGCAGGACCGAGAGGCTGTGGGAAGACTTATTTTGTAAAGTCTGTTTTGGAAAACTGTAATCATGTGATGGACATACTGCCTGATTTTTACATAGTTTCAACCGTTGTATTCTGAACTGCAAAAGAAGAATAAAAAGATTAAATCTATTGATGGCCTGCCTCCTTCTTTTGATGATGAAAAGCTGTTTCCTCCTGATCAAAATCATTTGTTTATTTTGGACGATGTCATTTTTCAGGCCTCTGACCATCCCAAATAGTCAGAATTTTTACACAATACAGACATCACAAGGTAAACACAGCCGCACCATCAGTTTAAACAGTAATTATCTGGTACTGTTTAAAAACCCTCGAGACAGATTACAGATAAATATATTGGCTCAACAAATTTTTCCCGGACGAAAGGCCTTTTTATTAGAAAGATCCTCACGGGTCTTTAATCATCGACCTCACACCCAGCTGCCCAGAACAATACAGACTGAGGGCGGGAATACTCCCCCCATCAGTGGTCCATCGTCTATCTACCTAAATCCAAGTCTTGATCCAGCATGTCGGCGCGTTTAAAAAGAAATGCGCCTTTACTACGCGCTTTATGTCACGCCACACCTCGGAAACGTAAAGATATTCTCATCATTGTTCATCGGACTTTCTTCAGTCTCTGTGTGATGATTGGTCATATTGTCTCAGTAATAGTCCACAAGCACCTGTCATTTGGAATTGATATCCAAAATAGACTTGTAACAAGCATAAACAATGAGAGTGGTAGTATGGGGAAAAGGTTCTCTGAATCTCATTTCCAGTATTAAACTTCTGTTCGAAACGCATGACAATGAGTCGGTATCTTCTCAGGCGTTGAGATTAAAAACGATCAAAGAGTAGCACCGCTGAAATTCCTCCCGGTCGATGCTTAGAGGTCAATCTTTCAAGTGTCTCCCTGTAGCGGTAAACATATTGTAAAACTCTCTGACGGATAACCCCTGATTAAATTGAGGTTGGAAAGCTTTGGCAGGCACCTGTCTCCCGTCCTGACACAGAGCCATGTATTCAACATTGTTGTGAATAAAATTGAATGAATGGTTCACCATGGCTATCACTAAATATTTAGGCATCGTCCCCAGGAAGAGATTTTCCTGCTTACATATTCTGGAATTCTCCGGGATGGAGTAGGTTTTTACTTTCACACGTGATAAAAGGTAGAGAGCGTTGCCCCTCATTAAAGTTGACGCATGACCTAAACGCATGGCCGGAGAAAAGGTGACTTTCTTGACAAACAACGAGGCCCCCAGTATTTTGTAGTGGCAATTCCTTCGGAATAAAGAAACACTCAAGGCAATCACTTGTCTTTCTGTAGGTTTACTTCAAGCGTCTGCAGACGGACTCACAGCAGCAAAACATACATCAGTATAATCTGCTCTGAATGAGTACCGAGGAAAAAGAGCATCAGTTATTTATCCAGTCTTCAGGGTCAAACTCCTCAACCCAGGGAGAAGAGTGTCCCTGAAGTCTGGACATAACAGTCAATAGGATAATTTGTAGTTCCATGTCATCATTATCAGTGTACTGTTCTCTTCTCGTAGTCCAAACAATCATACACAATTCAAGTATTGACGCCAAACAATTATAATAATATCTGTATGTTATTATATCAGAGAGTCTGTTTGTTCTTGCCATTACAATTTTTAAACGGAAAGTGCTGGTGGCAGTGCCCATGAGACAGAAAGCGTCATTAGCTCTGGTTAGCTTAATTCTCAAATCCACAGACTTCAAGAGAAGCCTCTCGCAGAAAAATATGTCTGTGTGACGAGGACCTAGCAGGTGAAGCTCTTTAGATTCTGAGGTGAACCGAGCTCTCTGATTTAACACCCTGTTTTGACCGTTATTTGGTACTATAGAGTCCATAGCACCGGCTGTGTCATAAAATAACCCGGCATTGAACTGACTTTTTAGTTTATTGTCTTACAATGACTCTGTAAGGATGAGTTGCACTGGATTGTGAAATTAACCTATCCCCCAGAATAACGCTGCATTGGTTAAAAATAGTTTTCAGGGGATAACTGATGAGACCCTCTGCTGCGTCAGCGGCTATGTTATCTGTCGGTGTTGGTAATTTTCACACGAAGATGAATCAAAGTATCATTCAGATCCATGTATTTTTCCCCATCTCCAGGGATATTTTCACCAAAGGCGATACAAAACAAAATATTTTAGAAAAAAACTCGAACCGATTCCTCTCCCGTACATAACAGGTACCCCGTGAAAACCAGGGAGAGCGACCCCTACTTGATTTTCATAATAACTCACAAAATGGTGAGGATCGAGCCTCTGATGCATAATTTTTTGTCACAGAGGATTTTTGTTGGAAGGTCTAAAATGGAGTTTCACAATAGTCTTCCCAAAGGTAAAATTACAGTTATTTTGATCCGTCTTTATCTCAATGTGGATGTCTTCGATGTGTCGCTTGACCACCGGTAGGTAGCAGGGTGGATTAAAATACTGCGTGACGATGTCCCCGTACGTCCCTTGTATAGCGATCGTTCTCAAGAGCGGAGCGTAAGCGTCACCAACCAGTTGATGTCGTACCATATCACTATAACAATACATGTGATGATATCCTCCCTTTATATCAGCCGGATAGATAGCCAACTTTTGAATGAAAACAAGCCATTTTCAGCCCAACATGTAAGCCACAGAGGGATGAACTCATAGATGATATTGACCTCCTGCCTGAAAATCAAATCTCTTTTGAATGGAGCTTAACCCTAAATAAATATCAGAGTAAATTTTTCTAAGAAAGGCGTTCAGCTCTGTCTTGAGCTGTTCCAGGTTGTGATAATAACCTCCCCTAAACCTTTGACGGGTGAACAACTGGCTCTCTGACGCTTCATCTTTGGGTTTCTACCTCCATTCAAAATAAGCGTCCTCATTAGAAATGTTATACCAGGTGTGGGGGTATGAAATCTCTGTCCTCCCACGGGCCTTCTAAGTCAATATGCTGTGCTAAATCGACGTGGTAGCTGGAGCTCGTGTTATTTTTAAACACGTCGATACGTGTTGGAGGGTAGGACAGCGTAGAACCCTTCTCCTGAACTTTGGTCCATATTGTAATGATTCAGATTCGACATAACTATTGTTTTTAAACATTTTTCAGGTCACTTACCTTGACCCAGCTGTTGAATTTCTCAGGCCAGTTTTTCCAACGCACCAGCATTTGTTTTTTTACCCCTGACAACATGCTCGTCCAAAATTTCTTCCACTTGAAACGCTTTGTCTTTACCAACCTTGACTTTTTGCAACTCTGCTTCGTAAAACGTGCCTTGGATAGGTTCTCCGTCAAAATCTTTAAGTTTGAACGCATACCTCGCCGACCCCCTGTGTACAGTTCTTTCTTCTTTTCCTTTCGGCTGTTCCCTTTCAGGGGTCGCCACAGCGAATCATGTGCCTCCATCTAACCCTGTCCTCTGCATCCTCTTCACTCACACCAATTAACTTCATGTCCTCTCTCACTACATCCATAAATCTCCTATTTGGTCTTCCTCTAGACCTCCTGCCTGGCAGCTCCAACCTCAGCATCCTTCTACCAATATATTCACAGTCTCTCCTCTGAACATGTCCAAACCACCTCAATCTGGCCTCTCTGACTTTATCTCCGAAACATCTAACATGAGCTGTCCCTCTGATGTACTCATTCCTGATCCTGTCCATCCTCGTCACTCCCAAAGAGAACCTCAACATCTTAAGCTCTGCTACCTCCAGCTCTGCTTCTTGTCTTTTCTTCAGTGCCACTGTCTCTAAGCTGTACAACATCGCTGGTCTCACCACCGTCTTGAACACCTTTCCTTTCATTCTTGCTGATACTCTTTTATCACACAATACACTTGACACTTTTCTCCACCCGTTCCAACCTGCTTGCACTCGCCTCTTCACCTCTTTTCCACAGTCTCCATTGCTCTGAACTGTTGACCCTAAGTACTTAAAGTCCTGCACCTTCTTCACCTCTGCTCCCTGTAACCTCACTGTTCCACCTGGGTCCCTCTCATTGACACACATGTATTCTGTCTTACTGCGGCTAAGCTTCATTCCTCGGTTTTCCAGAGCAGACCTCCATCTCTCTAGATTTTCCTCCACCTGCTCCCACTACAAATCACAATGTCATCTGCAAACATCATAGTCCATGGAGATTCCTGTCTAACCTCATCTGTCAGCCTGTCCATCACCAGAACAAACAAGAAGGGGCTCAGAGCCGATCCTTGATGCAAACCCACCTCCACCTTGAACTCCTCTGTCACACCTACAGCACACCTCACCACGGTCTTACAGCTCTCATACATGTCCTGCACCACTCTTACATACTTCTCTGCCACTCCAGACTTCCTCATACAGTACCACAGCTCCTCTCTCGGCACCTGTCATACGCTTTCTAAATCTACGAAGACACAATGCAACTCCCTATGACCTTCTCTGTACTTCTCCATCAGCATCCTCAAAGCAAATACTGCATCTGTTGTACTCTTTCTAGGCATGAAACCATATTGCTGCTCACAAATGCTCACCTCTGCCCTTAGCCTAGCTTCCACTACTCTTTCCCACAACTTCATTGTATGGCTCATCAGCGTTATTCCTCTGTAGTTGCCACAGCTCTGCACATCTCCCTTGTTCTTAAAAATTGGCACCAGTACACTTCTCCTCCATTCCTCGGGCATCCTCTCACTCTCCAAGATCTTGTTAAACAAACTAGTCAGAAACTCTACTGCCACCTCTCCTAGACACTTCCATACCTCCACAGGTATGTCATCAGGACCAACTGCCTTTCCACTCTTCATCCTCTTCTACGTCCTCCTCACTTCACTCTTGCTAATCTTTGCTACTACCTGCTCTACACCAGTCACTTCTTCTACTCGTCGTTCCCTTTCATTTTCCTCATTCATCAACTCTTCAAAGTACTCCTTCCATCTTCCCATCACACTCCTGGCACCTGTCAATACATTTCCATCCTTATCTTTAATCACCCTAACCTGCTGCACATCCTTCCCATCTCTATCTCTTTGTCTGGCCAACCTGTACAAATCCACCTCTCCCTCTTTAGTGTCCAACCTAGCATACAAGTCCTCATATGCTCTTTGTTTGGCCTTTGCCCCCTCTACCTTCACCTTCAACAATCAAAACTGGAGGGAAAGCAAACAAAGATAGGAAGTAAAACCACAAGACACACAAGAGAAGGAACACATTTCAAAATAAAACAGGAAGTGACAAAACCTTAAACTACCACATTTATACCACTTTTATGATAACTGTTATTGTAGCTGTCAAGCAATTCCTGTAAGACGTCCACGTACCTACGGCTGTTTGTAGCCGTAAAATACCTCCACAGTCGTGTTTTCAGCGTACGGTTAATCTTTCAATAACAGACGCTTTCAGTTCACTAGCAGTTGCAAAATGATTAATTCCTCATTTCTTCATCAACCCTTCAAAGCTCTTGTTAAAGAACTCTTTGCTCGCGTCCGTTTGTAACTTTTCAGGGGTTCTTTTAAAATAGAGTCAAAGGCCTTACAAAATACACTGATGACCGTGAGTAAATAATTGTACCCATCATTGTGTATCACAAAGGTCTGCTTGGAACTGATTTAGAGGTTGTGGTACAAACACTCTATTTCTGACAAAATGTATCCTGGCCGGTTTATGCAGAGTATACGAGTCCTGTTCCGATAAAAAAAAAATCTTCGACCCGTTCTACGTTGACTTTTTTTCCCGCGTTTCATCCTGCATGGCTCTGCGTAGCTGCTCCACTCCCCCAAAACTACCGTGATGGATTATAATACACTTTTTTCATGACACGTTTTTCAGACATGTTTCCAGCTGCCCTCTCTCGTTGTTTTTCAAAAAACCCTAAACACAAGCTTCTTTATATCGTTTTATTGACTTTAAACACACAGCATTTCTCAAAGTACTGGAGGTTAACTTCAACACACTGATTCCACCCATATGGTAAATATCATTGTACAATGTTCTCAATTCATTCCAGGTATTCGGATACATGTTGTTTTGTACACAATAACTCACATTGTCTACAAATAAGAATCTTTACTCATCTCCTTTATGATTTTACAAAAAGGTATCAGACACAGAGCATTTGCTTACTGCTAGCAATGTGTCGCTTACTATTTGATCCCAATTTTCAGCATTTGGAACAACGTCCAAAAACTTTTCTAGGCTAGCGACTTTGTCTCTAAAGAAAAAAGATTGTTATCCACAACATGGGTGACTCTGTTTTTAATCACCTGATCTAAAACATTGATTAACTGATTAACAATTACACGTTCCTCTATATAAGTCACAAGTTTTCTACAATAATTACCCATTTTTTGAATCACTCAATTCCCTTCCAAAAGTCTGCAACGTAGTTCATGAACATAGTGATACTTACACTTATTTTAGCTTTTATACTTATATCCACTTTGTACTTAATTTATCTTACCTGTATTATAGTGTATTATATTTTGATTTGCTTAGTACTTCTGTTCCTTCTATTCCTGTGTGCATCGATGTGATAGTGAGCAGCTGTAACGAAAGAGTTTCCCCTCGGGGATCAATAAAGTATTTCTGATTCTGATTTCCGATTCTGATCAGCTCAGTCTTTTTCTCGTCTTGACCGATCAGCGCGTCATACATCTTCTCCATTTTCTCTCTGATGCGTCTTGTCATTTTGAGATTATGAAGAAAGGCCTCAGAAGCGCCATGGACTCTGTATGCAGACACGTGGATATGGCGTGGCTGAAGCACCCGTTGAATGGCTCTGATAAAACAATCCATCCAAAGCCGTTTCGTCAACTCATTGTAGTGCCGTTACTCTGGCATCTCAAACAGATATTCGTGTTGTAGATGACTCGGGTGATCAATTTGACAGCCGTTACAGATTTCAGATTTGTATGTGGTCAGAACCTTGCTCAACATACGAACCACCACGGCTCTCACTGTGTTCAGAAATAGATCAGAGAGCACCCCGTCAGGTTCGTCCTCTTTCTTGGGAGAGGGGGGTGGTGAGGCGCCTGGAGCTGAGGATACCGAAGAAGAAGAAGAGGGCCAGTCGAGAGGGGAAGATGGTGTCGTAGAAGGTAGAATCCAGTCAGGGGTCCCCGGCGGTGAAGGTGGGGGTGTCGTATCGAGGGTAGGGCTCCTGATGTGCGGTGGTCACTGGTGTCAAAAGTATTCACATTCATTACTCAGGTAGAAGTATAGATACTAGGGTTAAAAAATACTTCTGCAGAAGTTGAAGTATCAACTCAAGCTTTTTACTCAAGTAAAAGTATAAAAGTACTGGTTTCAAAACTACTTAAAGTATAAAAGTAAAAGTAATGCAAGGAAAAAAATGGCATTAAGGACAAAAGCTTAGGCCAGGCCACAGGGGCCTATTGTGCACTACCCCACCTCAAAAAAGCATTTTTTTTAAAGGCCATAATGATTATAATGTTATATTAAAATGTTAATGTTGAAAAATTTGGGATGCACTAGGCTACCTGTTTCAGCCGCATATATGCCCATTGAAAATGAACGCATTTTAGTACAATGCAAATACATTAAAGAACCATATATGTGTACTACTGAGCATTAATGTGTTTAATGGAGCGGAAGATATGATGACTAGTTGCCTATAAGTATTGTAATGGTGCAAAAAGTCAAACTTCAGAGGCATGTCATCAATAACCTTTATTGGAATGTAAATGTACATCCAAGCTTAGCTGCAGGAATCTGTGAGGGCAACAGCCAAAATTGGTGTACCCAGGGCAGGCTTAGTAACAATTACCCTTGTATGGTTGTCTATATACAATAAACATATAAACATTAGTGCTGTCAAAATGAATGATTAATCCAAGTGATAAATCAAAAAATAAAAAATAACTCAAACCTGATACCTTCCTGGTATGTACTATGCTCAATTCTATAGCTAATGGCAACAATGTCACATTTAACTAGAAGATGTAACAAACACTTTTGACTCAATCCTGTATGTACAACAACAGGGTATTCTACATCAGGATCTACATCAGTTAAGCACAGAACATACAACAAAGAGTTACCAATAGGCTTTGTTCAGCCGCAAAAGCAGCTGGTTCTCAAAGTTCTTTGAGCTAATACATGCTCTTCTTGGCCTGAAGATCAGCCCTGCAACACTAAACAGTCTTTCACAGGCTGCTGAGGCAGGGAGTGCGGTATTAAGCTTAAGTGATAGCTGGCACACAGTTGGGAAGGACTTCAGTACCTCTACTGTGTCTCCTGGGCACCCCAGGTACACATCCAACTGTTGGGTCATTTCAAGAGGGCCAGTCTTCTTCAAGGAGGAAAAGAAGTCCTCTTCCTCAGATGACTGGGAGCCCTCACTGATGTGATTCTCGGCCTGACAGTTCAAGTGGCTTCTGATATAGTCAAGGCCTGTGGAATAATAAAACAAAAATCAGGACAATTTAGACCATATGACAGTATTGTATTTGTGTATTGTAATTGGTGTATTGTGTGTGTGTGTGTGTGTTCATTTCAAACTCATTTCACTGTCTCCATAGAAATTACACATATTATAGGGAAGCTGAGAAGTGAGACACTTACCAAGTTTGAGGATATTTTCGTCACTAGTCCAGCAGGTCTTAAATTTGGGAACTAGAATGGCTGCGGCTATCAGCTCTGGATCTGCAAGCATCTCGCCAAAGCGTTTTTCAAGGCCTGAAAGAAGTGCAGCAATCAAAGGTTCACAGAACTTGGAGGTGATGTGAAGGTGCTGGAGCTTGGTCCTTAGTAGAGTTATGGTGGGGACCAACCATCCCATCTGTACACTGGTTTCTCCCTGAAGAACATCCAGTGCTTTTGCAACTGGGCTCATTGTCTTTGCATATTCTTCAAGAGATGCAAGTTCCACTGGAGTAAACCTGTACAAAGAAGAAAAGAAAAACACAACATGGAACATTAAGCCTACTTGATGTAGCACCTTCAACTGGAGGAACTGATAAAAGGAAAGGAAAAATATTGTCATCTGAGACTTTTAGAAATGTAGTTGTGTTGCTACAAATCACATCCATAGTAAATATGGGGACTGTTTATTGGCATAGTGCATACATGTGTTCTACATTATTCAAAGTATAAAACTATGACTTAATCGATTGTTAATCACTTCATTAAGTGAAAGGCAGAAAAACAAGCACTTATTTAGATGTATCTAGTTCACTGCAGACAGCTGCAAGAGCTCCTTCACCTTGTTCTCTTGTTATTCTCACTATTCTTTCTACGGCTGAGAAGAGTGAATTCCACCTTGTAGCAACAGGCCATATGAGTTGGAGTTTGCAGTGGTCTTCAATTACTTCAGATGCGATGGTTGATCTTGAACTTTTGTTCCACAGGCTAGAGCATTTGGCAAATGTGGACCTTGACACACGCTTGTACATCACCAAGCCTATAAACTCTAGTGCGCCAGTTTTGCCAGCCGGCTTTCCATTGTGACTTTGATTGCTCTATGGAGTGTTTAGCTCTCAACATTGAACTTTAAATCCCTAGGTGAATGTCATAAATCACTGGACAAGAAAGAATGTTTTTGTGTTTGCTGAACACATATTTGGATTCCGAAAGATATCGTTACTTTTTTGCCACACTACGTATATATTTCTACAAATATTAGATTGATTGCCATGGCATTTTGTACAGACATTGATTCCTAAAGACTTTAATGAACCCCTGACTTTTCCTCTGGGGTCACCATGAGATTGATATGTTTGGTTTTGAGTGAAATTGTGAATGTGAAAGAGGAAGACTTTAGTTATCGACAAACTTTTCACTTTGTACCACCAGCAGGTCAAAGTTTAAATTATGCAGTGAAATATCTCCAAATTTAAAGCAGACATTCGTGGTTCCCAAAAGAGTAAATCATAATAACATTTTGTTTGACTTGGTTCCCTGATCACCACTTGTACACTGGTTCAGACATTAATTTCCCCCCTAAGATGAATTGTAATAAATTTGGTTGTTCTCTGACTTTTCATCTAGCACCTTCATCAGGCCAAAACTTTAATTTGTACAATACTTTGGTTTATGGCCAAATAAAACTAATGCCATTCCCATCAGCCTCAGCTGTATTTTGTACTAGTTAGCAAATGTTAAAATGCTAACACGCGACAGTACAGACTCAGGGCTGTAGTATTTTAGTCTTGTTCATCGCAAAGCCATTACTTCATCCCAGCTGACATGCTGATGTGCTGTGGTAAGTGTATTGTGTAATTTCCGGTCACCGGTGTTTGTGTTTTACTAGTAGCGTATTTCTGCTGCTCTAGCTCATCACAGTTAATTTTGTTCGATTCTTTATCATAGTGATTAACTATCTGCTATAGATTTAAACGTACAGTAGTTCTGCTCAAGCACTCATAGCTCTCTCCTTTTAATGACTTTCTCGCTAATCCCACAGTTTACACGCTATTCATTTTTGCTAGCTACCGTTCTTTAGCTTAGCAGCTAGCAAAGGCTTCTCTCTCTCCCTCTCTCTCCCCTGCTCTCTCTTGTTCGGTGTGTCAAATGTTGAGCTATTCTTGCCTCCTTTAGTGATAATAGTACATGTAATAAATGTAGTTTATTTGTAGCATTGGAGGCAAGGCTTAGTGAATTGGAAACGCGGTTCCACACCATGGGAATCATTAGCTGCTGTAGTTAGCCAGCCTCCAGTAGCCGGTGCGGACCGACCAGAGGTAGCTTCTGTTAGCCGTCAGGAAACCTGGGAGGCTGGGTGACTGTCCAAACCAACCTGTTCACATTTCTAACAAGTTCTCCCCACTCAGCAACACAGCCGCTGAGAAACCAACTCTGATTATTGACATCTCCATTTTGAGAAATGTGAAGTTAGCGACACCAGCGACCATAGTCAGATGTATTCCTGGGCTCAGAGGAAGGAGGTAGGCAACGCTCAATCCTATTTAAAACTGCTGGCTAAGGATTTGGGGAAGACCCGGTCTTATTAGGAGAAACGGCATTCATCCCACTTTGGATGGAGCAGCTCTCATATCCAGAAATCTGGCCAAGTTTATTAGTGGACCTAAACCATGACAACTCAGAGTTGAGACCAGGAGGCAGAGTTGTAGTCCTACATGCTTCTTGGCACTTCCAGAGCAGTTACCCACCCAAAACTCCTTTGTGATGGTGTCTGCGCCCCAACAACTTAAATTAATAAATCCAAAAGTTAACAGAAGAGGAGTTGTACATAAAAATCTAAACAAAAATGCTGAAATAGCACAACAAAATAGGAGAATTGTGGTAGTCAGCCACCTTATCCTACCCAGCCCTGTGTTCTCTGTTGTTCTCTCCTACCCTGGTGTGTCTTGTATGTCCCCAACTCGTGTATGGATGTGTGTGTATGTGTATGTATGTCACCTGGTCTGGCCCCGTGGTTTCCCGCCTGCTGCTGATCACCGGCACACCTGTCTCCAATCATTCATCAGTCTCCACAGCTTTAATACCAGGCTCTCCCACAACACCAACGCCAGATCATCTCCGTACAATTGTACGACCACTACGTCAAGGCTCCTCAGACTTACTAAGTTAAGTACTCTTTGCTAGTGTGATTTATGCCTTGTTTTTTGATCCTGCTTTGCTCTGCCTCAGGATTATCCTGTGCCATTGATCACAGTTCCTGTCTTTGTCTGGACTCCTGTCAGCCTGCCTGCCTGTCTCTCCAGCCACTCCACCTTGCCTGTCTCAAACTACTCCACCACAAAGCCGGACCCTTTGCATCCAACCTGCTCCCTGATCTTGGTTCCGCTGACGGTCAGTCTCCACGCCGGAACCATCGCTACTTTGCCGGAGTAATCGAATACAATGCCGAAGGCTTCGCTCCGAAGAATTATGCCCCCAATATTCCTGCTGACATTCTAATAGGTGAATTGATTGTAAAGACTGTTAGTGTGTTCTGCATTTGTGGGTTCGAAAGATCGTACATGTGACGAGAATTAAATGTGGACTCTTAAACATCAGATCTCTGTCATCTAAAGCTGTACTAGTGAACGATTTAATAACAGAGTATGATATTGACTTATTTGTCTTACTGAAACCTGGCTGGGTCATGAAGAATATGTCAGCCTAAATGAATCCACTCTGCCCAGTCATATTAATACTCATATTAATATTCCTCGAGGCACCAGCCGAGGAGGTGGAGTTGCAGCCATCTTTGACTCAAGCCTATTAATCAACCCTGAACCTAGATTAAATTATAACTCATTCGAAAGCCTTGTTCTTAGTCTTTGACACCCAACCTGGAAAACACGAGAGCCAATTCTATTTGTTGTGTCCTGGTCCTTATTCTGAATTTTTATCTGAATTCTGAGTTTTTATCAGGTTTAGTCCTTTTAAAACCAATAAAGTAATTATTGTAGGTGATTTCAATATTCATGTGGACATTGAAAATGATGCTAAACTGCGTTTATCTCATTGGCTTTTGTCAGAGTGTACATGAAGCCACTCACTGTTTTAACCACACCCTCGACCTTGTTCTGCTATATGGCATTGAAATTGAACATTTAATAGTCTTTCCACAAAATCCTTCATTATCGGACCATTACTTAATAACTTTTGAACTGCTATTACTGGACTACACGCTATTAGGCAAAAATTCGTACTCTAGATGTCTATCTGATATTGCTGTGGCTAGATTCAAGGAAGCGATCCCATCTTCATTTAATTCAATGTTATGTCTCAATATAACAGAGGACTCCTATGCAAATCGCAGCCCCTCCCAAACTGACCATCTAGTTGACAGTGCTGCAGGCTCAATGTGAACGACACTCGATTCTATCGCTCCTCTAAAAAAGAAGATAATAAAACAAAGTAGGTTAGCTCCATGGTATAATCCCCCAAACCCGCAAATTAAAGCAAACATCACAAAAACTTGAAAGGAAATGGCATTCCAACAACCTGGAAGAATCTTGTTTAGTCTGGCAAGATAGTCTTAAAATATATAGGAAGGCCCTCCATAATGCCAGAGCAGCTTACTACTCATCATTAATAGAGGAAAATAAAAACAACCCCAGGTTTCTCTTCAGCTCTGTAGCCAGGCTGACAAAGTCACAGCTCTGTTGAGCCATGTATTCCTATAGCCCTCAGTAGTAACGACTTCATGAGCTTCTTAAAATTATTAGAGAAAAAAATCAAGTCCTGCCTTCAACTGGTGCCGACTTGTCTTCAAACACAGGAACCTTGGAAATAACTGTAAAACCTGATATATATTTTGACTGCTTTGCTCGTATCAACCTTTTTCAGCTATGTTCGACGATTATTTAATCTAAGCCATCAACCTGTCTCTTAGACCCCATTCCAACTAGGCTGCTTAAAGATGTTTTACCCTTAGTTAGCACCTCTTTACTGGATATGATCAATCTGTGATAATCTAACAATTCAAACAGAAGTTATCTCATTGCACTTTTCCTACAGAGCAAGTCTAGACCGTACTCTTTATAATATTATTTGCAAAGACCCAACAAATCCCTATGTACCACAATTACCACATAACAGGCTATGTACCACAATTCTTTAAAGTTGCTTTAATTAAACCGCTTCTTAAAAGGTCCAGGGGTTTTAGCCAACTATAGACCTATATCTAACCTTCCCTTTCTTTCTAAGATCCTTGAGAAAGCAGTCACCAATCAGTTGTGTGACTTTCTAAATAACAATAGTTTATTTGAGGATTTTCAGTCAGGATTTAGAGTGCATCATAGTCCCGAGACAGCACTGGTGAAAATTATAAATTACCTTTTTAATTGCATCAGACAATGGACTTGTCTCTGTACTTGTCTTGTTAGATCTTAGTGCTGCGTTCGACACCATTGACCATCACATCCTATTACAGAGAGTGGAACATGTAATTGGCATTAAAGGAGCCACACTAAGCTGGTTTAAATCCTATCTATCAGATCGATCTCAGTTTGTACATGTTAACGGTGAGTCCTCCGTGCATGCCAGAGTTAGTCACAGAGTTCCACAAGGTTCTGTGCTTGGACCGATTCTATTCACCTTATATTTGCTTCCTCTAGGCAATATTATTAGGAAACACTCCATAAACTTTCATTGTTATCAGAATCAGAAATACTTGAAAGGAAATGGCATTCCAACAACCTGGAAGAATCTTGTTTAGTCTGGCAAGATAGTCTTAAAATATATAGGAAGGCCCTCCATAATGCCAGAGCAGCTTACTACTCATCATTAATAGAGGAAAATAAAAACAACCCCAGGTTTCTCTTCAGCTCTGTAGCCAGGCTGACAAAGTCACAGCTCTGTTGAGCCATGTATTCCTATAGCCCTCAGTAGTAACGACTTCATGAGCTTCTTAAAATTATTAGAGAAAAAAATCAAGTCCTGCCTTCAACTGGTGCCGACTTGTCTTCAAACACAGGAACCTTGGAAATAACTGTAAAACCTGATATATATTTTGACTGCTTTGCTCGTATCAACCTTTTTCAGCTATGTTCGACGATTATTTAATCTAAGCCATCAACCTGTCTCTTAGACCCCATTCCAACTAGGCTGCTTAAAGATGTTTTACCCTTAGTTAGCACCTCTTTACTGGATATGATCAATCTGTGATAATCTAACAATTCAAACAGAAGTTATCTCATTGCACTTTTCCTACAGAGCAAGTCTAGACCGTACTCTTTATAATATTATTTGCAAAGACCCAACAAATCCCTATGTACCACAATTACCACATAACAGGCTATGTACCACAATTCTTTAAAGTTGCTTTAATTAAACCGCTTCTTAAAAGGTCCAGGGGTTTTAGCCAACTATAGACCTATATCTAACCTTCCCTTTCTTTCTAAGATCCTTGAGAAAGCAGTCACCAATCAGTTGTGTGACTTTCTAAATAACAATAGTTTATTTGAGGATTTTCAGTCAGGATTTAGAGTGCATCATAGTCCCGAGACAGCACTGGTGAAAATTATAAATTACCTTTTTAATTGCATCAGACAATGGACTTGTCTCTGTACTTGTCTTGTTAGATCTTAGTGCTGCGTTCGACACCATTGACCATCACATCCTATTACAGAGAGTGGAACATGTAATTGGCATTAAAGGAGCCACACTAAGCTGGTTTAAATCCTATCTATCAGATCGATCTCAGTTTGTACATGTTAACGGTGAGTCCTCCGTGCATGCCAGAGTTAGTCACAGAGTTCCACAAGGTTCTGTGCTTGGACCGATTCTATTCACCTTATATTTGCTTCCTCTAGGCAATATTATTAGGAAACACTCCATAAACTTTCATTGTTATCAGAATCAGAAATACTTTATTGATCCCTAAGGGGAAACTCTTTTGTTACAGCAGCTCACTATCACGTCAGTGCACATGGGAAAAGAAGTTCTAAGCAAATCAGAATATAATACACTATAATGCAGGTAAAATAAATTAAGTACAAAGTGGATATAAGTATAAAATTATAATAAGTGTAAAGTACAAAGTGGATTTACCGGTTGAAGATAAGTATGTACGGTATTATGCAGATGATACCCAATTATATCTATCGATCAAGCCAGATGAAACAAACCAGTTAACTGAACTTCAAACATGCCTTAAGGACATAAAGACCTGGATGACCTGCAACTTTCTGATGTTAAACTCTGACAAAACTGACGTTATTGTACTGGGTCCCAAACACCTCCGAGACACATTATCTAAAGATATAGTTACTCTAGATGGCATTGCCCTGGTCTCCAGCAGCACCGTAAGGAACCTCTGAGTTATCTTTGATCAGGATTCATCCTTTAACTCCCACATGAAACAAACTTCAAGGACTGCCTTTTTTCACCTACGTAACATTGCAAAAATCAGGCATATATAGTCTCAAAATGATGCCGAAAAATTAGTGCATGCATATGTTACTTCTAGGCTGGATTACTGCAATTCCTGTGGGCACTTCTTTGGCTCTGTGTTGTAATGTCCGGATTACACCCAGCTTGTGCTGTAGTGGATGGTGTGAGTCAAAGAGCAGGTATTGATCCGTATGTGTGTCCACCACCAAGTCATTGGTACCGTTACGTGGATGACACCTTTGTGAAAATCAAGAAACAAGACTTGGAAGCGTTCTCAGAGCATATTAATACGGTGGACCCCAACATCAAGTTCATGCGTGAGGATGCAAAAGAGAACCGCTTGGCCTTTCTTGATTGTTCTACTCTCAGAGGAGAGGACGGAAAGCTCCAGAAAGAAGTGTACAGGAAACCAACACATACGGATCAATACCTGCTCTTTGACTCACACCATCCACTACAGCACAAGCTGGGTGTAATCCGGACATTACAACACAGAGCCAAAGAAGTGCCCACAGGCTCAGAGGGTAAGAAGAAAGAGGAAAGGCATGTCCAGAATGCACTCTCAGCCTGTGGTTATCCTACTTGGGCTATCAACAAAGTTAAAAGAGCCAAAAAACAGGACAAAAGTGTAACTGAACCAAGAAGGAACGGTGTCTCCATTCCTTATGTGTCTGGACTGTCTGAAAAACTACAAAGGATCTTTAGACAGCACGATGTTCCTGTCTTCTTTAAACCAGGCAACACTTTAAGACAGAAACTCGTTCACCCTAAGGACAAGATGCCCACACAGAAACAGAGCAATGTTGTCTACTCCATTCAGTGCAGTGAGGAAAACTGCAAAGAACGGTACATAGGCGAAACCAAACAGCCACTTCACAGAAGACTTTATCAGCACAGACGACACGCTAACTCAGGATTACAGAGCGCCGTGCATTTGCATTTAAAAGCTACAAACCACACATTTGAAGACAGCGAGGTGAAGATTCTTAGTAGAGAGAAGAGTTGGTTTGAACGGGGCGTCAAGGAAGCCATTTTTGAATAAAGAGAACCCCTCTTTGAACAGAAATGGTGGTCTGAGATTTAATCTGCCCAAAGTCTATCAGAGTGTATTATCACCTTGGTCACGCCTATCACATGCTAATCAGGCACTTAACAGTGATGAAGTAGATGCAGCCAGAGAACAATAGGCCTGATTACTCATTACTGGGCCATCTTGAAACTATTAGGTCAGTTTCAGGTGAAACTAGCTATTAACAGATACTCAGGCAGATTCCTTCCTGAGGGCAGGGCTTATGTAACTCAGAGTAGCTTAAATTTCCAGTTCCCGTCCAATTTTTTCACAATTGAGAATGACTTCCGGATGGGAGCCGAAACGTCTTGATTCTAAAAACAGTGTCCAGATGACTACGACTGAAACCTTTTCTACGATAGAACACTCCTGGACGAATGAGGGACTACACCGTCTTATCTCATAATACCATATTATCCAACTAGAACACTGCGCTCTCAGAATGCAGGGTTACTTGTGGTTCCTAGAGTCTCCAAAAGTAGAATGGGAGCTAGAGCCTTCAGTTATCAAGCTCCTCTCCTGTGGAATCAGATCCCAGTTTGGGTTCGGGAGGCAGACACCATCTCCATATTTAAGAGTAGGCTTAAGACTTTCCTCTTTGATAAAGCTTATAGTTAGGGCTGGCTTGGGTAAGTCCTGAACCATCCCTTAGTTATGCTGCTATAGGCCTAGACTGCCGGGAGACTTCCCATGATGCACCTCTTTCCTCTCTCCTTCTCTCCCTCTCCATCTGTATGCATTTTTATCCCATTACTGCATGTTATTAACTCAACATTTTCTCTCTCCCGTAGTTCTGTGCTTTCTCGTTTCTCTCCTTCTGTCACTTCTGTCAGCGGGTATTTCTGCCTCCGGAGCTGCAGAGACTGGATCTGTGGTTGTGGGCCACCTGCTGCCCCCGTGTTCCTGCTCGACAACTGCTACTACAGTTGTTGTTATTGGCTCTGTTACTAATACTGACATTATTTTTCCTATAGCTGTCATTCCTATTATTACTAATTTATTAATATTAACACTACAATTACTATTCTAATATTTAAAAAATACTAAAATAAAATACGTGGTCTTTGCATTGTGCTACTAATAAAATCAGTCAGATTTCTGGATAAGAGAGCTGCTCCATCCAAAGTGGGATGAATGCCGTCTCTCCTAATCAAACCAGGTCTTCCCCAAAAAGTCCGCCAGTTATATACAAAGCACACCTCGACAGCCAGTGGCGGAATGAAGACATGCGGCTAAACATGTCATCACTGGTCAGGTTTGGCAGGGGCTTAGAGAAAACTACCGAGTCCGACATTGTCTTTGCATATGTTCACACTGACTCAACATTAACTTTAGTGACCTCCGATTGGCGTAATCAGGAATCGTTACCACCAACGTGAATAACAATCTTACTGTATTTACATTTATCCTTAGCCAGCAGTTTTAATTAGGATTCAATGTCGCCCGCTCTGGCCCCAGGAATCCATTTGACTATGGTCGCTGGTGTCGCTAACTTCACGTTTCTCAAAATGGAGATGCCAATAATCAGATTTGATTTCTCAGCGGGTGTGTCGCTGAGTGGGGAGAACTTGTTAGAAATGTGAACAGGTTGGTGGTGAACCGTGGGCTTCTGCTTAGGGCTGTGCTTCCTTCGGACAGTCACCCAGCCTCCCTGGTGATGCAAAAACCTCTCTCTCTCTCTCTAAACCTCTCTCTCTCTCAAAACCTAACATGGCAGCGGCGGATGGGCTCCAACCCTGAGTTCTGCCCAAAGTTTCTGCCTGTTAAAAGGAATTTTTTCTTGCCACTGTCGCCAAGTTCTTGCTCATGGTGGGATTTGTTGGGTCTCTGTAAATAATATTATATAATAGACAGGGTCCTCACAATCACAAACATGAGCTGCTTATTCAGTTTATGTGACGAGTGCGTGCCACCAGTAGGAGCTTTGGCAAAAAACACAGGGCAGTCTGGAAACAGTGAGTCCTAGCACAAGAACATTTTGTAGCACATAGCTTGTAGCATTGTGCTAATTTAAGGTTTACCTCCCTGGCATCAAGACAGAGGAGAAAATGACTGCTGCTGTATGACTGAATGGAGTATAAACCACTGTGCAGTGTCCTGGCGTTTATTAAACCTTCAAGCTGGACTTGCTGGTTTGTATTTCATCTTTTGCCTGCACCCTGTAGCAACACGCCCACACCAACACAGCCCTTTGCACTGGTTTGCTATAGTCCTATTGCCAGTCTGAATGCACCCTTAAGGTGTATGTGTGTGTGTGTGCGCCTACGGGACAAACGGGGGTATGGGGGTGGAGCAATGAATTATAGAGGGAGGACTGAGGGGAGGGAAGGCTGATATACTTTCTCATCTCTCTGCATGCGAGCTCAGTGATGCTCGTCGGTCAGCGGGTTGACATGTTTTGTTCAGCCTCTGTTATCAATGTTTCATAACCTCCCAGGCTGAGAACATTGTTCAGTGAACTGTCATGCTCCTGCGAGCTTCATTTTCTTCTGCTGTGTGTTTGTTTCTATTCACGTGGGATTAGCAGAGCCACATTGAATGCACTACACTAAAGCCTATAGATTACCTGGATATTACTTTTAGTTAGCTAATTTTTCAGCTATAGTGCCATCATGTGAGGAGGCTGCCTTGTTAATACTCTGTCACTGTGTGTTGTCTTAGTGACTTTCTGCCCTCATTAAGCAGATTGTTTCTTACTTTTAACTTTAATACACAATAAACCATATAAACAGGGTTAAGGTCACAGTAGAGCAACACTTCAGCTATCAGAGGGACAGTTGGCCTGAGAAGGTCTTTACGGCCGCTGCACTCAGGGCCATGGGGTTAAGCTTACCTGACTCAGGAATGCTAGCACTGGAGTGTGGGGATGTCAGCTCCGCAGGTGAAGTGTGGTTATTATGCATTATTTGCACATATTGTAAAGCTGATATTGAAGTGAACATATTGTAAAACTGATATTGAAGTGAACTATTACCTACACAAATGTAGATTATTTCATGTTGTGCTTAAGTTTTCACTTTTATTGACTATAATTATAGTATTATTTACTTCTTACTTATGTATTTACTTCTTATTTTATATTATTAATTGATTTTCTCTGTACTTCTGTCGTCTTCTTGCAGCCTCTAGGGATCGCCAGTGGGGCTTTAAAGGGAGACTTCCATTGTTACAATAATTACCTCACATGGGGTTGAAAGCTCTGAATCATTAATAAGTGGACCATTGAGCTGAGATTCTCTTTGCCATTTCCTTGAAAAAACAACAACAACAAAACAAATGCATAGGATATGAAATATGTATTAAGATTCTACATTTATTTTCTAAATTATACAGGTATTTTCATCTTAATGTGACAAGCATTAATAACACACAGTGACCCTGCTTGGAGGCTTTATATGATATCTTGAACATTTTTTATCAAATTAAACATCACACAATGCAAACTATTGCTTTACATGTAACAGGAAACATCAACATATACAGTAAATGCAGAGGTGCATTCAGTAAAGCATATAAGGTATTCACATTCAAACTGCTGGAGATTTAAATAACCAAATAAATACAACTATACTACTGCAAGAAGTATAGTTGTAGTCATCTTTTTAACTTACTATACTGTTGCAGTTAATTTGCCCAACATCCTGATTCTCAGCTACAGGCAGCAAAGTCTTTCTGTATACCCTGAGATTCTTGTCTGAGACATGCTTGTTGTCTCTTCTAAACAGAAACACTTTGTATAAGGTGGCAACAATCATAATAAGCAGAATCACGTTTTTGGTGCTCCTTCATGTGGCACTGCACTTCCTAGAATCAAACAGTGTGACTGATATTGTGCCATTCTTTTCTTTTTTCCAGTTTCTGTAGTTTCAGCCATTGTGGTTGACTGTTGTTGGTGGTCTGTATGTAGCTCCAATGAGGCTGGCTGCTTGTTAAACCACAATTTCTAAGTTTCTATATCTACTCAACACAAGATGTGATGTGTGGGTGTGGTGGCTTTGGACTTATTCAAAGTAATGTATGGAGTTGTGTGTGCTATCCATTGTACACCTGTGATGTCGCATCCATATGTTTTAAAAATAAAGTAGATGAGTAAAATGTAATCAGAATCAGTAAAAATGAAAACTATGAAAATGAAAACTTAAAGGAAATAACTGATTATGTTGAACATGACTGCTGCTGCTGCTGCTTTGAGCTGACAGACCTGCATTATATTCAGTTTAACTTGCAGTTATACAGCCTACTTGAAATTGAGGTTGCTGTCATAACCATGGTGCTCTGAAACTTTAAGTAGGGAAGGGGCCTTGTGTGGGGAATGACATAAGCTCCTCAGCACTGGTGATTATTACAAGTATGTAATTGTGTGCAGTGTCCCCATGTCACACTGAGGTGTCTGAAGATCAGCTGTCTTTTTGGTTCCTCAGCAAAGTATTTCTTCAAAAGTATTTTCAAGGAGTAGTGTGGGCTTTTAACATGGCTCTTACAAAATGAAACGTCACTGACATATTGAGTCTCATTGAGTAGCCTCAGCGCGCTCTATGGTCTCTTGTAAACTATTTAGTAAGTAACACGCTGACTATCTTCTGCTGTCTCCTCAATTCAGTTGCAGGTTTGCTTCCACAACATGCATATTGGTTGTCTCAGGTTTGATATACAGTGCCTTGCGAAAGTATTCGGCCCCCTTGAACTTTGCGACCTTTTGCCACATTTCAGGCTTCAAACATAAAGATATGAAACAAGTGGGACACAATCATGAAGTGGAACGAAATTTATTGGGTATTTCAAACTTTTTTAACAAATCAAAAACTGAAAAATTGGGCGTGCAAAATTATTCAGCCCCTTTACTTTCAGTGCAGCAAACTCTCTCCAGAAGTTCAGTGAGGATCTCTGAATGATCCAATGTTGACCTAAATGACTAATGATGATAAATAGAATCCACCTGTGTGTAATCAAGTCTCCGTATAAATGCACCTGCACTGTGATAGTCTCAGAGGTCCGTTTAAAGTGCAGACGCATCATGAAGAACAAGGAACACACCAGGCAGGTCCGAGTACTGTTGTGGAGAAGTTTAAAGCTGAATTTGGATACAAAAAGATTTCCCAAGCTTTAAACATCCCAAGGAGCACTGTGCAAGCGATAATATTGAAATGGAAGGAGTATCAGACCACTGCAAATATACCAAGACCTGGCTGTCCCTCTAAACTTTCAGCTCATACAAGGAGAAGACTGATCAGAGATGCAGCCAAGAGGCCCATGATCACTCTGGATGAACTGCAGAGATCTACAGCTGAGGTGGGAGACTCTGTCCATAGGACAACAATCAGTCGTATACTGCACAAATCTGGCCTTTATGGAAGAGTGGCAAGAAGAAAGCCATTTCTTAAAGATATCCATAAAAAGTGTCGTTTAAAGTTTGCCACAAGCCACCTGGGAAACACACCAAACATGTGGAAGAAGGTGCTCTGGTCAGATGAAACCAAAATTGAACTTTTTGGCAACAATGCAAAACGTTATGTTTGGCGTAAAAGCAACACAGCTCATCACCCTGAACACACCATCCCCACTGTCAAACATGGTGGTGGCAGCATGGACAGGGAAGATGGTTAAAATTGATGGGAAGATGGATGGAGCCAAATACAGGACCATTCTGGAAGAAAACCTGATGGAGTCTGCAAAAGACCTGAGACTGGGACGGAGATTTGTCTTCCAACAAGACAATGATCCAAAACATAAAGCAAAATCTACAATGGAATGGTTCAAAAATAAACATATCCAGGTGTTAGAATGGCCAAGTCAAAGTCCAGACCTGAATCCAATCGAGAATCTGTGGAAAGAACTGAAAACTGCTGTTCACAAATGCTCTCCATCCAACCTCACTGAGCTCGAGCTGTTTTGCAAGGAGGAATGGGCAAAAATTTCAGTCTCTCGATGTGCAAAACTGATAGACATACCCCAAGCGACTTACAGCTGTAATCGCAGCAAAAGGTGGCGCTACAAAGTATTAACTTAAGGGGGCTGAATAATTTTGCACGCCCAATTTTTCAGTTTTTGATTTGTTAAAGTTTGAAATATCCAATAAATTTCGTTCCACTTCATGATTGTGTCCCACTTGTTGATTCTTCACAAAAAATTACAGTTTTATATCTTTGTTTGAAGCCTGAAATGTGGCAAAAGGTCACAAAGTTCAAGGGGGCCGAATACTTTCCCAAGGCACTGTATGTATTCAGCTCTTTGCCAGTAAATATCAAACATGTATAAACGTTACACATTATTTTTTCCCCTTATACATGTTAACTTCTTAAACTCTTGATTTTACCCTTATACAACCTCATTAGTAGCTATTAGTTACTGTAGTTAATCTGTGAACACACCAATTCAGTTTTATTTATATAGTGCCAATTCATAACAGAAGTTATCACATTGCACTTTTCCTATAGAGCAGGTCTAGACTGTACTCTTTATATTATTTACGGGGACCCAACAGAAACCTTGGACAGAACCAAACTCAATGGGGGTGATGGTCAATGGTGTTGAACGCAGCACTAAGATCTAACAAGACAAGTACAGAGACAAGTCCATTGTCTGATGCAATTAAAAGGTCATTTGTAATTTTCACCAGTGCTGTCTCTGTGCTATGATGCACACTAAATCCTGACTGAAAATCCTCAAATAAACTATTATTTAGAAAGTCACACAACTGATTGGTGACTGCTTTCTCAAGGATCTTAGAAAGAAAGGGAAGGTTAGATATAAGTCTATAGTTGGCTAACACCCCTGGATCATGAGTGGGCTTTTTAAGAAGTGGTTTAATTACAGCTACTTTAAAGGACTGTGGTACATAGCCTGTTAATAAAGACAGATTGATCATATCCAGTAAAGAAGTGCTAACTAAGGGTAAACCTTCTTTAAGCAGCCTAGTTGGAATGGGGTCCAAGAGACAGGTTGATGGCTTAGATGAATTAATCATTGTTAGTTGAAGAAGGTCAATAGGAGCAAAGCAGTCAATATATATCACATTTTACAGTTGTTTCTAAGGTTCCTGTGTACACCAGCACTAATCAACATTTATATATTAAAGTGTGTGTGTGTGTGGGACGCTGTTCAACAATCCAGCAGGCACTTTATTTAAAGCACACTGAGCCCTTTAGACCTCAGACGCACAGGGCCCTATCTTAAACAAGATACATTAAAACCAGAGTTTTCTTCAGCACACACACTAAATGGACAGCGAGCAGATATCCCAGTTTTAAATGTTGGTGCATTTGCTCATATGCAGTCAAAAGGAGTTGTTGATGGGACAGAGGATTCAGAGACGGTGGAGGCAGTGTCACAGACATGCCAGGTTCCACCGTCAGCCAGTCTCATCACTCTCCATCTCCAGAATACTAATCACACACACCTGTTCCCCATCAGCACCTAATCACAACCGGGATAAAAGCACACGCACCTCAGCCAGTTTTCCGGTCTCGTTGATACCTAAGAACTCTACATGTGGACTTCGCAAGAATTCCTATTCTACTCCAGCGCGTACTTCCCTACTCTATTCTAGCGTGTTCTCCCCATCAACTACTCATCCACTGT
The DNA here is from genome assembly GCA_027580175.1 of Siniperca scherzeri. Lineage (NCBI taxonomy): Eukaryota > Metazoa > Chordata > Actinopteri > Centrarchiformes > Sinipercidae > Siniperca > Siniperca scherzeri. The sequence goes on along the minus strand of CM050855.1, from coordinate 38,242,021 downwards.
CTACGGAACAGTAAGACTAAGGACAGTATCAGTAGCCATTATTCATCCTATTACGTATCCGTAACCACACCTCTTACCTGCATTCCTGTGTTCCTCGTGCTGCAATCCAATAAACCACCATCTGTTTCCATATTGGTGTCTCCTGCCTCTCTGTCTGTAACAAGCAGAGGGTCCACCGGCCAAGGACCACATACTGTACCTGTCCCTCAGCGAAGACGAGTGCCGCTGTAAACTTTCCTTATCCCTCCAGGCTGTAACAGACATCTGTAATCTCCTGTCAAATAATTTTGACACTATTGCCAGCTGTCCCTATGCACTCCCCATTACTGTCAAAGTCACTGCTGCGCTGCATTTCTTTGCAAGTGGCTTATTCCTGCATCCCCTGAGTTCTTGGAGGCATGTAACAATCTACCGCAAGTTTGGCCATACATGCAGTTTGTTTAGTTCATGTTACTCCCAGAACTCACCTCTGATAAATGAAGAGACTAAATTCAACTGATCTGGCCTTGCACCTTACTTTGCGCCGTGATTATGCTCCACTTAACTAGCAGAAGTGGAGTTGGACACGAAATTCAGACTATGCGCTACAGATCATTTAAATAGTGCCCATAAAGTGTAGAGGAAGACTGACTCATGCTTCTCTTTTCCTACTCTGCCCTCTGATCTGTGACTACAGACTACCGAATGTATACAGATCCAGTACCAATCATCACGAATCTGTTTTCCCTGAATACAGACTGTTCCATTAAATTAAATATAGACCAACCTGACCTGCAGACTCTCATGTCACTGACTACATCATTGCTACATACTGAAACTGTCTATTTTTCTTTTGCTTCAGACAGAAGCATTCCTGAGTGTCTATATTTTCTTAATAGTTTGATTAATTATTTTTTCAACAGTCACAGAGCTTGATTTTTAATTTCAATATGATACAAGTCACAAGTATTTATCTGGAGTTGGCAGGTAAAAAGTTAATAACCTTCAGCTGTTCCTCTTCCCTCTTCCTCTCTTGTTTCTCTCCTTTATTCCAGGCTTTCCTTCTTGTTTCCCTCCATTTGTCCTTGTAATCTCGTTCTAATATCTTTTTGCCAAAAGTCCTTATTTTCCCTGGCTGGCTTATTGTTTTATTGCTGCTTGCAGCTTCACATTTCTTGTGCTATTGTTTTGCACGGACTGTATCATTCCTTACAGGAGCATCTCCTCCACAATATAAACAGGGAAAATAGTTCAGTTCACCTAAGACGTCTGACGTTCATTCCCCATTGAAGTCTGAAATCTTATCGCTTTTATACTGTGAGTCCCTATTTCTCATCAGTATTTCTCAGTTTGTTGGTGGGAGTGGGAGTGTGGCTGATCCAATGAGAGACAACTCACAGCTCAGTGCTCACTGCACCACCAAGGAGTCTTTGTCTGTGAACAAATAAAGCAGATCATTGAAAGGAGTTTGGGTATAATGATCTTGTTGTGAATCCTCTTCAAAGTGTTGTCTCATTTAACGTATTACATCAAGGATCTGAACATGAGTCTGCATATGTAATGAAGGATTGGCTGACTAGCAGCCACTCTTCTACATATCTCAGGAATCGTTTGCTTCCATGTTAGCAGTTTGTGAGTGGGCCTGGATCAATAGTAATAAAGTGTTAATAATCAGGATAAATGTCAGCTATAAGTGATGTAACATGATGAGAGTGAGTGCGTGAGCTCTAGGAACCTGAACAGGACATACTGGATCCATCGCTGTCAGCTTCCAAATGAACCAAGATAAGCAGGTATGGCCTGTGAAGAATTAACTTCCCTCTCATGATTTAACCCTTCGCCCTAACAACAGGAGCAGAAACACGTTGAGGACAGTGGTGGCCTAAAGGTTAGAGAAGTGAGCTGTGTCAGTTCAATCCCTTGGACCGGCAGGATGAATCTGTGTGGGGAAAGTGAAAATTACCACCACTGAGGTGCCCTTGAGCAAGGTCCTTAACCCCAACCGCTCCAGTGGAGCTGCTCAGTGGCCAGCAGATCAGACTGTGGTTGTACTGGACAGCTTCCAGGTGTGAATGTGTAACTGATTTCACTGTGTGAAAGACAGTGAAACTCTACCCTGAATAAATAATGGTGAAAAAAAATAAGTAAAAATGTCAGAACAGGAAGAAAGCTGCTGCTCATGAGTCCACCAGCATCAGCTCTCACAGCGCTCTCTCACTGCTCTACTGTATATTAGTTATCATGTGAGTGGCTCGTCAGTGTCTGCGACCATAGATATGTGAGATATATATCACATACATGTTGTACGCAAGGTGACATGCAGGTGAATAGATTAATAGTGCCACATGTGTTGGTGACTGGATGTAACTGTAATTTCTGATCATATTCTAGTCAAAGCATTATCCTCTGCCATTCTTTTTAATATTATTACAGATTTTAAAATGTGCTGCACAGAAGGTAGAAACTTAAACTAGAAAATATACATGGTAAAGTGGACCAGGGTGGGAGCATAAGAGAGACAAAAGCTTAATATAAAAACACATAGACACAAATCAAAAGCATTCAGAGAGCAGATACTGTACCTCCACAATCCTCTACTAAACTTGTTGTTTTACTCTTGTTGTCTGGATCCAACTACATCATAGTGATGTAGGTCAGCGGATACTAGTAGTTTGGAAAGCAAACGATAAGCAGATCATGATCCAACTCTGACTGCTCCAAACATTACAAGAACAAAAACAAAGACAAGACAATATGATGAGGTTCCATGCCAACTGTTTGATAAACAGCCCTGTATCCTAGAAATAACAACTAGCAAATATGTTTTGAAGGACACATAATGCCGACCGGATTATGTTTTCTATAACATAATTAGGAAATGTTGTTAATGAGCTGTTTTAGGGTTCTGACTATCTCTTGGAAATTAGGAGGAGAGGTGATTTCTAAGAGACAGGGTGAAAGCAGGTACCATGAGTCTGACTGAACCGTTTGTTTCAACTTTTGAAAACTTGTGAAAACTCTGAAAGTTATCTTTTTATTCCCCATCATTGTGACGTGCCTGCCAGTCACCTGCTGAGCTGAATTAAACCAATCTTGATGCGTCTCGTCTGGTGATTGATGTAGTTTGATGACATAGCAGTCCTAAATTAAATATATGACCTTTGCACCTCTGCCCATTTTCCCTGAAGCTAATGTTTCATCAAAATATAATAATTTTCTCTCACAGTAGTGGGAGAAGTCTTTATTTCAGACCACAAGTCCTGACAGTAAAATAGCTTCAGGTTGATTGTAGATGTGGACAACTATTAAAAACAAGGGTTAACCAATCAAAATTTGTACAATACTTCGGCACTTTGTTCTGCTGACCGCAGAGTCTGTACAGCTTAATGTAATGATAATTTTTAGGATTCCCATGCACATTTGTCCACATACAAGAGCATAATTTCCACTGGGGATGCAGGGAATACTTGCTCCTCCACTTTCAAAGTAATATTTTTTTTAAATCCAGTTTAAACTTTATTTACCCCCAACAATCTCTCAGAGCAGAACAGTGTCCTCTTAAGCTGAGCAGACACTGTATGTTTTTATTAATCTTGCACGTTGTGTCAACTCTCACTACATGTTTTAATCATCCTTTCTGCACGGCCAGAACCTCCAACTTTAATGCTCACCCTGAATGGATCAACTGGCCGACCACCACGTGGAGCTCACACTGAACATAAAGGCTGAACATAAACAGATTTTGTCCAGTGACAGTTAAGTTATTGTTATTCTAACAAGACGACCATGTCCTACAATGTAGACAAAAAGAGGGAAAGGCAGCATTACTGTGTACTTCTACTATGAACGGAAAGTAAGAAGAAATATGGAGCAGGAGATGGAAGATACAGTCAGTCTGATCTGTCTGTTCTGCAGTGAAGTTCAGTTTTATATCACAGCTCAGTCTCAAGACTACAGTTACAACATGTAATATTAAAACAAGCTCACTACAGTTAACGGATCTTTTGACATCAGCCATTTGGGAAATCAGACTGTGGAACGGTTCCAACTGCAGACAGACGACCAAAATGTCTGACATTAAAGAAATCCAACCGATCGTCCAACAGACAGATCATTGATCGTTCAGGTAATTAATCAGACGCCGTGACCTGAAACTAAACGTCAAATGACAACTGATCTGACAGAAATTCACAAGCAAGTCAGGCCAATCCGTACAGTGTCTACCCAGTTTTACAGTCCAGCCACCAAAATCCAGATGAGAGAAGAGAGGAGCTGATAAAAATACTGATAAACTCATCTGAGTTGCCTTCAGTGATTATTTTGTGCTCACAGTGTGCTTTGCAGACAGTTTTTGAGAAAATTTTGAGTTTGCTTTAACTGCAAATTAAAATGGGAGTAGGTCATAAAACAGAGAACTTCTTAGCAAATAAAATGAAACACACCTATGAAAGAGAGGAAGTTGGAAATAAAGGCCTCTGTCTTATATAAGCTTGTTTTAAATAAAGGTCACTATTAGAGAGTTTGTGTTACACTGCTCACTTCTTGATAGCAGCCTCGACATGTTGTTGATCTAAGGGATTACAGATTGAAGTTTTACCCTCACCCTAACCCTTGCCTGCTATTTACCACTTTATGAGCAATTGAGGCTAATAAACTTCCTGTTGATATACAAGTAGATGAGCCCTAATGCACCATTATTATTTTTATTTATCACTGTGAGTCTAGGGCATGTTAGAAGAGACCTTAACGTCTTCCACAGGACACACCTTCATGAGCCGTCTCCTTCAAATGATCCGGCCCCTTGATTAGATGCAGCATTTGGCAACTCATGCCAAACATTTTCCCAAAGCCACAGGGTTTAAGATTGATGAATGCATTTTTGCTACTTTCCTGCAGCCAACGGACAGATACAGGTAGGTAATCCATCACAGAGTGTCTTTTATTTTTTTTTACAAAGTTACTTTAGTGCTGGTGATACAGTTGATAGCAGGGACTGTTTGGGAGCTTCTTCATTGATGATACATTAGGGTGCTTGTGCAAAAGTAGAGAGATGCAGCCATCCTTTGAATTGTATGTGGTATGCTTTGGCATTCATCCAGTTAGTTTGATGTTAGTCTGATTGGATCAGGTGTATTAACATGGATATGTACACAAGGTGTGCTGTGGCTGTTTGTTTTACAGGATTATGTTACATACTGAAGTTGAATGAAGCAATACTGTTATGTTATGTTTCTTTATGGTTGTAAACAAACAAGGCATGATAAGGAAAGATGGCAAGGCCCATTTTATTAGAGCAGGAACTGTTTATTTGGGGTTAAGATATTAATATTAACCAGCAATAAAACACTGCCAGAGAGGGAGGAGGCCTGGCAGAAAATGATAAACGAATTCAGATCATTTAAATGCATAAGAAGACCTTTATTAACCAAATAGTGCAACATATTTAACGCTGCTAAATTCAAAGTGATTGTAAGGCACTGATGTTTGGATGCTTGGGAAGATGTGTACATATCAGTGCTGCTGAAAGTACCCATCAGCAACATCTTCTCTCTGTCTCTGTCTTACAGCGGTATACATTCTGCCTTCCTAGGCAAACTCAAACAGGACAGACCAGTGACGCGGACCATTCTGCAGTGGTCCAACCAATCAGACTCGTCCTTACATCACTGCTCTCTGAGAACTATTAGCAGTGCCAAGAGACAATACAGGGACAAAGTGGAACTACCAGGGCCCCAACTCTAGAAACGTGTTCTGGACTAAGAACCATCACAGACTACAAAAGGAAAACCAGCAGTGCTGGGAAAATGTCTGCATCTCTCCCAGATGAATCAAACATCTTCTATGCACGCTTTGAGAGCAACTCCCTGGCTGAGGAGGTACAAAAGGCCCAGGACCCCTGCCTAGTAGTCATATCCAGGGCAGACATGTGTAGATACTTAAAAAGGATTAATCCATGCAAGGCACCTTGATCTGATGGCATCCCTGGCCGAGCTCTCAAGGTGTGTGCAGATCAACTGGCAGTCCAGTCTGTAGTCCCCACGTTTCAAGGAGACCACTATTTCCCCTGTCTCCAAAAAGTCCAAAACCCTCAGCCTTAATGACTACTGCCCACTAGCACTCAACCTCCACCATCATGAAGTGCTTTGAGTTAGTAAGAATCTTCATCACCTCCTCCCTCCCTGACTCATTGGACCCACTGCAATTTGCAAACAGGCCAATCAGATCAACTGATGACGCCATCGCCCTAGCCCTCTCCCACCTGGACCAGAGGAGCACATATGTGACAACGCTGTTCACTGACTATAGTTCAGCATGTGGCCCACATGAATCATTATTGGGGAACAGATGCAGAAACATCTGCAATATCAGCTGTGTATATGTGTCAGCCAGTATAGTCCAGTGCAGTGCATGTGTGTCACTGAAAAGTCTGAGCTTCACTCTGTGGATTTTGCAATAGAAGAAGAAGAAGAATGTGGATGTGGTGTATCTCTAAAAAACATGTTCCCTTCTAATAGTTATGCTGCTGTAGGCCTATACTGATGGCAGACTTCCCATGATGCACCTCTCTCCTCCTCTCCCTCTGTATGCATTGTTATTCCATTACTGCACGTTACTAACTCGACATCTTCTCTCTCCCGTAGTTTTGTGCTTTCTCGTTTCTCTCCTCTCTTCTTCTGTCACTTTCAGCAGGTATTTCCGCCTCCGGAGCTGCAGAGCCTGGATCTATGATTGCAAGGAACCTTCTGTTCCTGCTCGACAACTGCTACTACAGTTATTATTATTAGTCTTAATATTATTCTCATTATTATTATTTTATTAATATTAATATTACTACCATTACCATTACTATTATTTTAAATCTCAATGTGGAATTTGCATTGTTCTACTGTATGTTCTCTTTCCTCCAGGTTTCTGCCTGTTAAAAGGAAGTTTTTCCTTGCCTTCATTGTCAAGTGCTTGCTCATGGTGGGATTTGTTGGGTCTCTGTAAATAATATCATAAAGAGTACGGTCTAGACCTGCTCTGTAGGAAAAGTGCAATGAGATAACTTCTGTCATGAATTGGCGCTATATAAGTAAAATTGAATTGAATTTAATTAAATACTTGGCATACAGTACAATGAGAGCCCCGTCATCCTTAATCTTTTACAAGTCATGCAGTGGCTGGCTATTTATTTCATCCAGCAACTCAGAGACATTTTATTTTTCAGCCTGTGTCTTATTGATACAGGCCTACGAGAATAAGTGGAGCCCCTCGTCCTGCAGCTTCTGGTCCCCATGAACTGCACCGGCAATCCCCCACCAGATCCAAGGCCACAGGTCAGTGCCCACATCAGCTCACAACTTTGGTTATAGGTGACTCTATCATCAGGAATGTCAGAACAAGTTCAGCAAAAACGTGTTGTTTCCTGGGTGCCACTGTCCGGGATATAGCCAATAAAGCACTTGAGATCCTAGCTAATAACCCTGATATCACAAAGGTCACTGTCCATGTCGGCACTAATGATATCCGCAAACAGCAGAAAAAATCTTTACTTTGTCCACTTGTTCACAACACTGAAATGATCTGTGAGCCATATCTTTGTGTCCAGTGGCCGCGGTAGTGGGCAGTTCAGCAGGCTCCTGTCGCAGCACACATGGCTCTCATCAACCTGCGCTGCACATAGTATCTCCTACATTGACAATTTTAACCTATTTTGGGAACGCAGGAAGTTATTTAGAAATTATGGCATGCATCCAAACTGGTTAGGGGCAAAACTACTGCCCAGAAACATTTCACACTGTGTTGTCCACTCACATGTTCCACTACCAGGAAGCCAAAACATTTCCCGGACGTCCACTCTCTCTGACCAGTCCCACTACTACTGACGTCCCTGGGGGCCTAGCACCAGTCTGATTGGTTCCCCATGCTTCTTTTCCGCTGCTCATGTGGAGCTAGGACCCTCTTGTTACCCTATAAACTTTTCCATTCCTGATATGGCACTTTCCTCTGGCTTCTCCCCAGAGAATGCTGACCTAGTAGATGTTTTTATATCAGACAACAAAGCTGTTATTTTTAAAGCTCCTTTACCCTCTTCTTTGTTGTTTTTAAAATGTCACCCCATCACACGGTTCCACATCCTTCCTGTTGACTCTGCATCCGAATTTAGTGACACCTTTCAAATTGTTTTATTCCCATTACAACACTTCCACAAAATCCGGATGAATTATTAACCTCTTTTAACAGTTACTATCTTTCCATTCTTGATCATATTGCTCCAATGAAGATCACAAAGCTAAAATTAAACACCCCTCCATCGCTTGATCACACCTGATCCCTGCAACGACAGAAAATTCGAACACAAATGGAAGCTAACTAAATCAGCAGTTATCCACTATACCCTTAAAGAATAAATGGCAAACTACCAGACAGCAGCAAAAGAGGCAAGATCAGCCTTCTTTTCTGATTTTATATGCAAAAATAATCAGAACCCCAAAGTCTTGTTCAGAGTAATCAGCTATGTTCTCAATGGACCATCCAGTACAGCTCTGGAACCCGGTAATGACTTGACAGAGAAATTTGCTGCCTTATTTATTGGAAAGCTGGAGAGCATTCAGTCTCAAATTTCACCTGATCCATGGCATCTGCCCACTGCCAACAATAATCTTGTTTCCCTCACCCAGTTTCAGGTAAATTAATATCTTGTCCACGTGTTTTAGACATTATTCCAACTAAGTTTTTAAAAGAGGTTTTCCCTACTGTTGGTCCTTTGATTTTATTGATAATTAAGAGTTCTCTGACTTCTGGCAACTTTCCAAATTGTTTCAAACATGCAATTATTCAACCACTACTGCAAAAACCTAATCTGGATCCCATGCTACTCAGAAATTACAGACCAATCTCTAAATTATAATTTTTATCCAAGGTGTTAGAGAAAGTAATCTCAACTCAATTAATCACTTTTATGAACAATAATATTTTAAATAGGTTTCAGTCAGGTATTAGAGCTCGCCATCGCACAGAGACAGCCCTTGTGAAGGTTTCTAATAACTTACTTTTAACAGCTGACAGAGGTGAGTGCTCTGTCCTCGTGCTGTTAGATTTGAGGCTTCTTTTGACACGATAGATCACTCTGTTCTCCTGCAACATCTAGAAACTTGTGTTGGTCATAAAGGAACCACTCTACATCTGTTAGGTTCATACCTGTCCAACAGAACCTGTCCAATGGCTGAAGAAGAACAAAGTGAAGACTTTGGATTGGCCTAGTCAAAGTCCTGACCTGAATCCTATTGAGATGCTGTGGCATGACCTACCAAAAAGGCAGTTCATGCTCGAAAACCCTCCATTGTGGCTGAATTACAACAATTCTGCAAAGATGAGTGGGCCAAAATTCCTCCACAGCGCTGTAAAAGACTCATTGCAAGTTATCGCAAATGTTTGATTGTAGTTGTTGCTGCTAAGGGTGGCCCAAACAGTTATTAGGTTTAGTGATCCTTCTACCCACCGTGTGTTTCCTGTCTCCAGAGAGTATTGCTCCGGCTCCCAATCTCCAGCCCCAATCTACAAGGACAGTAGCGGTATTCCACTTGGTTCTCCATTCTGCTCCATCACCTCACCTACCTGCCTTCTAGAACTCATTGCTGTGTTCAATAAAACAACATCTGTCTCCACCTCGGTGTCTCCTGCCCTTCTGTACATAACGCACTTTTTCGCACCACTGTATATAGTGTTGCTGTGGGGGACAGATCATATACTAAACAGTGAGTGTGGGCTGACGGTTGCTACATTTGGACAGATTTTTGCATTGTTTCTGGATGACGGCTGTATCTCCACTGAGCGTCTGATTTGCCGTGCATCTTTTCCATTTTGCACTGATTCTGTCAACATCATGGCCATGGAGAAAATAGGTAATCATTCAGGGGTCTTGACACCAAAGCGATGCATAAATCTAGCTGATGCTGATCTGCTGGCTCGTAGAAAGAAAAAGTCCTCCCCTAAAACCTAACTGATTTTCTGGATAAAAAGGCATGGGCTCCACAGTATGAATGGGATGTGGAAGATTATAGGGTATCGGGATACTTGTTTGACCAAGGAGCGGTCTAATTTTACACAAGAGAAGCTGACGAAATGTTTCTTCGCGGAACTACCCCACACATTCTTTTTTTTTTTGCCAGAGACTGGGATCATTTCAGAAACAAAATTTGTGAAGAGCTAAGTAACTCGAAGGGGGTGTACACAGCACAATGGGATGGAACTGTGTCCAGAGAGACCTATCGTGGAGAAGCAGACCTTGAGGTCTACGAACCCGAATCCTACATCTTTTTCTGACTATGCATGGATAACACTGTTATTCAAAAGGCTCAGAGAGGCACCCCTGATGTGGATAAACCCTATCCCATTACATCTAAAGAATGGGAGACAAGGTTTACCACTGGTTTTGTAGTCCAGTGGAGTGATTGGGGGAGAATGCTTGATCGTCTCTCGTGTGTCGACACATTATTCAGATGGTATAAGACTTAGAAGCACTATGAAGGTCACAAAAGAAAACTTTTTGACACTCCAGAGGATCATAAGGAAAACAAACAAGAGCAGGGAGACCCTGGCACAAGTGGACCTTTGCCCCACACCAGCACAGCCTGATTAACTCAAATATTTCAAACCTCTCCCGTATATGGGGCCTTTCTAAAGATTTGTGCAGAAGGATACACAAAAAGAAAAAAATGTAAATGTTGAATAATTTGATTGTTCTAAATTAGCATATGTTTTGTACAGGTGAGAGTACTTATGCCTGGTGTGATGTGCCGCCAACTTATCATTAATTAATTATTATGATTAATTAACGCCTAATTATTTTCCAAAATCCACGGATGATGGCAATGACAACTCCTGGGTGAATGACCTTCGAAAAGAGTTGGGGAAAAGAAATTTGACATTTCTTTCTCCTGAAGAAAGACGAGGAGATGATACCTGCAAAGAGACACATTTTAATGCCAATAGTTTGGACACTCTGGACTACTCTGATCATGATACCCCAACTGTTTGCGATATTATAGAGGTAACAATAGCCTATTATTTACACACAATTCTTCAGCAAAGAGCTAAAACATGTGTATGTTATATTTATACGGATAAACTGTACAGACAATCTCACTCATGCACTGACATACAGTGGGTACGGAAAGTATTCAGACCCCTTTAAATTTTTCAATCTTTGTGTCATTGCAGCTATTTGGTAAAATCAAAAAAGTTCATTTTATTTCTCATTAATGTATACTCAGCACCGCATCTTCGACAGAAAATTACAGAAATGTAGAAATTTTTGCAAATTTATTAAAAAAGAAAAACTGAAATATCACATGGTCATAAGTATTCAGACCATTTGCTGTGACACTCATATTTAACTCACATGCTGTCCATTTCTTCCGATCCTCCATGAGATGGTTCTACTCCTTCATTGGAGTCCAGCTGTATTTAATTATACTGATTGGACTTGATTAGGAAAGGCACACACCTGTCTATATAAGACCGTACAGCTCACAGTGCATGTCAGCAAATGAGAATCATGAGAATTTGCCAAAAAACACATGAAGGACTCCCAGACTATGAGAAATAAGATGCTCTGGTCTGATGAGACCAAGATTGAACTTTTGGTGTTAATTCTAAGCGGTATGTGTGGAGGAAACCAGGCACTGCTCATCACCTGCCCAATACAATCCCAACAGTGAAACATGGTGGTGGCAGCATCATGCTATGGGGGTGTTTTTCAGCTGCAGGGACAGGACGACTGGTTGCAATTGAAGGAAAGATGAATGCGGCCAAATACAGAGATATCCTGGAAGAAAACCTCTTCCAGAGTGCTCAGGACCTCAGATTGGGCCGAAGGTTCACCTTCCAACAAGACAATGACCCTAAGCACACAGCTAAAATAACAAAGGAGTGGCTTCGGAACAACTCTGTGACCATTCTTGACTGGCCCAGCCAGAGCCCTGACCTAAACCCAAATACCCATCTCTGGAGAGACCTGAAAATGGCTGTCCACCAACGTTCACCATCCAACCTGACAGAACTGGAAAGGAATTGCAAGGAAGAATGGCAGAGAATCCCCAAATCCAGGTGTGAAAAACTTGTTGCATCATTCCCAAGAAGACTCATGGCTGTACTAGCTCAAAAGGGTGCTTCTACTCAATACTGAGCAAAGGGTCTGAATACTTATGACCATGTGATATTTCAGTTTTTTGTTTTTTTATACATTTGCATAAATTTCTACATTTCTGTTTTTTTCTGTCAAGATGGGATGCTGAGTGTACATTAATGAGAAATAAAATGAACTTTTTTGATTTTAGCAAATGGCTGCAATGAAACAAAGACTGAAAAATTTAAGGGGGTCTGAATACTTTCCGTAGCCATTGTACTTCCCTTGCATTATATCAAAGGGCATCTGAGAGAAATTAAGCAAGAGATTTTTAATGAAAATTAAGCAGATGCGCAAGCATATGTACTGGACTGTCTTGGGATCGTATCGCCTTCTACACGGCAGCGGCGGATGGCCGCCCACCATTGAGTCTGGTTCTGTCCAAGGTTTCTGCCCTCTTAAAGGAAGTTTTTCCTTGCCACTGTCGCCAAATGCTTGCTCATGGTGGGATTATTTGGGTCTCTGTAATTAATATTAAAAAGAGTATGGTCTAGACCTGCTCTATAGGAAAAGTGCAATGAGATAACTTCTGTTATGAATTGGCGCTATATAAATAAAACTGAATTAAATTGAATTCTACGTACGACATTCGAGGCATTGCTGCAGATTTTTTTCAGAAATGGTTGATGAACCCGTTTCTCATTGCAACACGAAAACTAATAGCTGGGGATAATAGAGTGAATATTGTAATTATGGATTCTCTGAACATCCACGAATATCCTCCTCGAGTGGGATAGACAAAGTTAGCGTATTCTGATCCCGCTCCTCCTGCTTTACAGTTGTGAGAAATCTCTGGAAGGTGATGGAATATTTTTTAGCCTTTTCATGAATATCTTCAGTTTTCTGATCCAAAATGCCTTTTAATAGCACAATCCAATTGATTTTCTGCGGTCTCTCGAATAGACTCATGTGCAGTTTGTCTTCTTAAAAGATCAAGTTGATGTTGAGGCACTAGAAATATTTTTTGAGCATACTCCACGGTCTTTTAATTCTGTCTTGAAGCAATAAGACTCGATATAAAGGGCACAGCAATATTTAGGAGAGGCAAGAGAAATCCTCCAGACTGGTTAATCAACTTCTTTTTTTTCTTTGACACACATACATTTTTATTAGCAATTAATCTAATCCCCGCCTTCTTTTTTATTGTTGATACTGTGATTTGCTTAAAAGCTACCTTTCCTTTTTAAAACATTGCATGCTATCTCTCAACTGGCTATCTTTCAACTGGTAAATCCACTTTGTACTTCACACTTATTTTAATTTTATACTTATACCCACTTGGTACTTATTTTTTCTGACCTGTATTATAGTGTATTATATTTTTTGCTTAGTACTTCTATTCCCGTGTGCACTGACGTGATAGTGAGCTGCTGTAACAAAAGAGTTTACCCTCAGTGATCAATAAAGTATTTCTGATTCTGATTCTGATCTCGTATAATGTTAAAATAAAGTCTGGGGATGCCGATTTAATGATATTCTTTCTCTGAGAAGAAGATGCTCTGCAAATTTTCAATAAAGGCAAGTTTCTTCTGATTTTATTTCTTCTTAGACACATACACAACAGGCTGGTCAGAAAGCAAATCAGTTCTGAGCCGGAGATGGGTGTCAATTAATAGATACCCGTAAGAAACACTTGTAGCATCATCAAAACACTCCATAAAAAATGTACATTGCCTAGGAAACATCTGCCTTGACATTAGCATGACTTGGTATTTGTCTCTGGGTTTTTAAAACAAGATAATTTGTGTTTAGATTAATTGTCCTGCTGGCTTTAAGTTTGTCAGATCAGAGAAGACACGAATTTTAACAACTGATTTGTTTTTTAGTTTAGCTCAAATGCATTTTTATTTCTCAATATTGTGTCTGATATCATCACTATCGTGGTGTCTCATCACAATTCGCAAACTCGTACACAAGATTCACTAGGGTGTCATGTGTGACCACGGTGGCGTTGCGTGCATTCAGAGTGACCCCTTTGCATTTCAACTGTTTCTTGTTTCTTATCAGAGTCTGATAAGCATAACATTTTGGACCACTGGACACAAATTCGACAATATAATCATCACCACCGGTGTCTCCATTAATTTCATCAGTTAGGTCCCCAAAAAAGGGACCTGTCTCTGGGACCCAATCTCCATCCTTTGCCATAAAAATAACACTGTCTGTGTCAGAATAGATACATCTCTCCCCTAGCTTGTCCATCAAATCATAAAGCATGTCTTGCATGAGCCGTCATAAAGGCTTCAACAAATATGTTTTATGTTTTATTTTTAGCAGCCTGTGCCATTCTGTATCTCCACTGAACAAGAGCAACATCATCAGTTACAAATGCAAACTGTCTGACATTATACAGGTTGCTAAACATATACGGTAGCGGGCAAAAGTTCAGGGTCTGTCACAAATTCGCATGTAGTGAGGTTTTCGCGCATCAAGAAACGACCCCATGAGGAGTTGAGCAACAGTTTGTTGATGCTTTGCACAGCTTTGTTGACAACTATTTTATCTGGATTTAACCGAATACCCTCTTTATCATAATAGTCCTGTATGTATTTTGCTTTGGATTCACACGATGGGTCTGAGTGGAACACAGATGACTACGACTGAAACCTTTTCTACGATAGAACACTCCTGGACGAATGAGGGACTACATCGTCTTATTTTGAAGAATTTTGGGCAGAAAACCTTGGATCTGGTTCGGGAACTCGAAAACACAGCCAGGAAATTAGCAGACCACAGGAACCATCTCCGTTTTAATCTAAGATGCAGGCAGAGCAAGATTATTCCCAAGAGCCTACAGATTAAACCACCAGTAAAAGGACACAGAGCAGAGAAGATTTGGAGAAGAAACCTGACCCAGATGCTTAGTGAAAGGATCAGGGAAAACAACTCAAGAATAGACCATTTGAAGAACAGAACAGAATTTTTGCAGAAGAAGTTAACAAGCATTGTCCCAGAAGAAATCCTCAAGAGAGTGATAGATTTTACACAGATAGCACAGGGTGCACAACATAGGAAGAACAAGGATCAGCAAATTAAGAAATTTAACATCCTTTTGAATAAGAAGAATCTAGGAAAGGACCAGCACAACAGGAGATCAGGGACTGAACAAAGGGAGACGTGTGTTAACAGAAACAATTGGATCAAAAACTTATCAGACCGCATCCTGACACAGGCAGAAAAAGATGTGCTCTCCAAAGGGCTCAACTTTTCAGTTACATCCAACCACATCCCTACAGTGGACTACATCACAGCCACAGAAACAGCCATTAGGAAGAACAAGATGACAGAAGCAGAGGCTGCAGACCTGAGGCTACGTGTCACAGCAACACTAAAGAGTGTCAAACCGCCTCCTTCCAACATTACATCCGAAGAGAGGAGGGCACTCTCAGCACTGCAGAAGGATCACAGCATAAACATTCTACCAGCAGACAAGGGTCGCTGCACTGTGATTCTGAACACAGCCGATTATGAAACCAAGGTCAACAACCTTCTTGAAGACACAACCACATATCAAAAACTTAAAAGAGATCCAACCAATGGCTACAAGAAGAAGGTTATAGACTGTCTACAGAAGCTTGAGAAGGAGGAGGTGATAGACAGGCCTCTGTACTACAGACTATACCCTGGGGAAGCCATTCCTTGCATCTATGGCCTTCCCAAAATTCACAAAGAGAAGGTTCCACTCAGGCCCATCGTGTGTAGCACAGATTCCATCACATACAACGTAGCCAAACACTTGACTACAATCTTGGCTCCACTGGTGGGGAACACAGTGCATCATGTGGAAAACACACAGACATTTGTGGACAAAGTCAAACATCTCTAGTTGGACCCAGATGACGTAATGGTTTCTTATGATGTTGTGTCCTTGTTCACCTGCATCCCGACCTCAGAAGCAGTGACAGTAGTGAGGAGAAGACTGCAGGAGGACTCCACCTTGCAGCAAAGGACCAAGGACACCTGAACACATGCAAACTATTAGACATCTGTCTCAACGCAACCTACTTCCAATTCCGGGGACACTTCTACAGACAGATTCACAGCTGTGCTATGGGCTCTCCGGTCTCTCCCATCGTGGCCAACCTGTACATGGAACAGTTTGAGAAGAAGGCATTATCCTCGTTCCCGGGCACACCACCAAGTCATTGGTACCGCTACGTGGATGACACCGTTGTGAAAATCAAGAAACAAGACTTGGAAGCATTCTCAGAACATATCAATACTGTGGACCCCAACATCAAGTTCACACGAGAGGATGCCAAAGAGAACCGCCTGGCCTTTCTTGATTTTTCTACACTCAGAGGAGAGGACGGAAAGCTCCAGATAGAAGTGTACAGGAAACCAACACATACGGATCAATACTTGCTCTTTGACTCACACCATCCATTACAGCACAAGCTGGGTGTAATCCGGACATTACAACATAGAGCCCAAGAAGTGCCCACCGGCTCAGAGGGTAAGAAGAAAGAGGAAAGGCATGTCCAGAGTGCACTCTCAGCCTGTGGTTATCCTACTTAGGCTATCAACAAAGTTAAAAGAGACAAAAAACAGGACAAAAGGGGAACAGAACCAAGAAGGAACAGTGTCTCCATTCCTTATGTATCTGGACTGTCTGAAAAACTACAAAGGATCTTTAGACAGCACGATGTTCTTGTTTTCTTTAAACCAGGCAACACTTTAAGACAGAAACTTGTTCACCCTAAGGACAAGATGCCCACAAAAAACAGAGCAATGTAGTTTACTTGCAGGAAAACTGCAAAGAATGGTACATAAGTGAGACTAAACAGCCATTTCACAAAAGACTTTATCAGCACAGATGACACGCTAACTCAGGATTGCAGAGCGCCGTGCATTTGCATCTAAAAGCTACAAACCATATATTTGAAGACAGCGAGGTGAAGATTCTAAGTAGAGAGAAGAGTTGGTTTGAACGGGGTGTCAAGGAAGCCATTTTTGTGAAAAAAGAAAACCCCTCTTTGAACAGAAATGGTGGTCTGAGATTCAATCTGCCCAAAGTCTATCACAGTGTATTAGCACCTTGGTCACGCCAATCATATGCTAATCAGGATTACTGATTACTGGGCCATCATGGAAACAATTAGGTCAGTTTCAGGTGAAACTAGCTAATCAACAGATACTCAGGTAGACTCCTTCCTGAGGGCAGGGCTTATGTAACACAGAGTAGCTTAAATTTCTAGTTCCCATTTTTTCACAATTGAGAATGACTTCCGGATGGGAGCCGAAACTTCTTGATTCTGAAAACAGTGTCCAGATGACTACGACCTATACCTTTTCTACAATAGAACACTCCCGGACGAATGAGGGACTACACCGTCTTTTACGAGCCTGCACAGTTGGATACAATGAGGTGAAGTCATAATAATACATTTTCTCACCCTCAGCAACTTTGTAGTGTAGACTGTACGCATTGGTGCGGCCCCCGCCTTTCGTGGGTCGAGCCTTTCAGTCATCTCGTAACTTTTCAGAAAGTCCTGCAGAATTGGGTCTCATTTTTTGGTTTGTTTCCACTTGCATTCCCACATCACCTGGACGTGGAGTTTGTGCGTCTGTCTAAGAGCTTATATTTTATCTTTAAACAGTCTGTAAAGAACACCAAATGCAATACCGTTTTTTACGTTTTAATTTTTACGTCTGTGACTGTAGCACTTGGGACAACCAGCAAACTCATAGGCCGTGCATACATTGTCTCGTTCGCAAATGTGGTACGGTATGATATGGACCAATTTGTTCTTCGCCATGATTGAGGGCATGCCGAATTTCTAACTTGTTTTTGAAAGCCTCAAATTCAAGCCACTGTATAGACACATTAGAGAGACTTGTTTTGATTGATGTAAGCATCATTGATGTAAGCATCATATGTCAATGACAGCATGTCAGGGGTCAGGAATTGTGTTTTTAAAACAACCATGCAACATGAAGCAAGTGTGGTGTAATCAAAAGGATCCAATTCGCCACACTCGATAAATGCTTCACGGTACATAATGCATGCTTTACGCAGCACAACAACATCATTGATTTCCATGTTGAGCTCCAAGCGTATGGGATCAAACACCCCATGAAGCACAGTATTGTACCACTGCATGAAAGTTGCCCTGTCTTTGTCAGACATGTTGGCATATCCATAAAAATATGGATCTGGATATGGTCCTACATGGTTAACATTCTTGGCTGTGTTGAATAGGTGTGGGAAATAACCTTTTTTGGCATCTTGCATGCGTCGGGAGCTCTCGATAAACCCATTGGAAGGAAACTGAAAGAATCAAGCCACCTCTGTTTGTACACATCGTCGTGCATTAATATGACTTTGCTACCACGCATAATTAGTCTTGGGTGATCCCTGGTCTGAAGTATTCCAACATGATGTAATTATCAAATCCTGACGCATTATGCGCCATGAATGTGTAGTTTTGTAAATTTTTTCACAAAGAGATTGATGCAACTTTCACCAGAGGCACACCAAATTTGGTTTTCAAAATCAATTGCACAGAAATAAAATTTTAACAGATCCCATAATGACCACATTTACCTTTTCTACAATAGAACACTCCCGGACGAATGAGGGACTACACCGTCTTTTACGAGCCTGCACAGTTGGATACAATGAGGTGAAGTCATAATAATACATTTTCTCACCCTCAGCAACTTTGTAGTGTAGACTGTACGCATTGGTGCGGCCCCCGCCTTTCGTGGGTCGAGCCTTTCAGTCATCTCGTAACTTTTCAGAAAGTCCTGCAGAATTGGGTCTCATTTTTTGGTTTGTTTCCACTTGCATTCCCACATCACCTGGACGTGGAGTTTGTGCGTCTGTCTAAGAGCTTATATTTTATCTTTAAACAGTCTGTAAAGAACACCAAATGCAATACCGTTTTTTACGTTTTAATTTTTACGTCTGTGACTGTAGCACTTGGGACAACCAGCAAACTCATAGGCCGTGCATACATTGTCTCGTTCGCAAATGTGGTACGGTATGATATGGACCAATTTGTTCTTCGCCATGATTGAGGGCATGCCGAATTTCTAACTTGTTTTTGAAAGCCTCAAATTCAAGCCACTGTATAGACACATTAGAGAGACTTGTTTTGATTGATGTAAGCATCATTGATGTAAGCATCATATGTCAATGACAGCATGTCAGGGGTCAGGAATTGTGTTTTAAAACAACCATGCAACATGAAGCAAGTGTGGTGTAATCAAAAGGATCCAATTGCCACACTCGATAAATGCTTCACGGTACATAATGCATGCTTTACGCAGCACAACAACATCATTGATTTCCATGTTGAGCTCCAAGCGTATGGGATCAAACACCCCATGAAGCACAGTATTGTACCACTGCATGAAAGTTGCCCTGTCTTTGTCAGACATGTTGGCATATCCATAAAAATATGGATCTGGATATGGTCCTACATGGTTAACATTCTTGGCTGTGTTGAATAGGTGTGGGAAATAACCTTTTTTGGCATCTTGCATGCGTCGGGAGCTCTCGATAAACCCATTGGAAGGAAACTGAAAGAATCAAGCCACCTCTGTTTGTACACATCGTCGTGCATTAATATGACTTTGCTACCACGCATAATTAGTCTTGGGTGATCCCCTGGTCTGCGAAGTATTCCAACATGATGTAATTATCAAATCCTGACGCATTATGCGCCATGAATGTGTAGTTTTTGTAAATTTTTTTCACAAAGAGATTGATGCAACTTTCACCAGAGGCACACCAAATTTGGTTTTCAAAATCAATTGCACAGAAATAAAATTTTAACAGATCCCCGCAATGACCACATTTACCTTTTTAACATTTATGCCCCACTGCTTTTTTGTTGTACCTGATTGCGTACAGATGACCCTAATTGTCACAAAATTTTTTCTTATCACACGGACTAGCTCTTTTGCAGTGTTTGGTTTCTGCCATGTTTTTGTGCCTGTTAAAACAAGACACCGATCTGCAAATGCGCCAACAATCTGGGCACCTTATGTTTTTCAAATCCTTTCGCTTATGACACTCTTCAGACAGACATGTATTGCAAGAATATTAGCATTTATGGTAAGCCGGGCTTTTATAACCCATGTAACAGGATTTACACACACTTCCAAAAAATCCTGTTTTGTTTTGTATCATGTAATAATGGTCCTCGTACAGATAAAGCCATGCTGTGTCTTCCTGGGGTTGATCTGGGAACAGATCCAATTTTTTTGTACCGTGATTGTAATGAAAAAACAGAATCTTAACACACATATGTCTTTCAAATTTTCATCTGCTAATGAGACTTTGTGGGTTGAGCTAAATCCTGCATCTGCTTGGATTTTTCGCGCCTGTTCTTGAATTTCATTTTCAGACATGTCAGTGTTTTTGTAACGTGCTAAACACATGGAGAAGCACAAGTCATTGTCTGTGTTTGGAAATGGCAAATGGACTGTACTTGTATAGCACCTTTCTAGTCTTCTGACCACTCAAAGCGCTTCACACACTACATATCACATTCACATATCACATTTACACACTGATGGCAGAACTGCTCATCAGGAGCAGTTCTGCTCATCAGTACAAATTAATTAGTTTCTTTGTACTGAACTGCTCATCAGTACAAAGAAACTAATTAATCATTCACAAATGGGAGCAATTTGGGGTTCAGTGTCTTGCCCAAGGACACTTCGACATGTGGAAGTCGGGATTGAACCGCTCTACCACTAAGCCACAGCCGCCCCAAAAGGAGGAGAATGACATAGAATTATCTGATCATAAGGCATGCTCCCTAATTTGCATCTCACACCCCGGTGTTTATTTAAGGCAGCTGAAACAACAAATTCAAGCCTATCATCTGTTTCTATTTTTTTTTATTTTTCTATATTTTGCATTACATTGTCTATTTCGTTCAGAAATGTTTCGGCATTGCAGGCATCACCAGTGTTTAACATCGCAGACACATCACTGGACATTGATGGACCTCTCAAAACTACCTTTAAAACACCATCTCGCGCAGCCAGTTTTGATGAAAAATCGACAATTTCTGTTAAGTGATGTTTTAGTATGTCCAAAGCTGTTTCCATATTATTCATCTTGATACTAGACAAGTTTAAAGAACAACTAATATCAACACCGTTAAACTTCTCTCTGTGATGTTAAAATTGCGCACCCCACCCACACGTCTTATGCGATCAGTTAGTTCAGCGCTGTACGACTTGGATCGTTTTTGCGGTATGATCTTACAATCTATTTGAGCTGTTTTGGGTTTGGGGACTGGCTGTATTGTCTTTGTGGGTCTGTGCTACCCCCCATAAATTCTGAGGCATCACGTATACCCATTTTTTGCAATAGCTCGAGACTCTGAACAGGTGTCAATTCTACATCCTCATCTAATGTGTCAATTTCGTTTTCAATATCAGTGAAGTTTTCGAATGTGGGCGATGGTCCATATGCTTCAAGCCATTTCTCTTCACTCTCTGAATCTGTATCACTAACATAGCAATTGATTTCTCTATATCTGAAAACCTCTCAAACTGCGATAATTCATGATCATAATAACTACCTCATCATCACTGATTACAATAGCGCAACGTTTTCCATGTTTGGATTTGCATAAGCATTTACGACTCACGATCGAACACAAGCAATATCAGACACAACTTGTTTGAGCACATACTACTGTATGTTTATAGATCCATCTATTCAAGAATAAGTAAAATTTTTGTGTTCATCAGACCTATATCCCTACTAAGACGAAAAATCTCTTCTAATTTTATGACATATTCTTCCCTGTTTTAAAGCTATGAGGGCTAGCCTCTTGGAGTTTTTTACTACCAATCTTTTTGTTATTCTACAAAGCTGTAGCTGTGCCTTGCCACGCCTTACCAGCCCTTGGTGTTCTTTTTGCGAATATGTGTAAGTCTTGTTTTGAAGCAGCTGTTTGCATCTTGAATTTTGTACCAATGGCGTAATGCATTGTTTCTTACTATGTGATGATGTCTGTGGTTAATCCAGTGGAAAACTGCTATTGTCCCAATACTTGACCTGGGCGTCCGTCCAGTCCAGTAACTCTGAAGGCTCTTCGGATGCTGACTCAGGAGGCAGAAGACTTGGGGCTAGAATTAAGGCCGTCTCTCTTAGGTTCAGGGTGTCCGGAATTCCCTCCTGACACTGGTGTATCACTTCCTGACACTGGTGTATCATTGATCCATATGGTCTGGGAGTATCTGGGGCACATTTAGGGTCTGTTTTGACCATATAAAACACACACACACACACACACACTCACATACACAAGTTAAATCACGAACAATATGTTGTTTGAAAAAGTCTATTTACATGATACATATTTGAATACAAAATACCAAATCTTAGAATCTTAGAATAAGCCGTTTTTTTCTACAGAGGGAGCGGGTCCCCTTCCACGGAGGTCACCATGTTGCACCGCCATGTTTCTACAGTAGCCCAAAATAGACAAACCAAACACTGGCTCTAGATAGGGCCGTTCGCGTTTCTTGTGAGTTTTGCAGCCACCGTAGTTTCTCTTACATGCTTGGAAGGGAAGGGTGAGGCGAGCGGTATTCAAATGGTTGCAAACTGCAATTTCACGGCTAGATGCCAATAAATCCTACACATTGGGCCTTTAAGTATTCTGATTTGATACTGTCAAATGTTGTATGACATATTAATCACTGTATTTTTTTTTTACCATTGTGAAAAGCTGAATAATATGTCTTAGGGAAAACATATTGGTCAACTATATTTATTAGTAAAAGCCATGAATCCATGAAATTCAAGGCCTTGCAGATTTTCAAGCTGTCTTTGAAATTTTAAAAACATTATCTGACACATCTATGACACATATGATCTTACTTTAAGCCTTGTAATACTACCCTGACAAATATCAAGATACAGGCCATTTGGTATCAGTACAATATCATGGGTGTCCATATGTAAAGGTCTAAAACGTAATAATAGACCATAATAGCTGCCTGTAATGTGATGACATCAAATACAATAAAGCCCATAACATAATAAAAATCCAGTAACGTAATGAAATCTTGAACCTGTAACGTAATAGCATTTTTGCCCTTAATGTAATAACTTATTATGTTATTGACCATGTATTACATTACAAGCCCGTTTGGCTAAATAATGTATCAACATAGAAGAGTAATGTAATAACTCACTGAAACTGCCAAAGTTTTGGGGTTTTTTGGGTTTGTTATATTTTGTGTTACAGTGGTACATCTTGTGCTAGTTTGATATGCTTCATGGAATGGAATGCTTTGGTGTATTCTGTGTACTTACCAACACTTTGTAATCAGAATCAGAATCAGAAATACTTTATTGATCCCCGTAGGGAAACTCTTTGTTACAGTAGCTTGCCTTTACGTCAGTGCACACAGGAGAAAGTACTAGCAAACAATATGATACACTATAAAACACTATAAAAACAGGTCAGAAAATAAATTAAGTATCAGGCTGGTATAGGTATAAGATAAACTAAGAAAAAAAAAACACTTTCTACCCTCAGTTTCGCAAAGAGCATAGTTTAAATTACACTTACACACAAGTTACTCAAGTTTGGAAGAAAAAGGAAAGTTAAAAGTTGGAAAAAGTAAGACGACGAGACGGAGCTACGGCAACAGGCAGCATGCGGGCTGGCGCATGCGCACTAGCAAAAGCGCACTAGCAAATGCGCACATGCGCACTAGCAAATGCGCACATGCGCACTAAATATACATTGCAGTGTGGTAGAACACAGTAGTACTTTTGGGGTACATTGTTGTTTTGTTGTCATCACCTTGGCCTCTCTGTCCACTGTATCCAGCCGCTAAATGATCATTCTAACAGTGACGTATATCCGTTTTACGAACTGCTTGGAATAGCTGTTCACTTGCACCAGACGGCGTACGTTAGTCATTTTAATTTTTGGCAGCTCTTCCAAGCACCGAATGTAAAAAAGAGCCATAGCGACCTAACGTTAGCTAAGCTGTGAAAATCAGGCTAACGTTGGTGCTACACTGAGTGACTAGCTAACAATTATTTAAGACACTGAGGTGATTATCAAAATGGACAGAAAGAAAACAATGTGCAGTTCGTAAAGCAGATATACATAACACTACATTGAGCAAATAGAGAATAATGGATTTACTAAGTGTGAAGAGGAGGCAACTTTATAATAGGGAACCTGTGTGGGTTAATAAGTGTCTTACTACTAGTGAATTAGTCATGAGCAAGACCTCACTTTAGAATGGGGAACATATTCTGAGTTAGAAAGACTTTTATTTGGACACTATTAACACTTATAGTTTTGTGTTTTGTTACATAAGAATAATTATTGTGGTATTACCACCTTATAAGGCCCATACTGAGCAAAGCATATTAAGATTGCAATTCATATACAACAACTTCCTTACTTCGGAAACTGAGCACTTCGCTCCATGAGACAGGAGACACACTTTTCTCTGTGCTATCTCTGCTTTTGCTCTGCCTGCTTTTCTTTCCACTTCCATGCCAAGTTAATCCTATATGGGTCTCATTAGTTAAATCAACACATGTTGATGTAGTTAGCAAAACTGAAGTCATAGAAATAGTTACCTTTTTAGGTTCGGCTATAGAAGATAGCTAGCAGTTAGCAATCAAGCTAATGAGCTATTAGCTACCATTAATGATTAGTAGCAACCAACTGCCTCCTCACCACAGAGAGTCTTTACAATGTACAGACTGCCATAGACTGCTACAGAAGATTTCTCTCCTCAAAACCAGGCTATTTGTACTAGAAATAGACAAAAACGAACTACAGGATACAGTCCAGATGTCGCCCATCATTGGTGAGTTAGCTCAGAAAGAGCTGCCAGCTCTGGATGACACTGTTGCTTTTCCAAAACTTGAAAAACTTGACAATTCCACAGAAACGAACCGAGCCAACCCACTGGTACAAGTTCAGGCCCAAGCCCAAAAACAGAACCAAGATTAAGTCTAGATCGGTGCTGCTATGTGGGAAGCAGGCTCATTCCACACCGAATAGTGAGCCAACTAGAGCAGCATGGACCGGTCAGATCAGACAGTCACTGACTGCTGCAGAATAGATTTGAACCACTGAATAATCTACGAGAACTGGAAATGGGAGCTACAGCAGAATGCTTGCTGAAGAGTGAGGAAAGACAGACCAGGAGACCCGCGGATGTAAGGCCTGGGAACTGGACTTGCTCAGGCAGTCGAAACAGACATGGGTTCCTACCTCAGCAAGTGGCCGAACCGGACACTCTTATTGTTGGAGATTCGGCTATCAGAGATTAACATAGTGTTTCCCAGGTCAGTGATATCACTCAGAAAATAACCACAATACTATCTGATAAATCAAAAACTACTCAAGACATTGTGCATGTAGGATTCTATGATATCTACATTGTGCATGTAGGATTCAATAAGAACTGCTGAAGGAGGATTTTAGTTAACTTTTAAACACAATGGGCAAATTAGAAATCAAATCATTAATAAGTGGACCCCTACCAACAGTTGATAGGGGGGTTAATAAGTTCAGCTGGCTACTTGGACTGAATACATGGCTTTCCAGAATCTGCAGTGTAAAAGGACTGAACTTTAATGACAACTTCAATCTGTTTTGGGGGTGCAAACATCTTTTCAAAGCAGATGACCTCCACCCAAACAGTTTCAGTGCAAGATTGTTAATGGACAGCTTTCTCTTTGCCCTTCATCACCCATCTGCCCCACCCTCCCCATCTGATGCACTCAGACCACAGCCCTTGGAACTACCACATTCCATCAGGCCATCCTCCCCACTTCATGTCACCTGATCCAGGACACCTCCCCACTACAATTCTCCACCATATCGCTCTCCCCCACCTAAACTCACCTTCAATCTGTTCTAGCTAGCCCAGGACCCAGTCCACCCCCAAGGCCAAAGCTCCTGCCACAACCTATCCCACCCACTCCACCACTCCCAAGGGCCCAAGCCCTGCCATGGCGCAAGGCCCCCACCCCGCCAAGCACAGTTTGTTCCAGCAGCAGTGCTGACATCAAGACCAGCAAACATAACTGAGATACCGAGGGCTCCAGCTGTAGAAATGGTACCCATAAATGTTTGCATAATCAGCTGGACCCAAGTGGCACCTTACCCATTCCTGTTGTGACTAGTTGTAGAATCAACAAAATTAACTACACTTCCACTGCAAACCTGTCAAATTTGATACCTATTCCCTGTCAACCAGAATCAGCCTTGAGGCCTGTCAGTAAGGCTAACATCATAAAACTAGCCCTGCTCAATGTTAGATCTCTGGCTAACAAATGTTTTTTAGTTGATGAACTAATTATTGAATTATTAAACTTGATTTCATGTTTTAAATGGAAACATGGTTATAAAAAGTAACTAACTTTATGGATGTATGTAGGTCTAGGGAGGAGGAGTCGCCGCTGTTTTATTCAATAATGTATTTCAGGGCAAACAGACATCATTTGGTGATTTCCCATCTTTTGAATATTTTTCTGCAGAATTGAAATGGTCCCCCAGAGTTCTGCTAGTAATTATTTACAGGCCACCAAAATATTTTTACAACTTCTTTGATGATTTTACAGAATTACTGTCTATTATTTCCACTGATTTTGACCGTCTACTTATAACTGGTGACTTTAATATTCATATTGATAATTCTAATGACAATGGTGCTAAATAATTCTTTGCTATTTTGGACACAATTGAACTGTCTCGGCATGTGAAATGGCCCACACTTTGGATTTGATTATCACAAAGGGTCTCTATCTCTAATGTTTCTGTTATTGATCCTTCCTTATCTGACCATTTCTGTGTTTTCTTTGACATGTCTTTCATTCCTGACATCCATATTAACTCAAATACTGTTAAAAAATGGTATATCGATGAAAATACTAGTGCAACTTATATAATGATGATCTCTACATTACCACCTCTCACCTCAAGCTCTGCTAATGATCTTGTAAATAACTTTAACTCTAAACTTGTAAATGTTATTGATGCCATTGCACCTCTTAAGGTTAAATCATTTTCTGGCAAGCAAAGAACACCATGGAGAAATGCTCCCTCTGTAAAAGTGCAGAAAAGTGAATGCCGTAAAGCTGAACACAAATGGCGTAAAACAAAACTACATGTATCTTGACATATACAATGAAAGCCTCAGTGCTTACAATTTAGATGTAAAAAGTGATGGAGAATCATTTTTCTCCGATGTCATTAACAATAACATTAATAATGCACAGACCCTATTTGTAACCGAGTTTGCGTCCTTTTTTACTAATAAAATTTAACATATTAGACAAGCCATCAATACTTCCATGTCAAATAAAAATGTTGGCTCTGTACTATTTACATAAAGGTAATATGGAGAGGTTGACACAGTTTAATACCATAGTCTACAAAACTCTTGATGAAACAGTGAGACCACTTAAGCCATCCACTTGCTACCTTGATGCTCCATCTACGAGCTTCTTTAAGAATGTATTTGACTTCCTGGCGATAGATGTACTGGAAACAGAAAACAGCTCTCTACAATCGGGCAACTTTCCAAAGGTTCTGAAAACTGCAGTTATTAAACCTCTTTTTAAAAAGCGGAGCCTAGATGCCTCTATCATTAACAACAGGCTTATATCAACTCTACCGTATATAGGTAAAATCATTGAGAAAGTTGTATTAAACTCAAAGGACTCTATGTTGCTCCCCAGCCATTGGTAAACTCAAAGGACTCACTCCCCATCTCCTCCTACTGTTGTACCAAAGTATTGTTCAAACCATCGTGCTCTACTGCTCCACCTGTTTCTTCAACATGCTCTCTGTCACAAACTGGGTTCAACTCACACGCATAACCAACACTGCTGCCAAGATTATAGGTCTTCTCTACAACCTCCCAACCTCTCAGAGCTCAACTGTAAGGCCATCACACACATTGCAAATACAATAGCACAGGACATCACACACCCACTCAATCGCCACTTCGCTGTGCACTGCACCTCAGTGACCTGTACCTGAGGATGCGTCGGATCCGGACTTTTCAGGATAGGCAGACTAGAAAATGGCGGACCTTTATCACACTACCAGGGGTTGGCAATGTAGCGACAATACTCGCATGCACTGATCACACTCCCCCCTGCTTAGAGAAAAGCTGCATACCAGCAGACTTTCATTTTTCTTTTCCTCAGTGTCGGTGCTGTCCATGGGAAGTTTTCTTTCAGAGGCAGGTGTGGAAGCGGGGAAACCCAGAAATTCCTCATTGTCACTTTCCTCATTAAAAATGTCCCAGAGGAACTTCTTCTCCAGCTCTTCCGTTTCTTTCTCGGTGGGGTAGCAGAGCTTCAGTCATGCAACATGCACCACCTTTCAGTCTTCACCACTGTCCTCCTGTACAATGTCATAGGTGTCTGGTCCCACCTAAGCCACAATGTGGTAGGGACCAAGCCACTTGGGAGCCAGTTTTGCCATAAATGACTTTTCTGCTTTGGATAATAGATGGGACTGGAGCCATACTCATGAAATTGCTGATCTTGGTGGGTTTTGTCATGATGAAAGGATGAAAAATTATGTAATTATTGTTGTACTCTTTTGTCTTTTAAGCCCTGTAACCTACAGGCACCTGCTCAGGCAGAATAAGAGAAGGAAAAAGAGGTGTGAAAAACAAGATGGCGGTGTTGTTGTTTTACACAGGCAGAATGACAGCTGTTACAACCTTTTTTAATCTTTTTATCACTTAGAGTTAACATTTACTCCTTATTAACCTTTTTATCATCTAAAGTTACTCATGTTCATTTAAATGATTTATTACCTAACATTTATTTTTGTTTTCATTTACTTATTTTATGATTTAATCCTTTAAACATTTAAAAGATATGTTACTAAATGACTTGTCATATATAATTTTGTTTTTTATTATCATAAACATCATTTACACCTTTAAAACTTTGAATCGTTGTACTTTGAATTTATCTTTGCATTTATCCTTGATGTACATATGGTTTATCAAATTAGATAGTTTTGTTTTAACATGTATCAACTCTGAGTTTGAAGGCAGAGGGACTTTCCAAAGGTGAATTCCCCAGACTGTTAGGGGAATGTACAGCGAGGTGACTTTCCAACTATCTGTTTTTTCACGATTTCCTATTTGTGGTCAGTAACTGGCCTCGCAATGTTCCCCTTATCTGCGCCTGCAGATACACATGTGGTTAACACGTGTGGTCCGCAGAGGCAGCTATATAAAGCGAGGTTTCCTGTGTTCGTGGCTCTCTCTCCGAGCCATAGCTCAGGGGCACTTTCTGTTACTGGAACACACAAACACAGCCACTGAAACTTCAACTTCAAAAAATTATAGCAGTATATTTCTGCATCTTTCTGAATCCAGTGAAAACAAGACTTTGCTGAGATTCACCCGCCTACCATTAATTCCCTACTAAGGCTCTGTCGGTTAAAGGAGCAGTGCAAAACCGAGGTTGCGCTAACACTGTGTCAGCCGGATACTAAATTTTATATTAATTTGAATTTTTTTTAAATAACCACAAGTGACTCCTTTTAAATCTAAAGGCCTTCTGCCTATTTTGGCAACTTTCTGAAACTGGTGAGAACTGTTTCCTGGGAAAACCTTGGTAAGATTCACCCGCTTACTGTTAATTCCCTTCTAGGGCTCTGATGGTTAAAGGAGTAGTGCAAAGCCAAAGGGTTTGCCAGTATACAGTGTCAACCAGTTGTTGAATCTAAAATAAATTGAAGCTATATTAAAGCTACTAGGAGTGATTAAAAGGATAAAAGTCACCCAAAGCCCATACACCCTTTAATAAATAAACCTTTATTAAAGGCATGTGAAAACAGAGCCAGACCAGTTCTCCACCTTTTCATTTTTTAAATGAATTTTTAATTTATATTGTGACATTATAACCCTGTATTACTGAGTGAATAAAATCCCATAAAACGTAATAAGCAGTGGTCTGATTAGTTATTCTGAGAGAGTTCACAAAAGCATATAGATACAGGGTTCTCAAGAAAGACACAGTGCTGGCCCCCGAGAGGTAAGCTCAGTGTGACCCACACTATGGCTACACCAGTGATTTGCCTTAGGCACATACACACACACACCACACACCTTAGGGTAGAGAACCTGTGTAGGGACCCTTCCCAATCCTCATACTGTTAGGAGTCAATTGGTTAGGGGTGTAAATCCTGATAGGGTTCTTGAGATGGAGTGACCGGGGTAGGTTTGTGGGCTCGCAGGAGTGCTCCCCCATTGGCAGAAGCCCCATAACAGGCAAATAAAAAGGTTATCGCCAAGGGCGCACCTTTGGGAGTTTCTCTCTGTGATGTCCACATCAGGCCAGTGGGTAGAATCACATAAGAGGGCCCTCCTCTGCTCCTCTCACCTTCCCGCGTCCTCAAGCCTCAAGACTCCTACGTTTCCTTAAGTCAGGGACAAGGCCAGTGAGCAAGGGTGGCCGAGTAGGGGCCTGGGGTAGCCACCGGACAGAGAAACTAGCCACATCTTTGGACTTAGCATAGTC
The DNA here is from genome assembly GCA_027580175.1 of Siniperca scherzeri. Taxonomy (NCBI): domain Eukaryota; kingdom Metazoa; phylum Chordata; class Actinopteri; order Centrarchiformes; family Sinipercidae; genus Siniperca; species Siniperca scherzeri. The sequence goes on along the minus strand of CM050855.1, from coordinate 38,211,350 downwards.
CATTGATCTGTGAATGCTACAGGTGGCAGATTAATGAACGTGCTGTCGTCGCTGGGAAAGTCTCTGTTTTGACGCTTCTGAGAGCAGCCCGGTTTAAAAAGAAGGTAAATTCTTCTTCCTGCCACGTAACCCAAATTCTCTAATACAAAACATTCAGATTTTGTAACAGTCATAATTTAATTTTTGTCTTTTTCAGTTTTGTCAGCTTTTGGTGAGATTACACTGGGCAAAGGCTGTGAGGTCCTGAAGTTTGGTGATCATTTTGTAGTTGGAGGCATTGGGTGTGGCATCCCATGGCCGGACCAGGACATCTGCTGGCAAAATGGAACTCAGGTAGATATTTATCCCAGTGGTTATGATTTTCTCCAACATAGAAGGCAAACATTGCTTTTTAAGGTTTGGTTTACTCTTTCTGTCATGTTTGTGGGTGGTAGGCTGAGGTTATTTTTGTTTCAGGCTCCATTTCCTACAGGTGGCCTTGAAGATGGAGGTGATGAACTGGCTTTCCTGGTCTGACAGAAGGTAGTTGGGGACCTCCCATCTGGTGAGGATTTCCTGGGTGAGGATTCTTGCTATAGTTTCTGATGTTGGTTTCTTCATCTAGTATAGCTCCACTCAGTGGGTTTAGTAGTCCACAAATACCAGCAGGTAGACATTTCCCTTGGAGCTCTGAGAAAAGGGGGCCATCAAGTCCACTCCCAGCATCTCCCAGGGTTGTTTTACCACAGTCTGCTGCAATTTCCCTGCAATCTTCTGGCTTTCAAGTTTGAAGCACTGACACACTTGACAGTTTTGCACAAAATATTTAACTTTGAGGGTCATTTGAGGCCAATATGCCAGAGCTTGCAACCTCTTGTAGATCTTGTACCTGCCCAGGTGACCAGCCAAGGGGTCCTCATGGACAACTGCAGCAGTTGTGGTTGGAGACTCAGGTATGAGGATTTGGTAGGTGGTTTTATGTGGCAAAATGAGGACAGCAGGGTGGCGCATGCAGGTGGTAAGTGGCTGGTAGTGGGAGGTGGTATTGTGAGGGGCTCTGGATATGGCATCTGGAACACTGGGTCTCTGGCTTTTAAAGACCCACAGCAGTACAGAAAAAGTTGCAATTTTTCATGTTGACTGTCAGCCTTGCCTCTCTGAGTTTTTGGAAAACCACCTGGAGGCCACCAAAGTGTGGTTCCCAAGATGGAGAGTAGATGAATAGATGCTGCCTCTCATTTCTCCCAAGGTAATTTCCATCAACCTCTGAAATGTTGCTGGTGCATTTTTGAGACCAAAAGGCCGTAAATTGGAAGAGTCCAAAGGGTCAGGTGAAGGAGGTTTTGTCCCTGCTTCCTCCATCATGCACTGCTAATAACCACTGTTGTGGTCAATGGTGGAGAAAACAACAGAGCCAGCATATGAGTCCAATATTTCCTGTATGGTGGGTAGCGGGTAAATGTTGGTGTAGGTCACTGCGTTACGTTTAATGTAGTTCACACAAAATCTGGGCTTCCCATCTTTTTTAGGAATGAGACCACAGGAGATGCCCACCCTGAAGATGAGGGTTTGTTGATGTCAGCTGCAAGCATTTCCTCCACTAGCTCCTTCATCACCTTGAGTTTCACTGGGGAGACTCTGTAGGATTTTTATTTAATTGGGAGGTTCTGGGTAACAAAGATTTTATTCGTCAGAACATTTGTTCAGCCCAATGAGGAGGTGCACACATCAGTGTTCCTCTGTAGCAGGTTGCAGAACTGACTCTTTCCTTCTTCAACCCACTGAGCTCTGTCCCCTGCCTTGTGCAACAGCTCTGCGTCCAGGCTGGTGAGGGTAGGATGGACGGCCCTCTGGGGGTCAATGGCAGAGTAGAAAGAGAACAAGCCCTGCCCCATCTATTCGGTAAAGTTGTTAATGTCCTTTTCAAAGCAATAATTTTTCCCCCTGTTGTTCCCGAACCAGTGCAAATTCTGTCCAACATCCATTTTCAGCTCACTAAGGCTCAGGATGTCCAGTCCCAGGACTGCAGGAAAGGTAAGGCTTTGAAATGAAAGCACTACCACTGGCAGAGTACAGGTAAGATCCTGCAGTTTCACTGCAACATACTGCCATCCCAATGGCCATCTCCCCCCTTCCCCCCTGTCAGCCAGGGTTTTCCCATCCCAGAGTTTTTAGTTTTTATCCTCCTTCTTAGTGGCCTGCCACAAATCATTTAGAAGCGTGTAGGACAAGCCTGAATCCACCATAGCCCTGTCACTCACTGAGCCAATGGTTACAAGAATGAGTAGTTGGCGAGGAAGAGGTTTGGCAGCAGAGAAGGGGAAATCACTCTTCCCTGGCTACTGAAGCGACACAGCGTGCATTGTAGGATTGCTGCTGATGGATGGTCCAGATAGAGGTGGAGGTTTGTAAGTAGGCTTGGGATTCTTTCCTTTATTAGAAGAAAAGTTTGGACAATTGTGCAGTGAACGGGATCCTTTACACCGCCATCAGAAAGGTTGATCTGCTTTAGCCGCTGCAGGTGTGGGGAATGTGTGTGGGGTGGTGATGGGTGTCACTACAGTTTGAGCCCTATAGGTGGCAGGGGGGTATTTCTGGCATGCCTCTCGCTGTAATTGCTTCTCTCTGTCTTTTTCCAGCTGTTGGTTGAGCCTCAAAAGGGGATCCACTGTTTTAACCCCACTGAAGCATATCCCTAAGCAGAAGCCCACAGTTCACCACCAACCTGTTCACGTTTCTAAAAAGTTCTCCCCACTCAGCGACACACCCGCTGAGAAACCAACTCTGATTATTGGCTGCTCCATTTTGAGAAACGTGAAGTTAGCGACACCAGCGACCATAGTCAAATGTATTCCTGGGGCCAGAGAGGGTGACGCTGAATCCTATTTAAAACTGCTGGCTAAGGATAAACGTAAATACAGTAAGATTGTTATTCATGTCGGCGGTAACGACTCCCGATTACGCCAATGGGAGGTCACTAAAGTTAATGTTGAGTCGGTGTGTACATATGCAAAGACAATGTTGGACTCCGTAGTTTTCTCTGGGCCCCTGCCAAACCTGACCAGTGACGACATGTTTAGCTGCATGTCTTCATTCCGCCACTGGCTGTCAAGGTGGTGTCCAGCAAACGATGTGGGCTTTGTAGATAATTGGCAGACTTTTTGGGGAAGACCTGGTCTGATTAGGAGAGACGGCATTCATCCCACTTTGGACTGAGCAGCTCTCATATCCAGAAATCTGGCCAAGTTTATTAGTGGACCTAAACCATGACAACTCAGAGTTGAGACCAGGAGGCAGAGTTGCAGTCCTACACGCTTCTCTGTGCTTCCAGAGCAGTTACCCACCCAAAACTCCTTAGTGGTGGTGTCTGCCCCTCGACCACTTAAATTAATAAAATCTAAAGTTAACAGAAGAGGAGTTATAAATATAAACCTAAACAAAAACGCTGAAATAGCACCACAAAATAGGCAAATTAAATGTGGACTCTTAAACATAAGATCTCTGTCATCTAAAGCTGTACTAGTGAACGATTTAATAACAGAGTATCATATTGACTTATTTTGACTTACTGAAACCTGGCTGGGTCATGAAGAATATGTTAGCCTAAATGAATCTACTCCGCCCAGACATATTAATACTCATATTCCTCGAGGCACCGGCCGAGGAGGTGGAGTTGCAGCCATCTTCGACTGAAGCCTATTAATCAACCCTAAACCTAAACTAAATTATAACTCATTCGAAATTCAATTCTATTTGTTATAGTGTACCGCGCTCCTGGTCCTTATACTGAGTTTTTATCTGAATTCTCAGAGTTTTAATGAAGTTTAGTCCTTAAAACAGATAAAGTGGTTATTGTAGGTGATTTCAATATTCACGTGGACGTTGAAAATGATAGCCTTAGTACTGCGTATATTTCATTATTAGATTCAATTGGCTTTTGTCATGTTCAGGCGTGTACATGAAGCCACTCACTGTTTTAACCAAACCCTCGACCTTGTTCTGCTATATGGCATTGAAATTGAACATTTAATAGTCCTTCTATGGAATCCTTCTTTATCGGACCATTATTTAATAACTTTTGAACTGCTATTGCTGGACTACACACCATTGGGCAAAAATTCTTACTCTAGATGTCTATCTGATATTGCTGTGGCTAGATTCAAAGACGTGATCCCATCTGCATTTAATTCAATGTTATGTCTCAATATAACAGAGGACTCCTATATTAATTTCAGCCCCTCCCAAATTGACCATCTAGTTGATAGCGCTGCAGGCTCACTGTGAACGACACTCGATTCTATTGCTCCTTTAAAAAAGAAGATAATAAAACAAAGAAGGTTAGCTCCATGGTATAACCCCCAAACCCGCAAATTAAAGCAAACATCACGAAAAGCCATTCCAACAACCTGGAAGAATCTCGTATAGTCTGGCAAGATAGTCTTAAAACATATAGGAAGGCCCTCCGTAATGCCAGAGCAGCTTACCATTCATTATTAATAGAGTAAAATAAAAACAACCCCAGGTTTCTTTTCAGCACTGTAGCCAGGCTGACAGAGAGTCACAGCTCTATTGAACCATGTATTCCTATAGCCCTCAGTAGTAACGACTTCATGAGCTTCTTTAATGATAAAATTTTAACTAGAGCGGAAACTCCAGCAGAACAACATGAGAGAGGTCTGGAGCGGCATGAAGAGCATCGCTGGCTTCAGACCGACTGGCAGCAGAGGAGTTGAAGGCAGCTTGGACAGGGCCAACGAACTTAATCTGTTCTTTAACAGATTCGACACACCGGCTCCTGCTCATCCCCCCTCTGACTCAGCTGCTGTCGGCCCTCAAGCTCCTCTGAGTCTTCTGCTCCCCCCTCCTCCATCTTCCTGGGAGAGTCCTACTCCCTCCTCAACTGACTATCAGGCTAATGGCCCTCTAATGACTCCCCCCCTCCCCCGCCTGTAACCTCTGCTGTGTGCCTGACTACTGACCACGTGAGAGGACAGCTGATGAAACTCCACTCAAACAAGGCTGCAGGCCCCAATGGAGTTAGCCCCAGGGTGCTAAAAGCCTGTGCCCCCCAGCTATGTGGAGTCCTTCAACATGTCTTCAACCTGAGCCTAAGTCTTCAAAGGGTCCGTGTTCTGTGGAAGACATCTTGCCTTGTTCCTGTGCCGAAGACGCCGCGTCCCAGTGGCTCCAAGGACTACAGACCGGTGGCACTGACCTCCCACATAATGAAGACCCTGGAGAGACTGGTTCTGGAACAGCTGCGGCCCATGGTCAGACCCCTCCTGGACCCCTCCTGGACCCCCTTCAGTTCGCCTACCAGCCCCAGCTGGGAGTTGAGGACGCCATAATCTTCCTGCTGAACCGCATCCACACACACCTGGACGAGCCCTCGCCGCTTCGTTCCACCTCTGCATCCTCGGTGTGTCCTCCTCCAGATCTCAGTGGGGACATCGGTTGTCCTGGCCGCCATGCTGCTCGGCTTCAGTGCGATCAGCTGTTCCCGCTGATCTGCAGCGGTGCCCTGACGGAGTAGCAGGAGAAGACGTTCCACGGCGAAAGAAAGTACCAAAACAATTTCTACTCTCATTTTCGTAAAGAGCCCAGTCCGTTGTGCTGCCCTGTGTAAACGAGCACTAGCTGCAGTTGTTCAGGTATTATCAACAGGTCAGAGTCTGACGATGGAGCATCACTGACATTTGTGTTATTTATTTTTTCTTATTGACAATATGCCAGTATTGTTGAGTCCCTTAACTGTTACAACAAGAATTATGGTCAATGAGCCCTTGCGGAATGTTTAGATTTTTCAAAATAATGACAAAAATGTAATGTTGTAATGTTTTCCCTGCTGTACCGAAAACATACCAAACTGTGACCGTAAAACCAAACCGGGAATTTTGTTTACCGTTACACCCCTAGTTTAGATACATTAAATGACCCTGGCTGATGTGAGTCATTCATGTTTGTTTGCTCTGTGATATTCACCATCCAGTTCAGAAAAATATACAATGCCCAGTCAGAATTACCAATTAGATGTTGATGTGGTATTTGCAAGTCAGAAACAGTTACTGACATTAGACATGTGTTGGTTTAGGCCTTCCACCCAATGCATGCAGGAATATTATTATTATTTTTGCAAAATAACAATAAGCAGATATAGAAATGGATGGATGATTGCTGTTCCCTTTCATGTCACCATAAATAAAAATTCCAACTCAAATCCATGTTTTATGTTTATCAGAATGTGGCCGGTGCCTCTGTGCTGTGAACTCATGGAGCCTGCAGAGTATTTTTAGTGAGCGTTTCCTGGGAGACAGATCTATGGCCCTGACGGAAATGGGTCATCAGACCTGGCCCAACACCGTTCTGCTCTATTGAAACCAACATGCCATAACCTGGCCTGGTCTCCCAGTCCCTCACACACACACAGTGTAGAGGTGATCAATCATAGCAAAGGGCTGACAGGTGTGAAGAGGAGACGAACATGTAGCTCTGCTCTGTGTCTACTGCTCAGAGACCCTGCACCTGGCTCATGTGGAGGGAATCTCTCTCTCTCTCTGAGAGAGAGTTCTGCGGAGGATTCAGGATTAGCACATCTGCTGCAGTGGTACAGTGATAAAATATCTCTCTCTGTATGGATTCTGGCAGTGGCAATTTGCTTCCTGCGACTCACAGCCATGTTATTCTGATTCATCATAGCTACAGCACGCGCAGACACACACACTCACACACACCCTTGTACTTCTATCTTTGTGAGGACCGTCATTGACATAATGCATTCCCTAGCCCCTTACCTTAACCATCACAACTAAATGCCTAACCTTAACGCTCACCTTAACCTAATTCTAACCTAACTCTTAAAACCAAGTCTCAACCTTCAAACAACCCTTTGAAGTTGTGAGGAACGGCCAAAATGTCCTCACTTTCCAAAAACGTCCTCACTCTGTAGGTAAAAACCATGTTTCAATCCTCACTATGTAGCAAGTACAAGTATGTACGTACACACCCACACACCCACACACACACAGAAGTCTGACAGGCAGGAGGAAAGTAAAGATGCAGCTGTGAAATTTCAACTCAATCCTAAAAAACACAGGTTGGTTACAAGCAGACATCTTCCAGATAAAGCAGTCAGTGAACCTGTTACAGATATGACACTGCTATTATCTTACAGAGGAAATAGATGATTAAGTTCTTCTAATTAGACAAGCTTTGAGAAGACAACACAAGGATCTTTTGGAGTTTGAAAACACAGGGATAGTTGGAAAAATGTTACAATGAGAAGACTTAAAAAGCTACATATTCCACAAAAGCCCAGTGAGTATCACTCAAGTATCAGGAAAAGATACTCTAGATCTAGCTCACCATACTATGCAAAAAAGTTTCAGTGTCAGCTTTAGACAGCATGGCAGAACATTCATACAGTTTGAATAACATTTGAACATTAAAGTGAATGAAAACAAAACGTAAAAACAAACAAATCTAGATGATGTACATAAAACTTGTGACTTAAACGTCACTCAAGCTTCCACTGAAGGTCCGTTCTGCTTGGATCTATTAATAGTTAATTTGTCAAGTTATGAAATTCACAGTAAATATGTGAAGCACAAAAGTTGTAGTCAGGTAGGTAGGTAGGTAGACAGGCAGTTAGGCCGTCCAATCGTTTCATTTAATGCATCTTATTCTCTCTGTTTCAGCCTCCGTCTAGACAAACTGTTTCTCTCAACAAAACAAAGCTTTTCCAAAAAGTGTATAAATGTTAATCTTTTAGTGTTTTGTGGAAAAGTGAGACTTCATAAAACAATGATGTTGTCATAGTTAGCCACTATGCCCCCTGATCTTTTTGTGCTCTTCTGTATCTGCCTTCCCCTGTGTTTCCTGGCGGTCCCCTGTCCGTCTTGTTTGTGTAAGTGTGTGTGTGTATGTGTCTGTGTTCTGGGCTGGCTTCCAGATCTCCCGGCTGCAATTGATTACCGGCACACCTGATCATCATCATCATCAGCCACCACCGTTTATCTACTGGGCTCATCCACACTACCAGCGCCAGATCGTCTTCGTACTCAGTACGTGCTACACGTAACGGCTCACGTTAGCAAACCTGTTCTTACGTGATGGTAACCTTGTTTGTCTCCGTCTTAGATCTCTGCTCTGCCGGTGATCACCGCTTCCGTCTGTCTCTGGTTCTCCGAGATTTCCATTCAGTGCCAGCAGCCACCGCTTCCTTGTTTCACGACCATCGGACTCTGGTCCCAGTCTCAACGTGTCTTCACCTGATCAGCCCAGCCTTCAACCAGGCCAGCCAGCCCAGAACCCGCTCCCCTGGTCTCCGCTCAAAGCACCATCATCCAGCCCCCGACCCAGTCCGGTCAAGCTCACAGGACGACAACGCACGTCGCCAGACACACCGCTGTCTCCTAATCCATCTGCACAATAAAACTGTTCAGAACTTGATCTGCTTTGTCCGTGTGTCCTGCTTTTGGGTGCCAAGCTTGTTCTCATAACAGATGTTAAGCTGCTCAGTGAGAGTCGACTGTGTGACACTAAAGTTAAAGGGGCAATATGTAAGATTTGACCGGAATTTTAGCATAAAACATTTAAAAAATAACTACACATAACAAATAACATTATCAACAGAATGTGGAGAAGTAACAGTGCTGACATGTCAAAGACATCTATGAAATGTGCTGCAGAGATATCAACTGAAATCTGCATGCGAACCAGTTAGCCCCAGACTCGTTCCGGCCCGGAATGTGATGTAATACCACTTGTGCCATGAGAGGCGATATTCCAATAGTATAGTGTTACACAAGCTCTCTTAGCTTTTTTAGTCTAATAAATAAACAAAATAAACTTACAACTTGTCAAGAAAGGAAATATTCTTACACATATTTTCCTTATCTGACAGAAAAATACAACTGTACGCCTTCTGAATTCATGTTTCTCTCTTTCACCGAACTATTACATCGTAAAACACACTTCATTCAAACTCCGACAGAAACGAAATAAAACTCACCAAAACAATCTTGGTTAGTCGTAGAAAAGGTTTCAGTCGTAGTCATCTGGACACTGTTTTTAGATTCAAGACGGGAAGTCATTCTCAATTGAGAATGACTTCCGGATGGGAGCCGAAACGTCTTGATTCTAAAAACAGTGTCCAGATGACTACGACTGAAACCTTTTCTACGATAGAACACTCCTGGACGAATGAGGGACTACACCGTCTTAATCTTGGTTAGTCTTTAAACTGTTCCAACAATCATCAACTCTCCTTAAATCCTTAATCCACTGATTTAGATGTGAAAAATATTCTGGGTCTACAGGCTGTTGCTGCCTCTCTGATGCCCAACCTCCCTCTTGCTCCTCTCAGCTTGACGCCCCTCCTGTCCCCGTCTGAACGTGCTGTGTCTTCTCCGGATAGTCCTGGTCGGAGCCGCTGTAAATCACCCCAGTACTGTATTCCCTTTCATCAAACTGGCCTCCATCGGTCTCAGACGCTGTGTTCGGTCCCGGTCTGGCCGTGTTCACTGGGAGGATGCTGATCCTGGTCCGTTGCCCGCTCGCCCGACTCCGGTTCTGGTGTTCAGTCAGCTAACAGCACCGCAACTAAGTTAGCTGCATAGCTAACTGAGCTAACTAGTTAATAGCAGCTAGCAGCAGTTATATCCTGATATGAGCACGCTGCCCCCTATCAATTTTTATGCCCATATATGAGATCACACAGCTGCTGTTTTTATCCTAGATTACTGTTGATTTTGTCAGACGGCGTCTCGACCATGAAATACTGATTTGATCACCTCACCTGTCTGTCCCACTTCTCACTTGATTCACTCCTCACCGGTCTGTCCCATTCTTTAACTATGTATCTCGCTCCTCGCCTTGTCTGTCTCACTCTTCACCTATCACTCACTCCTCACCTGTCCCACTCCTCACCCGTCCCACTTCTCCCCTGTCTGACTCCTCATCTGTCTGTCCCACTCCTCACTTTATTCACTCCTCAACTGTCTGTCCCATTCCTCAACTATGTATCTCGCTCCTCACCTGTCTTGCTCCTCACCTGTCTGTCCTACTCCTGACTTGTCTGTCTCCTCACCTGTCCCATTACTCACCCACTCCTCACTTGTCTGTTTCACACTTCACCTGTCCCACTCCTCACTCGTCTGTCTCGCTCCTTGCCTGTCCCAGTCCTGACCTGTCTGTCTCCTCACCTGTATGTCTCACTCAACACCTGTCCCACTCCTGACCCACTCCTCACCTGTCTGTCTCGCTCCTCGTCTGTCTCGCACCTCGCCTTTCCCACTCCTGACCTGTCTGTCTTGCTTCTCACCTGTCCCACTCCCCATCTGTCTGTCCCACTCCTCACCCATCCCACTCCTCACCTGTCTGTCTCACTCCTCGCCTGTCTGTCTCGCTCCTCACCTGTCCCACTCCTCACCCACTCCTCTCTTGTCTGTCTCACTTTTCACCTCTCCCACTCCTCACCTGTCTGTGCCATTCCTCACCCGTCCCAGTCCTCACCTGTCTGTCTTGCTCCTCGCTGTTTCATTTCTCTCCTGTCTGTCCTGCTCCTCACCTGCCTGACTTGTTCCTTGCCTGTCTGTCTCGCTCCTCACCTGTCCCACTCCTCACCCATCTGTCCCATTCCTCACCATTCCTCGTTTGTCTCTCTACTCGACTGTCTCTCTCCTGTCCCACTCCTCACCCACTCCTCTCTTGTCTGTCTCACTTTTCACCTCTCCCACTCCTCACCTGTCTGTGCCATTCCTCACCCGTCCCAGTCCTCACCTGTCTGTCTTGCTCCTCGCTGTTTCATTTCTCTCCTGTCTGTCCTGCTCCTCACCTGCCTGACTTGTTCCTTGCCTGTCTGTCTCGCCTCACCTGTCCCACTCCTCACCCATCTGTCCCATTCCTCACCATTCCTCGCTTGTCTCTCTACTCGACTGTCTCTCTCCTGTCCCACTCCTCACCCACTCCTCTCTTGTCTGTCTCACTTTTCACCTCTCCCACTCCTCACCTGTCTGTGCCATTCCTCACCCGTCCCAGTCCTCACCTGTCTGTCTTGCTCCTCGCTGTTTCATTTCTCTCCTGTCTGTCCTGCTCCTCACCTGCCTGACTTGTTCCTCACCTGTCTGTCTCACTCCTCGCCTGTCTGTCTCTCTCCTCGCCTGTCTGTCTCTCCTCGTCTGTCTCGCTCCTCACCTGTCCCATTCCTCACACACTCCTCACCTATCTTTCTCACTCCTCACATGTCCCACTCCTCAGCTGTCTGTCTCTCCTCGTCTGTCTCGCACCTCGCCTGTCCCATTCCTGACCTGTCCCACTCCTCACCTGTCTGTCTCACTCCTCACTCATCTGTCTCGCTCCTCGTCTGTCTCGCACCTCGCCTTTCCCACTCCTGACCTGTCTGTCTTGCTTCTCACCTGTCCCACTCCCCATCTGTCTGTCCCACTCCTCACCCATCCCACTCCTCACCTGTCTGTCTCACTCCTCGCCTGTCTGTCTCGCCTCCTCACCTGTCCCACTCCTCACCCACCTCTCTTGTCTGTCTCACTTTTCACCTCTCCCACTCCTCACCTGTCTGTGCCATTCCTCACCCGTCCCAGTCCTCACCTGTCTGTCTTGCTCCTCGCTGTTTCATTTCTCTCCTGTCTGTCCTGCTCCTCACCTGCCTGACTTGTTCCTTGCCTGTCTGTCTCGCTCCTCACCTGTCCCACTCCTCACCCATCTGTCCCATTCCTCACCATTCCTCGTTTGTCTCTCTACTCGACTGTCTCTCTCCTGTCCCACTCCTCACCCACTCCTCTCTTGTCTGTCTCACTTTTCACCTCTCCCACTCCTCACCTGTCTGTGCCATTCCTCACCCGTCCCAGTCCTCACCTGTCTGTCTTGCTCCTCGCTGTTTCATTTCTCTCCTGTCTGTCCTGCTCCTCACCTGCCTGACTTGTTCCTCACCTGTCTGTCTCACTCCTCGTCTCTCTCCTCTCTCTCTCTCTCCTTGTCTCTCTCGCTCCTCACCTGTCCCATTCCTCACACACTCCTCACCTATCTTTCTCACTCCTCACATGTCCCACTCCTCAGCTGTCTGTCTCTCCTCGTCTGTCTCGCACCTCGCCTGTCCCATTCCTGACCTGTCCCACTCCTCACCTGTCTGTCTCACTCCTCACTCATCTGTCTCGCTCCTCGCCTGTCCAACTCCTCACTTGACTCACTCCTCACCTGTCTGTCCCATTCCTCAACTATGTGTCTCGCTCCTCTACCTGTCTCACTCCTCGCCTGTGTGTCCCGTTCCTCACCTGTCCCACTCCTCACCTGTATGTCTCACTCCTCACCTGTCCCACCTCACCCACTCCTCATCTGTCTATTTCACTCCTCACCTGTCTGTCTCACTCGCCTGTCTGTGTCGCTCCTCACCTGTCTCAGTCCTTGCCTGTCTGTCTCACTGCTCACCTATGTATGTCTCACTCCTCGTCTCTCTCCCTCTCTCTCTCTCTCTCTCCTTGTCTCTCGCTCCTCACCTGTCCCATTCCTCACACACTCCTCACCTATCTTTCTCACTCCTCACATGTCCCACTCCTCAGCTGTCTGTCTCTCCTCGTCTGTCTCGCCTCGCCTGTCCCATTCCTGACCTGTCCCACTCCTCACCTGTCTGTCTCACTCCTCACTCATCTGTCTCGCTCCTCGCCTGTCCAACTCCTCACTTGACTCACTCCTCACCTGTCTGTCCCATTCCTCAACTATGTGTCTCGCTCCTCTACCTGTCTCACTCCTCGCCTGTGTGTCCCGTTCCTCACCTGTCCCACTCCTCACCTGTATGTCTCACTCCTCACCTGTCCCACTCCTCACCCACTCCTCATCTGTCTATTTCACTCCTCACCTGTCTGTCTCACTCCTCGCCTGTCTGTGTCGCTCCTCACCTGTCTCAGTCCTTGCCTGTCTGTCTCACTGCTCACCTATGTATGTCTCACTCCTCACCTGTCTGTCCCACTCTTCACTTGTCTGTCTCTCTCCTCGCCTGTCTGTCCCATTCCTCACCCGTCTGTTTCAAAACAGCTTTTTATCATCAGGTTTGATATTCATCAGTTTCAACAGCTAACGCCAGAGAACTCTTTAATGTCTCATTCAGCCTGAGCTGTAAATTATCTTGTCCACAAGGAACCTTGTAGGAATGACCGTGACACTGACGGTTATCATTTCCTTCTTACTCTGTGCTTTGTTTTTTTCAAAATTGGGATATTTTGAAAATGGGGCTTTAGGTGCAAAATTTTGAAGTTCTGGGATGTGGGTATTGGGGAGTTGGGGTAAGAAAAAAATAAACAATAAATGCATCTAGAAATGGACTAAATATGTGGCAACGTGAATGCTGACATTGCTGAAAGTGGATTAAATTTAGAAGTTAGTTATTTAAAGCATTCTTGAAAGAAAAGAGAGGAAACAGAGACATAGGAGGGGAAGAAGACCATCTGGGTTGCAGGAGATGCAGGCAGCAAAGAAGAAAGAAGGAAAGAAAGTAATTAAACTATAAGAGAAGACCTTCTCTATGTGTTCCTCCTGTTGTGTTCAGGAGCCACAGTTAACAGGGCAGAGAGGAGAGGAGGAGGGAGAATGGAAATGCTTCTATCCTGCTGAATGCACAGTTCAATTGTGATGAGGTTGGGGTTAACTTGATTTTTCCATGATTGCAGTAATTTCAACTACAGCTGCTCACAATCTGGACTGTATGTCTATATTAGCTTGCTGATATCTTCATACTTCCATGTTACCAACAGGTAGAGTGAGGTAGTCCTTTTCCTGCTGTGCTTTTACTTCTGCCTTTGTATTTTGCTTACTTGGTCTTTATTGTGAATACAATAATAAAGAGGTGGTCTGTCAGTGTCTTCCACAATGACACATAGTAACATTTTCTGGTCTGCCACCGCTATAATTAAGGTCTGTTCAAGAATAGGAAAGTAAACACTGGGTTAAGATCTGGAAAATATTATCTGGGCTACAAGAAACTCATTAGTTCCGATAAAAATTGAATAGTACACAGTGTGCAGCTTCTCTTAATATGTTCACAGTGTGATCAAACAACCAATGCTGTCTCTTCCTCTGTTGTACAGGCTCACATGTACATATGGATATGATCAGTGTATCATCCATGGTTACATGCAGATCCACTCTGTGATAAACTGGCACTCAAGTAGGTTGAGTAGGGTTTATGTTCTGTCTTGTTTTAAATGTGTGTGTGTGTGTCTATGGGAATAAATATACAGTAATTGTATGATGAAGGATGTGAGGGTATGAATTCTATACTATGTCTCGATATAACAAAGCACAGACTCCTATGCTAATTTCAGCCCCTCCCAAATTGACCATCTTGTTGATAGTGCTGCAGGCTCACTGCGAATGACACTCGATTCTATTGCCCCTCTAAAAAAGAAGATAATAAAACAAAGAAGGTTAGCTGCATGGTATAACCCCCAAATCTGCAAATTAATGCAAACATCGCGAAAACTTGAAAGGAAATGGCGTTCCAACAACCTGGAAGAATCTCGTTTAGTCAGGCAAGATAGTCTTAAAACATACAGGAAAGCCCTCCATAATGCCAGAGTAGCCTATTACACATCATTATTGGAGGAAAATAAAAACAACGCCAGGTTTCTTTTCAGCACTGTATCCAGGCTGACAGAGAGTCACAGCTCTATTGAGCCATGTATTCCTATAGCCCTCTGTAGTAATGACTTCATGAGTTTCTTTAATAATAAAATCTTAACAATTTGAGAAAAAATTCATCACGTCTTGCCCTCAACCGGTACCGATTTATCTTCAAACACAGGAACCTTAGAAACAACTGAAAAACCTGATATATATTTTGACTGCTTTGCTTCTATTGACCTTCTTCAACTAACTTCGACAATTAATTAATCTAAGCCATCTCCCTGTTCCTTAGATTCCATTCCAACTAGGCTGCTTAAAGACGTTTTACCCTTAGCTAGCACTTCTTTACTGGATATAATCAATCTGTCTTTATTAACAGGCTATGTACCACAATCCTTTAAAGTAGCTGTAATTAAACCGCTTCTTAAAAAGCCCACTCTTGATCCAGGGGTTTTAGCCAACTATAGACCTATATCTAACCTTCCCGTTCTCTCTAAGATCCTTGAAATAGCAGTCGCCAATGAGTTGTGTGACTTTCTAAATAACAATAGTTTATTTGAGGATTGTCAGTCAGGATTTAGAGTGCATCATAGCACAGAGATAGCACTGGTGAAAATTACAAATTACCTTTTAATTGCATCAGACAATGGACTTGCTAACTTCAAGCATGCCTTAAGGTCATAAAAACCTGGATGACCTGCAATTTTCTGATGTTAAACTCAGACAAAACTGAAGTTATTGTACTTCGCCCCAAACACCTCCGAGACATGTTGTCTAAAGATATAGTTACTCTAGATGGCATTGCCCTGGCCTCCAGCACTACCATAAGGAACCTCAGAGTTATCTTTGAACAGGATTTATCGTTTTACTCCTACATGAAACAAACTTCAAGAACTGCCTTCTTTCACCTATGTAACATTGCAAAACTCAGGCACATCCTGTCTCAAAATGATGCTGAAAAACTAGCCAATTTTTTCTTACTTCTAGGTTGGACTATTGCAATTCCTTATTATCAGGCTGCCTGAATAAGTTCCTTAAGAGTATCCAGTTGATCCAGAATGCTGTGGCACGTGTACTGACAAGATCTTGGAAAAGAGATCATATTTCTCCAATATTAGCTTCTCTGCACTGGCTCCCTGTAAAATCCATAATAGAATTTAAAATCCTTCTCTTAAGCTCTTAATGGTCAGGCACCATCATATATTAAAGAGCTCATAACACCTTATTACCCGACTAGAACACTGCGCTCCCAGAATGCAGACCTCTCTCTCTCTCAAAACCAAACACAGCAGCGGCGGATGGCCGCCCACCATTGAGTCTGGTTCTGCTCGAGGTTTCTGCCTCTTAAAAGGAAGTTTTTCCTTGCCACTGTCGCCAAGCGTTGTTGGGTCACTGTAAATAATATTATAAAGAGTACGGTCTAGACCTGCTCTATAGGAAAAGTGCAATTAGATAACTTCTGTTATGAATTGATTGGCGTGACCAAGGTGATAATACACTCTGATAGACTTTGGGCAGATTGAATCTCAGACCACCATTTCTGTTCAAAGAGGGGTTCTCTTTTTTCACAAAAATGGCTTCCTTGACGCCCCGTTCAAACCAACTCTTCTCTCTACTTAGAATCTTCACCTCGCTGTCTTCAAATGTGTGGTTTGTAGCTTTTAGGTGCAAATGCACGGCGCGCCAATCACATGATGATGAAGTAGATGCAGCCAGAAAACAATAGGCCTGATTACTGATTACTGGGCCATCTTGGAAACTATTAGGTCAGTTTCAGGTGTAACTAGCTGTTAACAGATACTCAGGCAGATTCCTTCCTGAGGGCAGGGCTTATGTAACACAGAGTAGCTTAAATTTCTAGTTCCCATCCCATTTTTTCACAATTGAGAATGACTTCCGGATGGGAGCCGAAATGTCTTGATTCTGAAAACAGTGTCCAGATAACTACGACTGAAACCTCTTTTTCTTTTTCATTTGTCTTACATGCCTACATATCAAGGCACAGACTAATGCACCTTATCAGACAACTACATATAGAAGTTATGTATTGAGGCTGCTGTATGCAGCCCCTGGAAAACTGCTCAACTTCAGCTGCGTTTCAGAAATACAGTGTTGTGAAAAAGTGTTTTCACACCACTGAAGTGCCCCCTTCCTGATTTCTTATTTTTTTTGCATGTTTGTCATACATAAATGTTTCAGATCATCAAACAAATTTAAATATTAGTTAAAGATAACACAAGTAAACACAAAATTCAGTTTTTAAATGAAGGTTATTATTATTAAGGGAAAACAAAATCCAAACCTACATGGCCATGTGTGAAATTAACAAAATGAAGACTTTGGAGTGGCCTAGTCAAAGTCCTGACCTGAATCCTATTGAGATGCTGTGGCATGACCTTAAAAAGGCAGTTCATGCTCAAAAACCTTCCAATGTGGCTGAATTACAACAATTCTGCAAAGATGAGTGGGCCAAAATTCCTCCACAGCGCTGTAAAAGACTCATTGCAAGTTATCGCAAACGCTTGATTGCAGTTGTTGCTGCTAAGGGTGGCCCAACCAGTTATTAGGTTTAGGGGGCAATCACTATTTCACTCAGGGCCATGTAGGTTTGGATTTTGTTTTCCCTTAATAATAACAACCTTTATTTAAAAACTGCAACACTTTTTCACACCACTGTACGTCAGTATACAGTGAAAGCATGGAAATAACAGAATAGTCTAGTTCCTCTCCTTTCTGCACAGAGTCAGATTCCCCACACATTTTATAGGGTTTAAACTAAACTGTGCACCAGTGCCAAGCCACAACAGGCAATAGAATCATTAGACCTGATGTTACATTGTCTTCAGGGCTACAGCAGGCATTTTCAGAGTGAAAGTCAGGGTGAAATATTGCTGAAGTGCTGCAGACTTCTTTTTCTGCAGCACTTTTTTTTTTCGTTTGTGTTCAAAGTCGTTTTATTACTGTAATTGTTGCATCATTTTACTCTTGATCTGAACTGATGATCTTTTTGTGACAGCAAAGATGGGGAAGGGTAGGGGGCAACTTGTGACAAATGTCCCAGATATTTTGTGAACCCTGGACATTATTACATGGTGCGTGCCTCAGCATCAGATATGTTGTTCAGACGTGGAGCAGCTGCGATACATTTACACACGAGTCGCAGCTGGACTGATCAGACCAAAAGTGTATTTCAGCTTCTCTGACGCTAAAACACAGCACAGTGAAACAGACTGAAGCAAACAAACAACACCCTTACTTTAAACATAATCATAAAAACACGATCTTTTTATCATCCACCTTCCCCTGCCTATACATTTCAAACTGACATTGGTGCACATGATAGTTAACAGCTGATTATAGTATTGTGCAGTATATGTGTTTCTGTGATGGAAAATTCAGATTAATTTCAGCGTTTGGAAAAGATCATCACATTTCTATAAAGCATTCATGTTTATGTGTTATGTGTGTGTGTGTTAGCTTAGTATCCCCATTTAACATGCAAAAAGTGAAGTGGCTGCACTGCATTGATTTAAAATACCTGAAATAAAAACAACAAATCAAAGTGAAATACAATACACATTGTTATATGTATTTCCATTGCATGTAATTACTGTGTCATAATTAAATGAAAAACATGTTATTTAGCTCTTTGTCTCTAACTGAATGAATTGTTTTTTATTGTGACATAACGTTTCCATTCCACATTCAAATCAAATAACACAGAAAACAAAGTGGTGTATTGCATGTCAGTGTTGTCCAGCAGTGAGTAGCACAGACCTGCCAATACTAAATACAAAGCAGTGTCATTAGTTTTCATGAGGAGGTGCATGGAGATTTGTCTTTTTTGAGATGAAAACACATCATCCATGCCAAATGAAAAATCAACTGTCCAATCACAGCTTGGGGGCGGAACTGTGGGTAGGACTCATGTCCTAATTCACAATAAAAAATTGTTCAATCAATTCTTAGAACAGCTGCTCACTGTAGTTCTTAACAAACGTTACTCAGACAGGAGGAAATAGTGCATTTGTTGGGGACTATTTTCAGCGGCGGATTAATCCACATTTGGTGCTCTATTGAGTATGTGGGGTTGAGTCAAAATAAACTACAGTGTGTGTGTGTGTGTGTGTGTGTTCATGGTAATGAAAGAGCATGTCACCCAGTGCAACAGTGGGGCTCATTGATGTGTTTTTAATAGTTTCTGGACAACAATGGAGCTCTATGGCAAAGAGGAATAAGATACATCAGGTTGTGATACACACACTTGTTAGTAGATACGTTCAATGCTGGTTTGACTCTGCACATGGGATTTCGTGATAATGAGGAAAATATAGAATATTGCCAGCTCTCAGTAGAGAAACTAGTCCCTCTGCTCCTGATGAATTACTACCTGTATGTGTGATGGATCAAGAAGATTGTCACCATATCCCCATTAATGTTGTCCACCTCTGGCCAGTTGTACATCTGAAAAAAACACCAAATAACAAAAGTGATGTGACATTTTTTAAAGTATCTTAGAGTAGATTATTCTTTAAATATATCCAAAATCCAGTGTTTCTAATCATTTTAGGCTTGTGTGCGTCTGTGTAAACAATTCTTCCAAATGATTGCAGTGGAGGTGAATGGAATTTGAATGAAATGGAAACATTACAACATTCAGTTTTATTTATTTATACCAATTCATAACAGAAGTTATCTCACTGCACTTTTCCTATAGAGGAAAAGCATAACTAAGGGATGGTTCAGGACTCACCTGAGCCAGCCCTAACTATGAGCTTTATCAAAGATGAAAATCTTAAGCCTACTCTTAAATGTGGAGATGGTGTCTGCCTCCCGAACCCAAACTGGGACCTGATTCCACAGGAGAGGAGCTTGATAGCTGAAGGCTCTGGCTCCCATTCTACTTTTGGAGACTCTAGGAACCACAAGTAACCCTGCATTCTGGGAGTGCAGTGTTCTAATGGGGTAATAAGCTATTATGAGCTCTTTAAGATTAGATTAGATTCAACTTTATTGTCATTACACATGTACAAGTACAAGGCAACGAAATGCAGTTTAGGTCTAACCAGAAGTGCAATAAGCAAGTGCAGGATATAAAGTGTGTGCATAAATGCAAGATAGAGCAGTATTATGAAAATATTTTACAAGTGCTATGGACATTATATACAGATGGCATTACTATAAACAGACGTATACTGATGGATATGTACAATAATGAATTGGACTGGGCAGAATAGCAGTGCAATGAATATAAAGTAGTGCAATTTATGGAAATAGTTAACAGTGCAGTAGAAGAGTTATTGCAGTATTCAGTACATAGTACTGGAGTGCAAATGATGCAGTATAGGAGTGCAAATTATGCAGTATATGTATAGGGGACACTGTGATGGGACAGTGGAAACAGCGGGGGTCAGAGTTCAGTAGGAAGACAGCTCTGGGAAAAAAGCTGTTCCTCAGTCTGCTGGTCCTTGTCCGTAGACACCTGAGGCGCCTGCCGGAAGGCAGGGAGAAAATAGTCTCTGGGCGGGGTGAGAGGAGTCCTTAAGAATTCTGCGGGCTCGACACAGACAGTGTTTCCTCTGGATGTCCTCAATGGCTGGAAGTGGAGTCCCTGTGATGCGCTGGGCAGTTTTCACCACCTGCTCCAGTGCCTTGCGCTCTGTAGCAGAGTAGTTCCCATACCAGACTGTGACACAGTTGGTTAGGATGCTCTCTACTGTGCAGCGATAGAAGTTCACCAGGATAGTTGAGGACAGTTGGTTCTTCTTCAGTGTCCTCAGGAAGAAGAGGCGCTGGTGAGCCTTCTTGACCAAAATCAGAAATACTTTATTGATCCCCGAGGGGAAACTCTTTTGTTACAGCAGCTCGCCTTTACCTCAGTACACACAGGAATAGAAGTACTAGCAAAAAATATAATACACTATAATACAGGTCAGAAAATAAAAGTACCAAGTGGGTATAAGTATAAAATAAAATGTGTGAAGTACAAAGTGGGTTTACCGGTTGATGATAATAATATGGTATAAGGTAATAGTGCATGAACTGTCAAGTTAAGTGTAGCTTATTAAGGTTATAATGAGATGGAGGATATTGCACAGCAGTAATAGAGGTATGAGTAATATCAATATTAATAAATAGGGAATTTTAAACTAAAATATCGCACAGGAGTATTACACAGAATATTGCACAATTATGTCAAGTATTGAAGAGATGTAATGATCAATGTCCAGTGTAATGACTTAGGGTCATACAGACTACCCTTAGAGGGAGGAGTTAAAGAGTTTGATGGCCACAGGCAGGAATGACTTCCTGTGGCGCTCTGTGGTACTTTTTGGGGGTATGAGTCTTCCGCTGAAGGTACTCCTTTGCTTGACCAGCACGTCATGGAGTGGGTGGGAGACACTGTCCAAGATGGCATGTAGTTTGGCCAGCATCCTCCTCCACCACCAGAGAGTCCAGCTCCACCCCCACAATGTCACTGGCCTTACGGATCAGTTTGTTGAGCCTGTTAGCGTCTGCTACCCTCAACCTGCTGCCCCAGCATGCAACAGCATACAGGATAGCACTGGCCACCACAGACTCATAAAACATCTTCAGCATTGTCTGGCAGATGTTGAAGGACCGCACCTTCCTCAGGAAATAGAGACGGCTCTGGCCCTTCCTGTACAGAGCTTGAGTGTTCTTAGCCCAGTCCAATTTATTGTCCATGTGTACTCCCAGGTACTAGTAGTCCTCTACAATGTCCACACTGACCCCCTGGATGGAAACCGGGGTCACTGGTGCCTTTGCCCTTCGTAGACCCACAACCAGCTCCTTAGACTTTGTCGCATTGAGCTGCAGATGGTTCTGCTCACACCATGAGACAAAGTTCCCCACCACAGCCCTGTACTCAGACTCATCACCACCGCTGATACATCCCACCACAGCAGAGTCATCAGAAAACTTCTGAAGGTGGCAGGACTCTGTGTGGTAGCTGAAGTCTGTGGTGTAGAAGGTGAAGAGGAAGGGAGTCAACAATCCAGGACACGAGGGGGGCATCCACCTGCATCGCTGCCAGCTTCTCACCCAGCAGGGCTGGCCAGATGGTGTTGAAAGCACTGGAGAAGTCAAAAAACATGATCCTCACCATGCTTGCCGGCTTGCCCAGGTGGGTGTGGATGCGGTTAAGCAGGAAGATGATGGCATCCTCAACTCCCAGCCGGGGCTGGTAGGCGAACTGAAGGGGGTCTAGGAGGGGTCTGACCATGGGCCGCAGCTGTTCCAGCACCAGTCTCTCCAGGGTCTTCATTATGTGGGAGGTCAGTGCCACATACATAATGAAGACCCTGGAGAGAGAGTGGTGCTGGAACAGCTGCGGCCCATGGTCAGACCCCTCCTAGACCAGGCAGGAGGTGTTGGTGGTCCAGGACAGGTTCTCTGAAATATGGGTCCCCAGGAACTTGAAGCTGGAGACATGCTCAACAGCCATCCCGTTAATGTGGATGGGGTCATGTGTGCCTCCCCTCTCCTTCCTGAAGTCCATGATGAGCTCCCTTCTGATTGTCTTGGAGGTGTTAAGGAGCAAGTTATTATCTCCTTGCCTCCTTCCTGTAGGCAGTCTCATCGTTGTTGCTGATGAGACCAATCACCATAGTATCGTCTGCAAACTTGATGATGGCGTTAGATCCATGTGCAGGCCTGCAGTCGAGTGTGAAGAGGGAGTAGAGGAAGGGGCTCAGCACACAGCCCTGTGGTACGCCAGTGTTGAGTGTGATGGTGGTGGAACAGTTGTGGCCTGACCTAACAAGCTGAGGTCTGTTTGTCAGGAAGTCCATAATCCAATTGCAAATGGAGGTGTTAATGCCCAGGTTCCAAAGTTTGGTGATTAACTTGGCAGGGATGACAGTGTTGAATGCAGTGCTGAAGTCAACAAACAGCATTCGTGCATAAGTGTTCTTATTGCCCAAGTGTGTGAGTACAGAGTGCAGTGCCATGGAGACTGCATCCTCTGTGCTCCTATTGCTGCAGTAGGCAGCTAACTGGTATGGGTCCAGTGTGGATGGGAGGAAGTCCTTTAGGTGTGCCAGGACCAGCCGCTCAAAGCACTTCATAACAATGCGTGTGAGTGCTACCGGACAGTCGTTCAGGCACGTTGGACTAGAGTGTTTTGGCACTGGCAAAATGGAGGTGGATTTAAAGCATGTTGGCACAGCTGCCTGGGTGAGGGACAGGTTGAAAATATCCGTAAATTCCCCAGCGAGCTGCTCTGCACATGCCTTGAGTACGCGACTGGGGATGTCGTCTGGTCCAGCAGCCTTGCGCGCGTTGATCCGGCTCAGTGCTGTGTAGACATCTGTGGAGGTGTGTGTGATGGTCGGGTGGTCAGCTGAGGGTGTGAACTTGGTGGCAGTTTCCCTATTGTCTCTCTCGAAGCAGGCATAAAAGTCAAGCTCATTCAGGAAGGAGACATCTGTGGCTACGGGGGTGGAGTGTCTGGGTTTGTAGTTGCTGATGGCCTGGATGCCCTGCCACATGCGTCAAGGTTCGGAGTTGGAAAAGTGCTCCTCTAACTTTAGCTTGTGGCAGTGCTTGACCTTTTTGATAACCTCTTAGAGATTTGCCCTGGAAGTGCTGTAGATTTGCCCTGGAAGTACAGTGGTGATACAATGGTGCCTGACCATTAAGAGCTTTGTAGGTGAGGAGAAGGATTTTAAATTCCATTCTGGATTCCTAGTTCTTGTCAGTACACGTGCTGCAGCATTCGGTATCAACTAGAGAGTCTTAAGACTCTTATTTGGACAGCCTGATAATAGGCAATTGCAATAGTCCAGCGTAGAAGTAAAAAATGCATGGACTAGTTTTTCTGCATCATTTTGATACAGGATGTGCCTGATTTTTGCAATGTTACGTAGGTGAAAGAAGGCAGTCCTTGAAGTTTGTTTCATGTGGGAGTTAAAGGATAAATCCTGATCAAAGATAACCCAGAGGTTCCTTATGGTGGTGCTGAAGGCCAGGGCAATGCCATCTAGAGGAACTATATCTTGGGTATCATCTGCATAACAATGAAAGTTTATGGAGTATTTCCTAATAATATTGCCTAAATATATAAGTTGCATACTGTATATAAGGTGAATATAATCAGTCCAAGCTAAGAACCTTGTGGAACTCTGTGACTAACTTTGGTGTGCACGGAGGACTCACCGTTAACATGTACAAACTGAGACTGACCACTTAGTGCAGTTTCTTTAATGCCAATTGAATGTTCCAGTCTCTGTAATAGGATGTGATGGTTATTGGTGTCTAATGCAGCACTAAGATCTAACAAGACAAGTACAGAGACAAGTCCATTTTCTGATGCAATTAAAAGGTATTTTGTAATTTTCACCAGTGCTGTCTCTGTGCTATGATGCACTCTAAACCCTGACTGAAAATCCTCAAATAAACTATTGCTATTTAGAAAGTCACACAACTGATTGGCGACTGCTTTCTCAAGGATCTTAGAGAGAAAGGGAAGGTTAGATATAGGTCTATAATTGGCTAAAACGCCTGGATCAAGAGCGGGCTTTTTAAGAAGAGGTTTAATTACAGCTACTTTAAAGGACTGTGGTACATAACCTGTTAATAAAGACAGATTGATCATATCCAGTAAAGAAGTGCTAACTAAGGGTAAAACAGCCTAGTTGGAATGGGGTCTAAGAGACAGTTGATGGCTTAGATGAAGAAATCATTTTAGTTAGTTGAAGAAGGTACTACTTACAGTTGTTTCTAAGGTTCCTGTGTTTGAAGATAAATCGGTACCGGTTGAGGACAGGACTTGATGAATTTTTTCTCTAATAGTTAAAGTTTTATCATTAAAGAAGCTCATGAAGTTGTTACTACTGAAGGCTATAGGAATACATGGCTCAATGAGCTGTGACTCTCTGTCAGCCTGACTACAGTACTGAAAAGAAACCTGGGATTGTTTTTATTTTCCTCTAATAATGATGAGTAGTAGGCTGCTCTGGCATTATGGATGGCTTTACTATATGTTTTAAGACTATCTTGCCAGACTAAACGAGATTCTTCCAGATTGTTGGAACGCGAAGTTTTCGCGATGTTTGCTTTAATTTGTGGGTTTGGGGGTTATACCATGGAGCTAACTTTTTTTTTATCATTTTCTTTTTTAGAAGGGTGATAGAATCGAGTGTCGTTCGGAGTGAGCCTGCAGCACTATCAACAAGATGATCAATTTGGGAGTGGCTGAAATTAGCATAAGAGTCCTCTGTTATATTGAGACATAGCATTGAATTAAATGCAGATGTGATCGCTTCCTTAAATTTAGCTACAGCACTATCAGATTGACATCTTGAGTAGGAGACGGTGTAGTTCCTCATTCGTCCAGGAATGTTCCATCGTAGAAAAGGTTTCAATCGTAGTCATCTGGACACTGTTTTCAGAATCAAGACGTTTCGGCTCCTATCTGGAAGTCATTCTCAATTGTGAAAAGTGGTCTGAGAACTCAGAAATTTAAGCTACTCTGTGTTACTTAAGCCCTGCCTTCAGGAAGGGGTCTTCCTGAGTTTCTGCTGTTTACCCTGCCTAGTTTCACCTGAAACTGAGCTTCTTTTGTTTCCATGATGGCCCAGTAATCCGTAATCAGGCCTATTGTTCACAGGCCATCACTGTTAAGTACCTGATTAGAATATGATTGGCTTGACCATAGTGATAATACACTATGATAGATCGTTGGCAGGTTGAATCTCAGACCACCATTTCTGTTCAAAGAGGGGTTTTCTTTTTTCACAAAAATGGCTTCTTTGACTCCTCTTTCAAACCAATTCTTCTCTCTACTTAGAATCTTCACCTCACTGTCTTCAAATGTGTGGTTTGTAGCTTTTAGATGCAAATGCACAGCGCTCTGCAATCCCGAGTTAGCGTGTCGTCTGTGCTGATAAAGTCTTTTGTGAAGTGGCTGTTTTGTCTCACCTATGTAACGTTCTATTCAGTTTTTCTCACTGCATTGAATAGAGTAAACTACATTGCTCTGTTTTTGTGTGGGCATCTTGTCCTTAGGATGAACGAGTTTCTGTCTTAAAGTGTTGCCTGGTTTAAAGAAAACAGGAACATCATGCTGTCTAAAGATCCTCTGTAGTTTTTCAGACAGTCCAGATACATAAGGGATGGAGACACCGTTCCTTCTTGGTTCTGTTTCCCTTTTGTCCTGTTTTTTGGCTCTTTTAACTTTGTTGAGAGCCCAGGTGACTGACCAGTTGTCGACCTTCAAGTTGAGATTATTATGTCACAGTACAGTCAGGTACGCATGCTGAAGTGTCATCACCTGAGCCCAGCTAAGCTGCTGGTGAAAACTGATCATACTGCGTCCTCCTGTCTTCAGAAGTTTGGACTCCAGAGTTGAACTTGTCAAGTTTTAACTCCCTGGCAGTCTGAACATGGCATACTCTGTACTATGTCTGTGCCTGAGATCAGCTATTCATGTGTGGAACTCCCCACCTGATGGACAGTGAAGGTTTGGTCTGAACTTAATGACGCAGCTAGGTTTGGGAAGAACAACTAGAGGGACCTGACAAAACATCTCAAGTAGCAATCAGGTTAGCAAATCTGAAATAAAGGCAGGGCCCTGACCATGAAAAGCTTTTAACACAATCTTACAATCAATTCTGAACTCACAGGCAACTAGTGAAGGGTAGCTTACACTGGAATAACATGACCTTCTCTGTCAACAGCCTGACAGCAGTATTCTCCACCAGCTGCAGATAGGAGGTTTTTCTCCTGACTCCAGAATATAGAGAATTACAGTAATCCTGTCTGATTGAAAAAAAATATGAGTGACCTTTTCAAGATTTCCAATAGATAAAAAGGTCTCGATTTTAGCAATGTGCCTTGAATAAAGAAAACATGATTGCACAACCTTTATCCTTGGAGTATCAAACCAAAGGTCAGAACCCAAAATCACCCCCAAGTTCCTCCAATATAATGTTAGAGGACACACTACCAAGACTGTTTGTTTTTAGGAGGAATGGACAGAAGAATCTCTGATTTCATATGATTCATCAGGAAGGAAATATTAGCCCTTAAACATCCAATAAAGAGACATTATTGGGATTTATGACATTACAGAGAATGGTCTATTAGTAGATGACATCCAGATTGTATACATATATGCATTTATGTGCATCACTATCTGTTTCTCATAATCCAACACTTGATCAAAGAAGAGCATACACAGAAAACCAACAACATGCAGATTATGCACATTGTTGTCTGTAACATTTTATGAACAGGGGTAGTACAGGCATGATGGAACACTGTGCACACTGTCCAGTTTCGCAAATAAGCATCTCTTCATCGATATTGGCAAAAGCTAATTCCTGCAATGTGTTCAGCTTATTGGTGACGAGTTCTGCTAATTTAAAATCATGTCATTGAAGATCAGAGTGTTTTATGCATAAACATCTTCAGTGAGTGTTGGCAGCTGCATGCGTTGCTTGGCTGAACAATGAAACCACAGTCCATCGTTCAGTGCATGCTGTGTAAAGAGGGCAAAGGACATACTGTACCATACAGGGTTCACCACTGTTTCAGCACACAGTACCGTATGTGGAAGTATAATCTGGAGCAGTTTCCTGGATCTTCCATTAGTTCAGCACTGTTGACTCTAAGTTTGATTATGGATATGATTTGAATGTTAATTACCCTATTAGCTTTTATATATTGCATTAACATGATTTTTCGTCTTGTTAACACAGTGAGAAGCACTGTCCATAGGTCCATAGATGATGTATCCTAATGAATTTAATGATCCCCTGACTTTTCATTTAGCACCACCAGCAAATCTTTTGGTTGAGATTGAAACATCGCAACAACTATTGGATGGATTGTCATGGTCATTTGGTTCAGACATCCATGTGTTACGGACAGACCAACCGGAGACAAAGGTAAGGATACTGAGAGAGTTTATTACGACACAGAGGAAATAGATAGTGCGGTATTGATACTGTCCTTATCTCTCAGCTGGTGGAAGAGTGTGGACACGGAGGCAACACACTCAGGAGACGGGAGACACACAGGAGCCTGGAGACACACTGGAGTCGGAGGTTAGAGCTCCACACTCAGGAGACGGGAGACAGACAGGAGCCGAGGGCCGGAGCGACACACTCAGGAGACTGAAGACTGACGGAAACCGGGAGCTGGAGCGACACACTCAGGAGACAGGAGACAGACAGGAGCCGAGGGCTGGAGCGACACACTCAGGAGACTGGAGACAGACGGGAGCCGGGGTTAGGGGATCCAAGTAGTCGTACTCTCGTTGGAGCGTAGTAAGTGAGTCCGAGTAGCATTCGTAGCAAGACTGCGATATACTGTCCTTCGTATGAACGAGACCGGACACTGACTGAGGTAAGGAGCTGGGTTATATAGGGAGTAGAGTGGCTGATTATGTGCAGGTGTGCGATGGGTGACAGGTGCTGGGAATTAATACTCAGGTGAGGGAGTGCAGAGTGACTGTGATGTGGTGGAGAGAACATGACCGACTGTGACACCATGTTCCACTCAGAATGAATTTTAATAACTTTGTTGATGCTCTGACTTTTCATCTAGCCTCATCAGATAGACATATGCCCACAAAAACCTGCAGAACTAATGACATTCCTATCAGCCTCAGCTGTACTTTGTGTTCAGTGCTAATTCACAAAAGTTAGTATGCTAACACTTTGGCTTTGAGATCTCAACAACTACTAGACAGATTGCTACGATTTCCTAAATGACAAATTTATTTATTTTCTGAAGTTTGGGGTAACTTATTACTGGACTTTAACTGCACACAAACTGAACATTTCTTGTAATTTTTTTGTCTTTTTGTATTTTATTTCATTTTATTCTACTAAATTTTATTCTTCTAAATGTTGTTCTAATGTATTTCTTTGTCTTATGTAAAGTACTTTCAGTTACCTCTGAGTTTGAGAGGTGCTTTAAAATATATTTGTCTTGCCTAAGACATTTGGTCTCAATATTTGGTGTCCCCAGAGGATGATTCCTAATAATTTTAGACACCATCAGGTTCAAATACCCTTTGACCAAAACTCTGGTCCATGACAAAACATCCTGGAAACTTACATTTAATATATCCAGAGCAAATGACATTTAGATGTCATTAAGTCTTTAATTTAGTAAATATGGATTTATAATTTAAGTTTTTGGGACTAAAACAGCAGAGTTTAGAAGATAAGCCACTAAACAGAAACAATGATGAATGGGTCTGGGGAATGCATGCCCATTTACATTGCCAACTGTGTTGTGCAACGTTGGTATAAATAATGGGGCTGATAGGACCAAAATGCTAAAACCACAAAAAAAGTGTGCGACACAAATTTTTTCAGAACAAGATATAGAGAACACTTGAATACTTAATGAGGGGCCATCAGTCAGATCAACTGCTATCTACTATATGCCAGCATCGCTGGTTCGTTGTTTTTAAACATGATCTTTCCCTAACCCTAAAGTTAGCTAAAATTAGGTCTTTGCTGTCCTCGGCTGATGCAGAGATCCTAATTCACGCCTTTGTTTCATCAAGACTTGATTATTGTTACGTTTCGTTGTCAGGTCTACCACGTGGGGGTAAAAAAAGGTTTCATATGGTTCAGAATGTTGCATTAACTAAAACTAGAAAATTTGATCATCAATCAGACTGATTTTTAGCTTCCGTTCATTGGCTCCCTATCCACGTCAGATCAGACTTTAAGGTGCTTCTGATGACTAAAACTGTAAATGGACTCGTCCCATCATACCTGTCTGACCTCATTAAACCTTATATCCCATCCCGGGCTCTCTGCTCTCAGAATACAGGCCTTTTGTCTGTCCCCATTGTTAAAAAGAAGTCAGCTGGCTGCAGGGCCCTTTCCTATCGTGCCCTCTTCCTCTGGAATAACCTCCCTGTTGATATTGGACAGTCTGATATTAGTTGAGGCCTTTAAATCCAAACTTGAACCTCATCTTTTCACCTTAACCTTCAGTTAGCTGCTTATTCTTGATTACCTTGTATTTGTTACCATTTTCCTTCCAGCAGGTCGGTCTCAGTCTCAATGAGACCATTAAGCCGAGTACTTATAGTCCGTGTTTGTCCTGCCAACGAGAATATTGTAAACTCTCTGAAAATCACCATTTCTATAACCCTCTGTCTGTTAGGGTATGTCTGTTTGTGTCCCAGAAGCACAGCTTTCTCTCTCTCTCCCTCCCTAGTTTCTCTTCCTTGTCCTCTCTCTCTCTCTCCCTCTGTGTGAATGGTGTGCTTAAGTTTTGCCTATTGTGTGTCTGTGTAGTCTGTCCTCTTCCAGGTGGAAAGGAGGTCATGTGACTCAGGTCTGGTTAGTGACACCTCAAGTTGCTCGACATCCTCCTGGATCCATATTCTTCATATACAGTGGTGTAAAAAAGTGTTTGCCCCTTCCTGATTTCTTATTTTTGTGCATGTTTATCACACTTAAATGTTTCAGATCATCAAACAAATTTAAATATTAGTCAAAGATAACACAAGTAAACACAAAATGCAGTTTTTAAATGATGGTTGTTATTATTAAGGGAAAACAAAATCCAAACCTACATGGCCCTGTGTGAAAAAGTGATTGCCCCACCTGTTAAAACATAACTTAAGTGTGGTTTATCACACCTGAGTTCAATTTCTCTAGCCACACCCAGGCCTGATTACTGCCACACCTGTTCTCAATCAAGAAATCACTTAAATAGGACCTGCCTGACAAAGTGAAGTAGACCAAAAAATCTTCAAAAGCTAGACATCATGCCAAGATCCAAAGAAATTCAGGAACAAATGAGATAGAAAGTAATTGAGATCTATCAGTCTGGAAAAGGTTATAAAGCCATTTTTAAAGCTTTGGGACTCCAGCGAACCACAGTGAGAGCCATTATCCACAAATGCACTGCAAAAAATGCCCCTCTTGAAACAAGCAATATATGCTTAAATCTAGTTAAAGTGTGCTAAAATCAAGCAAAAAAATCTGCCAATGGGGTAAGCAAAACTGACTTGATAAGAATTCTTGAAAATAGCATAAATATCTAGTCACTAATAAATGCAATTGGATCTTAAAACTAGACAAAAAGGCTTAAAGCTGTGCAGTTTTTTCTTATTACAAGAATTGAATAATACATACATTTAGTGAAAATTGCATTAAAACTAGAATATTTTGCCTTAAATCTAGTCACTAGTTAGGTCTTATAACTAGACAAACATGCTTATAATTATGCAATTTTCACTTTTTATAAGCACTGACTAATAAGTAATTTTAGTGCAGATTGCATTAAAACTAGAATATTTAAGATGCAACCTGAAAACTGATACATTCTTTAAAACACCCCAATAAAGAAACATCAATGTACTAAATGAATAAACAAACAACTTAAGTTTTTCTGAACATTTATTGAAGAACCTCCTCTTAAATGTTCAGCACAAAGAGCTATGCCTCAGTCTGTCAGGTGCATACACTAACCTTAAACAGCAGTCATGTAAGCTTCAAACAGCAATTTCTCAATGAATGTATTGCATTAATGTATGGCAGATTGAAGAAACACTACTGAAAATTAGGAAAACTCAAAAATAGCACAAATCAAGTGCAAAAGAAATGGGGTAGAAAAAACTGCAGCCATCACTGCCTCAGCCATACAACATCTTTGAAACAGTAATTACTCAACAAACATTTTCCATTCATGAATGGCCTCCTTGTACGAGGAGGTTGCATCCTGTTCATGGATGACATCTCCAAGTACTTGTGTTTGTAAAACAAACAAGAGTGTGGCAATACACTTGGGATATGTCAGGTGAAATGCATAGTAATAGGCCAGGAGGTAGAGAGGCCCCTCGTGGAGCAAATCTTTCTCAAAAGTTACAACTGGAGTTGTACCTACAACCACCATGCAGTTCTCCTCACCAGCAGGACAGGACTAGAAAGCACACGCCGGTGGATGTAGGTATCAGGATCCTCCAAGGGCTAGAAAACCAAATACATAAATACAGAATTTAGACTACAAACACAGCAAAAAAAGCAAAATAAGGAATGTTTGTGTTTATTTTTTTGTGAGGTGGAAAGGGTTAATGAGGAAACAGAAACATCTGTTTCAAGTTTTAGGCTATTGCTGGCTAAATATGCATTCAGAATGAAATGTACATTATGTACAAGTAAACTACTAAAAAGTACTTTATAAATAAAGCTCAATTACACATCACAGCATTTACACCCTTCTAAATAACTGGTTATTATGGGTATCTTTTTCTACCCAAAGGCTGGGCTGAGGGTATTTTATTGGATTATTTTTTATGCTGCATGGCCAATATTTGAGTAGCTCAATTAGGATGTTTTTTAACCAAGTATTTTATTGAGAGTGTAGGCATCTTAGGCACATGCTAAGTTATCACTACTGAGGTTAAACTCACCGTAAGAACATGGAAAAGAGCCTCACTGATTGGGACCAGTTTCTTGGGTGCTGCAGAGCCAGATGGGAAGAGCAGTGGCAGGGCGGTAAACACAGCAATGGCATGTTCAACTATTTGAGAAAAATACAAAAAAAAAAAAAAAAAAAAAAAAAAAACAAGAGAGGAGATCTATATCGATATGATATATCGAAGGAATTAGGGTAACACTTTATAATAAAGTATACAGGAATAAAGTACTTCAAAATCATTACCAAACTATTAGTTTATAGTTAATTCATAGTTAATATATTAATATACATATATTAATATATAAATAGTGAGTTCACTGTCACTGCAATTAGCAATTATTATTGTTTAATTAGCTCATAGTAAAGGAATTGTTAATTAACTAGGAGTAAATAGATTAATTCAGTTCAATTCACATTTATCTGTATAGCACCTTTCACAATACATATTGTTTCAAAGCAGCTTTACAGAGAATGCATGTCAACATTAACAATTAGAGTGATCCGTTATCAGATGGCTGTGTCCAATTTTTGTAATTTCAGAAATCTACATATACAAATCACACAGTTAGCTAATGTATTAATTTATCAATGTATTAATTTAAGATAGAGACAATGAGCTCATGGAAGTAATGAATACATGTTAACAATGATTAGGATAGCAAAATTCATGGAAAGGTCATGGAAAAAGTGCTTTAAACCAACCTTTATTAGACATTAATTGCATTCATATTCAGTGTTCCTTAAAATGGCATGTGTTGTTTACGGGGACATGGGCGTCATGTTATTTATACTATACAAACTGTATATTCTCTCCCCCTTCACTAACTCTGCCCATAAACCTACCCATCACAGAAAACGGTGTTTAAGTTTTTAAAGGAACACTTAATACTAATGCATTAAATTTATAATAAAGGTTGGAGTAAAGCGCTTAATTAATTACATTTTCCAATTTTCTGTGACCTAATCTAATGGCAAGTTTACAGGATTTTAAGCCCGATTTGAATGTTAACGAGCTTGCCGACAGGTTGGGCTGTGATCGGGGGAAAATCAACAGGTGATCGGCGCTCGCCAATCTTTATGTGTGAACTACTCAATGACACATCAAAGATCGCCTACACAAGACAAATATCTAGCATGCTAAATATCTGTAGCTGTTGCCCAACTCGATATTTCGTGGTGTCACTATGCAACAGCCAATGAAATATACACTGAATGAAGGTCTTACAGGTGTGGAACGACATGAGTGTGAGTAATAAATCACATTATTTTAGTTTTTGAGTGAACTAACCCTTAGTTGTTACCAAAAGCATAATAGATATTAACAAACTTATTACTTATGAGCTAATTAAACAATAACTGTGTTAATTCCACTGAAAATGAATGAAGAACTAATTGTACATAGCCTATTAATGTATTAAGAATGTAGAGACTACAATATAATAACTATGAGTTAACTATAAACCAATAGTTTGCAAAGGATTTAAGTACTTTATTACTGTATACTTATTATAAAGTGTTACTGAAATCAGGTGGGTATTATCTGTACAGAATCAATGAAATACATCTTTACCTCCATTCAGTGTCCTTGGAGGCTTCATGACTTTCTTCATGACGCCATAAAACTGAACTTTGGAATAAAAGGTCTCCCACCTGCCTTTCACATCAGAAATGTATCGGCAATTGTTAGGCTCAATGATTCTCCGCAGTTCATCCATTGCCTGAGAAAAACATTGAAAGTTATAAGAATCATTAACTTGTATTTAATTTAATTTAACTTTCATTAATAAGAATACAGCTGTTCATTGTTGGTTCACGTTAGTTCATCGTGCATTAAGTAATATTTAAAACTACAGCATTTGATTTTAATAATGTATTAGTAGATGTTGAAATCAACATTAAGATGAATAAATGCTGTATAATTATTAATTCTTCGGTAATCCTAACTAATGTAACCTTATTGTAAAGTGTTACCATTTTTGTTGTAATCAGATACTTTTTTCAGGATTCTTTGACAAAGTTAAAAAAGAACTTTATTTAAAATTTATTTAAAATAGAAATAAATTGTAACAATATAAACTACCATTCAAAGTTTGGAGTCAGGTTTTTTTTTTAATGAATACTTTTATTTAGTAAGGTTGTTAAATTGATTTTAAAAGGAAAAAAGCAACAGTAAAGACATTGTTGGAATAGATTTATATTTTGAATAAATGCTGTTCTTTCAAAAAATGTATTCATTGAATACTGAAAAAAAATATTACAGGTTTACATTATCACAAAATATTAAGCATTACAACTGTTTCCAACATTAATATAATGATTTTATACTCGGTTATTATTAGAATGATTTCTGAAGGATCATGTGACACTGAAGACTGGCGTAATGATGCTGAAAATTCAGCTTTGATCACAGGAATAAATTACAGTTTAAAACATTTTAAAATTGAAAACCATTATTTTAAATTGTAATATTTCACAATATTTTTCTGTATTTTTGATCAAATATATGGAGGCTTCATAAGCATAAGAGATGTTTATCAAAAACATTTAAAAATATTAATGTTTCCAAATTTGACCTCATAACATACCTCAAAGTACACCTCTAAAATTAGTATTGGTCACTATTAAAACTTAACAAAAAACTTTGTTGCTGAGACACATTAATGATCTATACATGTTCTCATTCAGTGATGTTGTAATGCTCAGTGTATTTCTCTGCTAATTAATGTTTTGTTTTTTTCAGAGTGGTGTGAATGATGTGGCTGCGATTCAGGAGTATCAAGCTCAGTTACTGAACAACTTGAGGAATCAGCTACAAAGCTTTGGGACTCTTTGACTCCTTTAAAGATCCATTTGCTGCAGTTTCAACGTCATATAGACAGGACAGTGTCATAAAAGAAAAATTCAGTTTTGTGGAAGCAGAAGAGGTTTCGGTCGGATTAGCAGTATGTTGTCAGAAAAGAGAAAAACGAAGAGACCTCACAATAAAAAACAAATGTTTCCATTATATACCCCTGATAAAGAGTTTAGAACAATTGCTGTCTCATCCAAAAATCTTTGCCAGGATAAATGGTAGATCTCAGAAATGCAGCAGTGGATATTTTTATGATATCATAGATGGTGAACTAATGCTTTCACACCCATTATTTTCTTCTAGACCCTCTGCTTTACAGATAATACTTTATTCGGATGAAATCGAAATTTGCAATCCACTTGGGTCTCATGCTTCAAAGAATAAGTTGCTCATGTTTTACTACACTGGGAAACATTAATCCAAAGTACAGGTCAAAATTTGCTTCAATCCGCCTTCTTGCTATTGCAAAGCAAAGTGAACTCTCAGAACGTGGAGTTGATGCCATATTGGCAAGACTGCATGAGGACTTGGTTAAGCTATATAATGGTGTGAAGATTCATCTTCCATGTGGTGAACATGAGATATATGGAGCAGTGGTTTCCATATGTGGAGATACTTTAGCTCAACATGAGTTGTGTGGATTCAAAGAGGGTGTGGGCTTTGCGTACAGTAAATGCCGACATTGTGAATGTTCTTTTGAGGACATGCAAATGGAAAGACATATTCGACAGTGCGGTGACATTGAGAAAGCCAGTACTGAGTATCTCAGGAACAGCCTTAAAACTACATATGGAGTAAACCGAAGGAGCAAAGTAATGGATTTCCCTGCCTTCAATTTAATCCAACAAACTCCTCAAGATATAATTCATGTAATTCTTGAGGGCATTGCTCCCTTGGAAATTAAGTGTATGCTGAAACAATTGGTTCTTTTGGGACAACTGGACCTAGATGTTTTCAATGCTGATATCATTGGTTTCCCATACTCTCCACAAGATAGTAGAGATTGGCCTAGCCCTATTGCGTACACTATATTAGCTTCCAATGACAACAAACTGAAGCAGTCATCAGGTCAAATGCTTGTTTTGCTCAAAATATTGCCCTTACTGTTGGATGTGATTAAAGGTACTGCATATTTTTCCTTCATTCTTGAGCTTCTGGAGATTGTTCAAATTTTGTTTTCACCTGTTATTAGCCTTGAGACTATTGACAAGTTGAAAGTACTTATTGAACAGCATCTTAAACATTTTAAGGATCTTTTCTCAGAGAACAACATTACACCTAAACAGCATTACTTGATTCATGTTCCATCCCAGATTAAACTGTTGGGACGAATGCTTCGTAACATGTGCATGAGGTTCGAATCCAAACATTGTTTCTTTAAAAAATGGGTTTCAAAAGTAAATTTCAAAAATGTCTGTAAGACCTTGATTAAGAATAACCAAATGTTTGAATGCTGTCAGAATGTAAACAGTTCCAACCACCCCATTTTTGCCAGTGAATGTGTATTGGGACCAGTATCAGAAGTAAAAAACATGCCGTATTTAAAAGGAAAAGTAAGGGACTATTTTGGTGTTAATCAGATAAACCATGCAGTGTCTGTTAAGTGGATTACTTTAAATGGAAACAAATACATTCGTGAAAAAAACATTACTAGTGTGTATGGCAAATGCTAGTAGTCTACCTGAATTTGGACTTGTGAGGAACATATTCGTCATAAATTCATCTTTGTATTGTTTTGAATGTCAGATGTACAGTACAGTCTGTTTTGATAGAGACTACATGTCTTATAAAATTGACGTTCCCAACCTGGCAGAGGCAACTGAACTCGTAAATGCAGACAACCTTGTAGACTTCACACCGTATTACAGTTTCATTCACAGGGACATTACATATGTCCCTATGAAATATTACCTTGGAGATGTGATTGAATTACATAAAGCCTCAAATGTCTGAGGAATTACGGGTGTGTTCTAAATTGAATACTTTTTGACTTATTTTTGATGTATAACAATTTTTTGCCCTTCATTTCTCATTGTGATGTTTTGGAATAATCTGATTTCAATACAAGTTGAGCTCAATCGACAACAATGTTGATCAAACCCCTTTTTTGAGAAGAAAAAAAGTTGTCAATTATTTTTATGCTCATCAACAAATGCTGCTTATGAGCTCACCCAGAATATTCCTTAGACAAACTTTAATACTCATGTGAAGTATTGTCTGTTTTGATTGTTCTGCATACAATAATTTCATTGTTATATGTCTGTTGATGATGTGAAATATAGTAAATCAGAATCAAATCACTTTTTGACCAAGTGTTTATATTCACACAAGCAATTAGTCTTAATTGAATTTGAACAGACACAAACAGAAGATCACTAAACAACAACAAATTGACCTTTCTTAATTAAGATTCTTGAAATTAGAATTTTTAGGGATGGTATTATTCTTAAAATTAGCACAATAATCTAACTGAACATGCACCAAAACTTGCACTTTATAGCTGTCACTTGTTTCTGGTAAAATCTACCTCAAAATGAGTTAATATTTACTTGTCAAGACAGAAGAAGAACAATTTTCTTAAGTTAAGATTTATGAGCTAGTGTGCAATGTATTTTATAAGACTTTTTATCTTTTATGGCAAAAAACAAGACATATTTTCTAGAAATAAGATTTTTTTACTTTCTTAGATTTCTGTTTTTGCAGTGTGGCGAAAACATGGAACAGTGCTGAACCTTCCCAGGAGTGGCCGGCCGACCAAAATTACCCCAAGAGCGCAGTGACGACTCATCCAAGAAGTCACAAAAGACCCCACAACAACATCCAAAGAACTGCAGGCCTCACTTGCCTCAGTTAAGGTCAGCGTTCATGACTTCACCATAAGAAGAGCCTGGGCAAAAATGGCCTGCATGGTAGAGTTCCAAGATGAAAACCACTGCTGAGAAATTTTTGCCAGAAAACATCTTGATGATTCCCAAGACTTTTGGGAAAATACTCTGTGGACTGACGAGACAAAAGTTGAACTTTTTGGAAGGTGTGTGTCCCATTACATCTGGTGTAAAAGTACTACCGCATTTCAGAAAAAGAACATCATACCAACAGTAAAATATGGTGATGGTAGTGTGATGGTCTGGGGCTGTTTTGCTGCTTCAGGACCTGGAAGACTTGCTGTGATAAATGGAACCATGAATTCTGCTGTCTACCAAAAACTCCTGAAGGAGAATGTCCGGTCATCTGTTCGTGACCTCAAGCTGAAGCGAACTTGGGTTCTGCGGCAGGACAATGATCCAAAACACACCAGCAAGTCCACCTCTGAATGGCTGAAGAAGAACAAAATGAAGACTTTGGAGTGGCCTAGTCAAAGTCCTGACCTGAATGCTATTGAGATGCTGTGGCATGACCTTAAAAAGGCAGTTCATACTTGAAAACTCTCCAATGTGGCTGAATTACAACATTTCTGCAAAGATGAGTGGGCCAAAATTCCTCCACAGCGCTGTAAAAGACTCATTGCAAGTTATCGCAAACGCTTGATTGCAATTGTTGCTGCTAAGGATGGCCCAACCAGTTATTAGGTTTAGGGGGCAATCACTTTTTCACACAGGGCTGTAGGTTTGGATTTTGTTTTCCCTTAATAATAACAACCTTCATTTAAAAACTGCATTTTGTGTTTACTTGTGTTATCTCTGACTAATATTTAAATTTGTTTGTTGATCTGAAACATTTAAGTGTGACAATCAAAAAAATTAGAAATCAGGAAGGGGGCCGTACAGATCGATCCAATGCTTGTTGAGATATTTCACTTAAATCCAAAAATGTCAACCTCATGGTGGCGCGAGAGGAAAAGTCAGAGGATCACCAAAATAGAATTCATCCTCTGGGGACCATGAATGTCTGTATACAATTTCAAGACAATCCAGCTAATAGTTTGAGATATTTTAAGCTGGACCAAAATGATGGACTGACCAACAAACACACATTACCATCCCCGGAGTAATGCTGCTAGTGTGGCTAAAAACGTTGTCACTGGACATAACCGAGGTTTTGCAGAACTGTGTAATATCAATGTTCATATCTGACAAAAAGGTTGGGACATGTACTGGCCAGATTGCCATGACATTTGTTGATGTACATGGGCCCCAGAGGAACAATCTAATGTCTCCTTAGTCTTTCCTTTACACACAAAATAGTCAAAGCTAAAGGGCAGTCTGTCTTGAAATTTAGAGCACATTTACGCTCCTTAGACAGTGGCCTAATTTCAGTGTCTGCCAGGATATCTTGAACTCTCTCCCATTACCTTTTTATTAGGTTTACTAATTAAACATCATCTCTTAATATAAACTCTGTGTGTGCTGTGTGTGTACATGTGCTTGTTGGTACTGTACTGTAAATGAAGACGGGGAGTGTCTGTACTCGTCTGCAGGCTGTAGAGTTGAAGGTCAGTCACTGATACTCTCAGGCAGGGAGCTCCACTTCTCTGCTTCACATGGACAGCTGAGGCCCACATCAAACATAGGCAATAGGTCCTGGAGGGAAGTTGGTAATGTGATGACACTAGCATTGTACACATTGTTAGCATATTTTCTCCTATGTACAGAAGGCTGTTTTATTGCCACATTACAGTGTGTCAGATGATCTTTTGGAGGCTGGAGAAAGTGTAAAACTGAATTAATAAAACCGACTGTGATCTCATCTTTAAAACACATTGGACTGGAAAACCTCATGAAAACTGTTCCTCTTGGTTTTGCCTGTCAGATTTAGGATAATGTTGGCATGAAGTTGTTGTGGAATACAGTACAGTGCATGGAGGATGTAGTGAGATTTTGGTGTCTTAAAAAAAGAAGCAGTAGCCTGATTCCATCTCCCAAGTCTTCAGGTCCTGGCGTTCACAGTAAGCTGGAGAGCAGGACAGGATTAGCTCATGGCTGTCGCACGCTTCTCCTCTGCTGATGTTAACATTCACTTCTTCTGCCAAATACACTAGATAGAAATGTACACCTTCCCTGAGCAGGTGGGAGTCATTGAATTTATTATTTGAGTTTATTTCTGACCATTCTTCAGTAAAAACATTAAAGTACCACAGAAGCGATTAGATGATAGTTGACAATTAATTAATAAGGTGATGATAGACGGACAAACGTATAATATGTTAGCTAGTGGACATGTGATAGCATACAATTAAACAGTCTATTGTAGATGTTTTCATTTCGGTTTCTAGTTATTGGCCTTCTCTCACATTTTCTTT